>OY856415.1:587681299-588003799 GCA_963693085.1 Alisma plantago-aquatica
GCTTCCACACTAAGGCTGCCAACGGGCTGAAGGACTCCAGATATGACACTTCTAATACTTTGACTTCCCTATTAATAAATATGAATCTCTTATCTCCGACCACCGGACATTTTTAGCATAGATAAATATCTTTTTCGACTCCCTTCCGACGTTAATTATCGAATTCTTCTCAATTTCAGTATGGTGATTTGTATGTATCCGTCTCCCCTGGCGTTTCGAATGTGGCATTCTGGCCATTAACAGCAGGAGTAGTGTGCATTTGGAAGGTGATAAGATCATCGTCGGCGTTGTGTGTCCTGTGTCGCAATAACCAACTCATTCGACACCGTTAAATTTCCCTTTTATCAAAACTTTGTACAATAAGAGTATAAATAGGGAGCTTTAAACCTGACAATCAGTCAAGCAACGTCTTTCTCCTCCTGTGAATCTCCCATGCTTCAGGCGTATGAATTTGCAATGGAATTACCATAAGGATGATGGACTTGAAATATTCCCCACAACTTGGATAACAGTGTTGGGTATAATTAACATGCTTGCAGCTTGTTTAAACGTGACATTGCAAACATACTATTTTGTCCGAAGATGAACTTGATAGTGTGTATGCGGAAAAATATGCAAGGAGAGCTGATATATTGTAATGTGTGGCATAATATTGCAAGCGGAAGGGAAAATATGTATTTATGGTTGCCGTTTGGTAATACAAAAAGATAAATTGTAATGACAGAAAAATTGTACTACAATCATATTGTAATAAGCAAGTGTCATCTGTAATATGTACAATCACATTGTAATAGGCAAGAGTCAACCGTAATGTAGGTGAAAATTTTATAATATGGATATTCATATTATAATAATCAAGTGTTATATGTAATATGGACAATATATATATACATATATACATATATATATATATATATATACATATATACATATATATACATATATATATATACATATATATATACATATAATATATATATATATATATATATATATATATATATATATATATATATATATATATATATATATATATATATATATATATATATATATAAGGAGTGAGTTCAGGCTGCACTCTCCTTGATTCTCTCTCTTCTCATAATTTTTTTCAACTTTTTTATATTTGTTTAATTTTTTATTTTCTCTTTCATGATAAAATCAGTTGCCACGTCCCTTCGAACGTGCATTGAGGAGTCAGTAAACAACATATTTTTAAATTTTCTATAAAGTAGTTATGCGGATTATCATTATCCTTTTGGGCAGTTACAAAGATTATCATTATCTTTTTGAGAAGTTTTATTTTTTAAATGTTTAATGTAAGATAAACATGTTCAATGGGGCACGATTACCATTATCCTTTTGGGAAATTTATTTTTTAAATATTTAAAATAAACATGTTCAATGGGGCACGTGAATATGCACGTGTGTGTTGCTAGTATATCAAAATGATCAAGAAAATGAGAGAAACCCAAATAAAATGTAGTCAAGAGCTAATTCTATTACCATAGATAAAAGTAATGCTAACATGTGTTAAAAAGGTGATTAAAGCATAGAAACCCTAGATTTGGGTATTATAATGTTGAAAACATTAAAAACCCTTCTTTTATGCTATTATTGGATCTTGTTGAATAATCTGGTTTACATGATGACCATGATAATAAAGATGATAATTAGGGTTAAGAAACCAAGGTCATATCTTGTTATGTTGATTAATAAAATCAATCTGATCAAAGTGTTCATAATAAAGGGATATGGTAGATTTGATGATCATAGTTACACCTAAGATGAATTAGGATCCTTAAGTCTTTTAATTAATGAACTTGGGAATTGGATTATCAAATAAGACCGTAACGATAACTCGATGTTAATGAAGCCTAAACCATATATTAGGACTGAGTCGGGTTTAATGTGATTAATGTGATGGTGACACTTTAGAATTTACATACACACAGATTAGGACGTTGATTGCTTAGTTTGCTTTCTTGATTGGATAATATGCATGAAGTATAATATGCATGGTCCACCATCGAGGTACGTGGTTACGCCTATGACAACCCACATTAGTTTGCTGGTGTTTTCTGAGTGTTTCTCAAGGATTGGACAACTAAACTGTTGGATGTTTATTTAGTTCTGTTCAATTAGAATACCACCATGAGTATCACATAAGGAAATATTATGTGAATATAATGACATTTCTTATTTGCAAGTATTTGATGGAATATATGTTGTTATTTTACTTGTACACTTTTGCAGGCACCCCACGTGCACAGTATAACTTGTTATACTAATATGTGTTTTTATTTCACGATGTTATAGGTACATGCTAGATAAGATGATCTTGAGATATAATGGACACGATAATCAGCTAAATTTACTTGAAGACATTAAAGTTAAATTGTAAGAAGGATTAGATGAATACTTCTTCTCATATAGTTCTCATATGTACAATTTTATGAAGGAAAGTTATGTAAGTTCTACAGGAACATCTTGTAAACAACATATTTGAATTAATAAAAATTATCTACTATGAATTATTATTTGTTTAAAATCTAGATCCTTGGGTAAAATTTTAGGTTATGACTCTCATCTTTTTGTCTTTCATTAATTGGGGGATGCTAAAAAGTGAGGTCATTACAAGTATATTTACGATACAATCTAGTTGGCCGAACCATCCTTAAATTGCCTTTTGGGTCAGGTGACCAGGCTTTAGGAAGAAGACAAACAGAAAGTGGATCAACCGATCAATGTTACTAATCATATCATCACAATTCATATTCAACCAGTCACTAACCAATATGGACTTTTACACAACTCAGATTATATGATTACTTTTTTGGACCATCAAACCCTCATGTAGGTGGAAATCCTTATCAATTAGTGGGTGGACTGACTAGAAAGTGGGCCGACCGACCATAAAATATACCCCAACACTAAAATGGCTCTAGATTCCACATCCAATGTTGGAATCGAGTGAATCAAGTTGGGTTGGAAAGATAATTTGATTATATACACAATGCATATATTTATTGATTAATTAGGATATGATAATATGACCTACGTTCACAATGCATATATTTATTGACTACCTAGGATAGGCTAATATGCCCTACCTTCATTCAAAACTCTTATCACAGAAAGCTACAACAAATAATTGAGAAGCATTGGATTAATTTGAATGGATATAATATTTTGTGGACTGGTACAAAAGCACTTGGGGGACTTCTACGGTAAGGTTTCATGATCTATTCTCTACCATTCACAACCCTAG
Organism: Alisma plantago-aquatica; assembly: GCA_963693085.1. Lineage (NCBI taxonomy): Eukaryota > Viridiplantae > Streptophyta > Magnoliopsida > Alismatales > Alismataceae > Alisma > Alisma plantago-aquatica. Next base: position 587,684,571 of record OY856415.1, read on the forward strand.
TCTATGCTAAGGAGAATTGGAGATAGAAGTTGATGGCTTGATATGGAGACATGCTCCGTTATAGGAGTGACTGGAGACTACAACCATGGTTTGCTGAGTTGTGATGTGACCATTATGCTTCTCCTCTACAACACTATCTTCTTGCAAGGATTCTTTTTCTCATTATTTTTTTTGTATTATGAACATGATTAGAGAGTGGATATTGTACTAGGACACATGGATCGACCCCACTGCCCCTATTATATTTCTACATTGTTAATTGATCTTTGTAGGAACATCTAGATTGATAATTGATTGTTTAATACTGAATTAATAGCCTGATCATATATCTTGCATGATTGTTATAGTCTTAGACGTAGAGACCTTAACATCTAGGACCAAAATACCAAATGACATTGTTGAACCCCAGATGAGACCGACGAAGGGCATTCTACGGGGAGACAAATTAAGGATACATAGGCAATGGGACCTTGTGCCTATGAGGATATGATTCCATATGAATTTCATACTCCAAACAGATATGAAACCCCTTGGCTCCAATTCAATATTTATACGAACGAATGATGCAATGTTTAGAATATTTACATAGGCAGTGGCAGTGAATGCAATCATCCTGGTATTTTTATCATAGTGTGAAATCTTTTATTTCTTAGTTCAATTCATTCTTCTTGCTTTGTTAATTTAGCTAACCAAACAATCTTCAAATAATTAATGTTGTTAATTTATTTTTCTCAATTAGGCTTGAATCCATTATGTTCTTAATAGTGCTTTCATATGAGTTCAATCCTAAGCAATAACACAATAAGACCCATCCTCTTGTGGATGGTGATTATTACACAATAGTTTAGGTAAAAACTTTTGGATATATTCTTAGATAATTTTAATGCTATACCCCACTACATCAGGTTTTGGTACTATCATCGGGGATAACATGACATTTTGGATTCTTAGTATATTAAGATAAATTTAGGTTTTTGTAATTTTATTTGGCTTTATAATTTTTAAGTTTGTTTAATGAATTCTTAGTGTGTTTTTGTAACTTCTAGTTTTATTTAACTCAATAGTATGGGTTTGTATTTTTTATTGTGTTTTTCTCATTTTTAGTTTATTTATAGAACTTCATTTAGCTTAGATATTTTCCTCTATCTTAGATTTTTGTAATAAATTGTTTCTATTATATTGTAAATAAAAAATATGTATATCTTCATCCATTGACGCAAATTTTCTCTTGAGCATGATAGCCAATTTTTTTTTATTTTTAGGCATTCATTTTTTAATGAAGTGGTCAATGCCACAAGTCATAAATGATGGAAAATGTGGCTCAATCACTCATGATATGTGGGGCTGCCACCAACATGGTTGAAAAGTTAAAGTACTAATGTGTAGGAAGGTCACCATGCAAAATACTAGGATAAAAAACAAGTAGAAGGGCATCCATAAATTGACTCCACATGCCAAAGCAACCATTCGAAAGCTTCATCATTGAGCATAATATTAGAATCCTTAAAAATAGATATGAAGTAGATTTCAATCAACAATATTTTAGGGAATACTGTGAGGATTCATTCTATAAACATGATTATCTAGACGAGGCATACTACAATCATCAATGTTATATGAGTTATATAGAAGATCCTTATTATGTAGATCAATATCGACCTAACAAAAAGGAGAGGATGGATGCTCTCCACAATATGTTACTAGCTCAAAAATCAATGCTAGTTGACCAATAAGCAATGCTAGTTGACCAATAAGCAATGCTAGCAGATAGAGAAGACTGGAGCAAAAGAATTGAGGCACAACTAGCTCAACTAAAAGTACAACTCCCCCAACCAGTCATGCCACTTGAAAGTCAATCAGAGAGTTACCCAAGGAAGATGGAGCAGACCAAATTTATGATCAATGATGAGGATGATATTTGTGTTGTTCTTGAGATGACGATGTATAATGACTGCAACATGGCAATTGATGATGAGGTACAACCCAACAAGAGGTATACATGTCAATAAAAATTGATCTTTCTATCTCTAATCTAATTCTAGTTCCTGCTGAACCCATGGATGAGTTGGGTGTATTCCGTATGGAGTGGTCTAAGTCATAGATTTATATAGTGATAGATCCCACTCCCTCTATTGATGTTGATTGGGTAGAAGACCAGGAGGATGAACTGCTGTAAAGAAATATTTTTTACTGATTTCGTAGATAAGATGATTCCTTGTATGATATCACAACATCTTTTACATACTACCTTAGCGATAGAAGAAGGTAGTCTTCCTATAGTCTTTATAGATGAGAAGATCATGAGTACACTAGATGTGCACCATTTGTACATTTCCCACTTCTTTTTGATCCACATAGTGCTACTACACTTCCTCTACCGATGAAGGAGTATTGGTGAATCATTTTGGATGGACTATGGAGTGAAAGATAGAGTTACTTTGAGCATCTTGATAGTACCGTTGAACTACTTAATCACATGTATCACCATAGATCTCTGAAGTTCAAGGTTCCATACCTTGTCTATATTCCTTTAGCTAGACTTTACTTGAGTTGTCAAGACCTTCTGGATGAGCATCATGGATTTTTTCCTCTCCATATTCCATTTAGTGTTTGCCCCAGGACAATTTTTTTTTAATCTTGGGCTAGAGGGTGGATGGTACACAATCCTTTCCACCGAAACCTATCTCTTTTATTTTCTTATTTTATTTCAACAATGTTTAACTTTGCATGAATCAGCTACTTTTAGACTACTTGAGTTGGATATAGAATAAACCTATTTTAATTTTAGTTCATATTTCGAGCAATGTTAATTGAAGCCATTATCTAGTCAACAAAGTTTGGATTCATGTTGTATTGCATATAGAATTTGTAATACAATTCCCTTGTTTGAAGTAAGTCCTTGATGTTAGCTATAAATCTGAAAACATGGCAATGGTTAGAAATCACCTATTGTATCTAATGAATATAAGCATAATGTTCTCTAGAAATTATGACCAGTCATACAAGATTTAGTGGAATCAAACGTGACATGTCTCTTTACTAATTAGCACAACATTCTTGTGGAAATGTCTTAATCTTGCATATGACATGATTGGATTTAATTGTTTTGTAAGATTATCCCTATGTTCTAAATTCTAAAATATGAGATGCACAACTTCAACCCTCTTCTACATTTATTCTATCACCATCTTACCCTGCCATTCACTAAATAATAAAATAATCTATAAAGTGTGCCAAAATTGAAGGTCGAGGTTGCACACCTTCCTTCTCCCTCTATAATTACTTATTCCATATAATAGGGATGTATCACCATTAAAGGTAAGATGCAAATATGCACAAAAAAATATAGAATAAGGTGTGCCTAAACTTGATGTAGTAGATTATAGGACAAGAAATTCATTTATGAACATATACCTAAGTTGTTTACCTAAACTAACATGCATAAGCACCACCCGTAAGTAGACAGGTCTTACCACAATCCTTTAAGATAAAAAAGAACAACATTATTAAAAACCAATAAGATTCTAGCATAAATGAGAAAATGAAATTAACAAGTATATTCTTTGAACATCGTTTGGTTAATAAATTAACAAATCAAGAAGAATAAATTAAAACAAGCAAGAAATGATTTTCACACTATGATAAAATTTGTAGGAGGACATGATTTGTAACGATCTCACTTTTCAGCGACCCCAAATAAGGAAGGCCAAAAATATGAGAGCCATTACCTACAAAAATTTACCTAAAATCCAAAGTAGTCAAATAATATACAATAGAAAACAATTTCATTCATTTTAAATAATGTTTGTAAGATGCTTACATGAACTTTCTTTGCTCAGGATTGTACATTTGAGAAGAAATAACTAAGTCTCTTTTTAAATATTTAATGCCATATGTATCTTCATGTTCTTTTATCAAGTATATCAGTTGATATATAAAATAATGTAAAACAAATACACAACCAGTATGTTGCCATAATGGTACATGGGGTGCATCCAAAATGTGCAAGTAAATAACAATATATATTCCAACAAATACTTGAAACATAAATTGGTATCTTCTTCACACAGTCTTCCTTTATGTGATAGTCATAATGACATTATAATTGAATAGAACTAAATAAAAATCCATTAATTTAATTGTTCAATCCTCGAGGAAACCCCAAAAAGTGCCGAAAAACTAAAGAAATTATTCTTAGGCATAACCACGTACTTTGATGGTGAGCCATGCAAATTATCATGCATACTACACTTCAATTATGTTCAAGCAGTCTAATTAACAAATATGAATCCAAGCAATCATATTATATCTACAAACATGTAAATCCTAAAGTGTCACCATCACATTAATCACATTAAACCATACTCAGGCCCTAATCTAGGGTTTAGGTTCCCTTGTTATTGAGTTATCATTTTATACTCCAATTCCCATGTTCATTGATCTAATGAATCAAGAACCCTAATTCATATTAGGTATAACCATGATCATCAAATTCACCATACCCTTTTATTATGACACTTAGATCATGTTTGACACATTAAGGTTATAGAAAGTATCTTCATTACTGTTCAAGATCTTAACCACACATACCTAGTTTCTCATCGTTATGATTGTAACCATTTTAGATTACCACTATATTCTACAATATTAGATAATAGCATAAAAAATAAGGTTTCTAACATATTCAACATGTTAATATTCAAAACTAAGGTTTTCATGCACTAATGGCCACTTAAACCCATCTTTGCACTACCTTTGGAAAACGAAGCATTATCAAGTTTCAAATATGTTTTATTTGTGTTCCTCTCATTCTACTAATCATTTTTCATACATTATATGTTCCCATATGAGCTACAATAATTTTATATGATTATTTCAAGGTTAACATCATTTAGTCCAATGGTATGTTGACACGTCAGTATATGTATATTATTCATTTAAGAACATGGGTCCAGGTCTTACCATCAGGCCGGCTCCACGTCAGTGCCTGTGGCCACATAGTCGGGTCCCTGAGAGGGGAAATGACTCTAATACCCTGGGTGTAGAGACTTTCATATTCCTCGCCGCACCAAGGTGTTAAGGTATTTGATGGAGCTTCCACTTGTGTGGAATTGTGTGCACCACTAAAAATCCTAAAGATGGTAAATCCTTAGGTTTAGCCTTGCTTATACTAGATAGAGAACTCCACCCACGTATGCTAAGATACGTGGAAGTCTTATCGTAGTATAGTTAAGGGTTGAATCCATGGGACAACGGTCTTGTTGGGAGCAACAAGATAGAAAATGTTGGAATTTCACTTTATCTCTTAATAGTAGGTACTTAGATCGAAAGGTTGGTTTGGTTGTTTTAAACTAAGAACATGTAGAGTAAAGCAAGCAAGTAAATTTAAAGAAGTTAAACAATGAATAGAAGTCACTAGGGTGTCATCGGTTTTCACCGCCACTACACATGGATCAAGACATGCAAAATAAAACATAACCTGCAACAAGAGTTTAGTCAGTTAGTATCTTTGTAGATTTAGTTTCCTTTCAGAGAGCTAACTACAAGAAGTGTGGGAATAATGCAACGCGAGCCATCCCCGAACGAATGGTCAACTGCCTTGCATCATTCCCTTCTCAAAGTGTGTTCCTTGACTTACCAAAGTTGTACTTTCATACCTCAACTGATTCCATTTCATAGTATGAATGTGCAACATTTGGAAGTGAGTTTACTCCACTTCTCGAAAACACTCCTAGATACCGAAACAAGCACATGGTGGATACATGCACCAAGAACCAACATACAAATGGGTTTCGAATCTAATAGTACAAACGTAGACAATTCATACTAAAAGATAAAAGATAACACAAGTTGGTGATCAAGCAACAAGCATTCATTAAACGTTTGATGTTGAACTAAAAAGATATAATCTCTATATTACACATTATGGATTACATTACATGAAATGAAAACATGGGTAGCGGGGCTACTCCCCGCACCCCAGTGAGAGAGACTACTTGCTCATATCTAGGACAAAGAAGGAGGCAAGAAGAGAGAGAGAGAGCGTCATCCCCACAAAGGAGAGAGGAAAGTCAACCCCTTGGAGAGAGAGAGAGAGAGACAATCTTCTAGCTTCACATGTTGCTTGATGATGAGGTCCCCTCTTCCCACCTTATTTGGCAGAGAGAGAGAGAAAGCAACTTCAAGATGGAGTGTGGACCTCAGACCGGCAGCCCCTGGGTGGAGGATGGAAGTTGGATTTGCTCTGGAGTGATGGAGGCAGCCTCTGGACGTCTCCAAAACTACTTTTTTTTGGATGACCCTTGGGGTCTTATTTATAGGCCTTAAGTGAAGTCCAAACGGTTTTGAAGACCGTTTGGACCCCAAGACCGTCTGGACCTCAAGACCGTTTGGACCTCAAGACCGTTTGGCTTCATGCGGTCTTGGGACCGTGTGACTCCATGCGGTCTCGGGACCGATTGGCTTCATGCGGTCTTGGGACCGTGTGACTCCATGCGGTCTCGGGACCGATTGGCTTCATGCGGTCTTGGGACCGTGTGACTCCATGCGGTCTCGGGACCGATTGGCTTCATGCGGTCTTGGGACCGTGTGACTCCATGTGGTCTCAGGACCGGTTGACTTCATGCGGTCTTGGGACCGTGTGAATCCATGCGGTCTCGGGACCGATTGGATTCATGCAGTCTTGGGACCGTGTGAGTCCATGCGATCTCGGGACCGATTGGCTTCATGCGGTCTTGGGACCGTGCGAGTCCATGCGGTCTCGGGACCGATTGGATTCATGCGGTCTTGGGACCGTGTGAGTCCATGCGGTCTCAGGACCGATTGGCTTCATGTGGTCTTGGGACCGTGTGAGTCCATGCGGTCTCGAGACCAATTGGCTTAATGCGGTTTTGGGACCGTGTGAGTCAATGCGGTTTTGGGACCGGTTGAGTCTTTTATGATTTTTTGTGTGTCTTTTTCTGCAAATAAAAAAGGGTAAAGTTAGTCTAATAGTATATTTGCAATAAGAGGGGATATTTAGGGATTATGTCTAATTTCAATTGAGAAATAGTGTGGAAAACTGAAGAAAAGACTAAGATAATCATCCCAAAAATGGAGGTTATTACCCCCCTAACTTAGAGTCTAGCTTGTCCTCAAGTTAGATAGAGCTGAGGCATGTAATGGCGAGGCGATTTTATTTAGTTAAGATTTCCATATTCTTACTTAAATTCTCAACCTGAGTTCTCCCAAGGTCATATCGGGTCTTATTGCTTGCCTTGAATCTTTCAGGTTTTGAGAGTTGCTTGGGTCTAAGGTTCCTTCCATATCTCGTAGCTTGCATCAGGACCACTTTTTATTCTGTCCACGTTGTTGACTCTAATCAGCTTTATACCTCTCTGAAGAACCTACTGGAAGCTAGAGTGGGTATGAGGGTTGGCTAAAGGCTTGAAGTGTAACTCCCCCTTCAAGTGGGGGAGGGGTTGTCTATGCTTTTAGAATTTTACTACTGGGCACGACAAATCTGCCTTTGTGAGGGTAGCTGAATGTACCAGCAGGGTGAATCCATTATAAGCCTTTCATATATTTAGATACCTTAGGGTTTCACTACCGGGCACGACACATCTACCTTCGTGAGGGCAGCTGAATGTACCGGCCGGGTGAGACCTTCATCGGTTCTTTATATAGATCCTTATTTATGGAACAACTCTCATAATTTTATTCAACTCTCTGGCTTTTATTCGTAGACTCGCAGGCTTAGGTTTTGGGATTTTTCAAGAAATTGTTTTGGGCGGCCAAGCCTCTTTTATTTGAAGAGAGGAAAGCTGTTCTTAGAGTTTTTCAACATGCACTTATTTGTTTGCTTTTTGTGGTCCACTTGCAAGACTTCTTGATTTGGAAGTCGCCTGATGCCCCTCTCATCCTTGAGAGCTTGGCTTATTGCCTTGATATTGACCTGTGGAGAGTCAGATGTAGAAGTGAAACAAAAGCATGAAAATCACTAGTGGGGAGACATTATTAAGTCTCAATTATATGTATAAGTGCTATTTACTTTTGAGGACTAACATGATTCTGAAGTTAACTGAGGGTGACTTTATTCCAAAGATTTATTATCGGATGAATTATTTAAAATGGAAGCTAAATGTGTAGAGGAAACTAAGAAAATTTGTACAAAAATGAAGGAAAAGATGGAAAAGAGGGATATAGAAATGATACCTCGCCCTTATCTAATGTACCCCCCCCTAACTTATTACTCACTCTGTCCTCAGAGTGTCAAAGTGATAGGCCGAGGAGTACGAGGACAAGGGCAGTAGGCTATGTTAATCCCGAGGTTGCCCCTGGTGTTCTAAGTAGATTAGCTGCAAACTCTCCGCGTAAGGTGTGGTAATCCACGTCAGTCATATCCTCTACTGGTCTTTGAAGGACCATGATGGTGTACATCCAGTAGAGGACATGGAAGCCGCAGTCATTTGATTGCCGAATTTGTTGGGGACATTTGTGGTTGAAGGAAGGGCGATGAAAATGTTCTTTGCCGTAAGCCCTTGTGCGCTGACTTAAAAAAGCGATTAATTTGTCTACACATTCCTTCGCCACCACTTCCGTGGGTGTCTTTGGTGTCACTATATAATTCTTCTGCCGGGGATTGAATTGGCTGTCGGAACTGTTATAGATGGTGGTTGTTCCTTCGGGTAGGTTTGTTGCCAATAGCAGCCAGTGCTCATGATAAAGGAAGGGTAGCATGAGAAACTTCGGTGTTGTGTGTTGCAGGAAGGAGATTAGCGCTTCAGTTGTTCCGAAGTTTTTTATCTTTAAAAGACCATCCTTCATGTACGAGGATGCCATATATGTTGTAGGGTGATTTTGGCCGAGGAGAAATTGATAGGCGGCCATTAAACTTACGGAAAGAGAGCCTTTGAACTGTAAAGTCTCTTGAAGCGTGTCTGCCATGATTAGAGTGTCACCGGACATGAACACGAGTTCATCCTTCTCGGCAGAAAGCCTCGTCATGATGAGACGTAGTTCAATGTCAGAGAGACCGTTGCAAGCACTGAGGTCGAAGTCTGGGAAAGTTGGTTCTATGGAAGATAGGGGCACCATTTGCGATGGCGATCTCCTAATGGTTGCCCCTGACAAAAGATCGATGTTTCCTTTTCTTGGCTTGGGTGCTATGGCTGGCTGCTTGGTTTTCTCAAACTCTTTCAAAGTTTGTCTATAAGGTCGCCTCTGCAGACGTTGGATTGCTGAAAAAAGGTAACGGGGGACGTCATCAGGTGCCATTGTCAGGTCCTTGAAGAACCTTCTATCACAAATGAGCTCCATGGCGTAACGCCCTCGCAGGGAGTGAAAATCTTCGACGACTAGATCAGTGAAGGGGGTTTCTTGGTTTAGCGCTTGGATGTGATGGATGGTGCAAAAAGCACAGTCCCCAGATCCCTTAGTAGCTTGGACTTGTGGGTTAATTATTTGGAACCATGGTTGGCTCCAGTCTTGATGGAGGGATGGGCGTGCAGCCCAAATTAGCTTAAGAAGCCGGAAGGGTATACATCTTGCTTCTCCTGCTTCTTCTCCAACAAAATTTATTATACCAACAGGTAGTTCAGTGCTGCAAAAATTATATACCTTGGCGTCCCGAGCCTCGGTGTCGACAATCATAAATAACCAGTGATCCGAAACTTGAAAAGGCACATAAAGATAACGTGCCCGCCGTGCTAAACTAGCACACAGTCGCTCTATTTACTTTTCTCGGATATCTTTGTATAACAAGCCTATAGACAGAGCAGGTGAGGCGTTAAAAACTGGCTGCTGCCTCTTAGAGCTTCTGTAAACTTCTATACAGTTGGCAAGTAGGACACGGAAGATTGCCATTGGCATCGTGGACCGTGGTCACAGGATGTTGTGGAAATCTTCTCGTGTCAACTTGCGCTTAGTCTTTCTGTTGTGGTAGATGATGTCTCCCCCATCTTTGGCATCATCGACAATAGTGTTCAGGATAAAGATGTCCTGAGCATCTAGTGTAGAGATGGCTCCCATATCTAAGTCGTGCATCTTATGCGGTAGAGGTGGTGGCGGGGGGAGCTCCTACGGAGGGGGTGAAGAAGATTGTTCCAAAACTGCTGCATATCCTTGCAGATCGTCATACGAGTCAGAAGCAGAATCGAGTTCTTCATCTGTATCTAAACGCACTTGTTCTGACTCATCCTGGTCTTGGGGGAAAGGCACTGATTGGTCAAGTGCGGAGGGAAGTGGAGACGTTTTAGGTGGTGGATTTGTACTGGTTCCTAGTATACATTGGTGGAACTCAGCAAAGGCTGCTTCTTTGGTAGATTCCCTCAGAGATCCTATTGCAGAATAATCAAGGAATTGATCCCCGTAAGACATATTAACGTTGTCAATGTTAGTCGGGGATTTGGGATCTTTATCATCTTGTTTTGATGCAGCTCCTCGGCTTGTGCCCTCCCCATCATTGCCTGGGTCGCCAGATTTGTCATATGAGGAGGTGCTATTATTAGAATTAGCCGAGGAGTCAGAGTCCTCATCATCATCTTCTTCATCCTCATCATCGTCTGCCTTCTTGGGAACTTGCTTCGGTTGTGGAGGTTTCTTGCACTGCCGATGGGTTGCTTGTAATTCATCATACACCACTTGCACATGCTCATGGGATTCCAGTAGTGCGTCGTGCATTTCTTTTAGGTCCGAGTAACGTCCCTCGGCAGAGAGGAGTCGCGCTGTGAGATCTGTTACTTGAGCGCATAATTGATGAAGCTCGGTGTTAGCTGACTCCTCTTGGCGGCTGTATAGCTGTGTGAGGGTATTGGTGATGTCGTCCGGGTGTGTGCTTAAAGTAGTTTGTTGCTTCTTAAGCTCGCGTAGGGTCTTGGGCAGGGGTTGAGTCTGCACTGAGATTCTATCAACTTTCTTAGCCAACACTTCATGCTGGCTTTTTACTCCAAGTACCTGCTCGGGAAGGTGTTTGTAGTGGTCATCGATATGATCGATTTGCTTGGCCACTACGTCCTGTCATTGCTGGATGCTTCGGAGGATGCCTAGAAGGGCGATGTTTTGCTCGTTGATCTTGGCGACCTGTTCAGAAATACCCTGCACACATGAAAAAATAGATTGCATTATGTTAGAAGGGTCGGTGAGGAGGTTTCAGAGGGTGTTGAATTGACGTCCAAATTCCTCACCAATATTTAAAAAAGGGACCCCAGATGCGGAAGGGTGGTATGGTTGGGGTCGAGGTGGAGGGGCGGTAGTGTCTTGCAGAAGAGACACTGATGATGGTCCCGCGAACTGCGTGGTGACCGTAGATGGGGTCACCAGCGGTGTCGGGGTGGTGGTGGACGAAAAAGGTGGTGAGAGTGGTGGGAGTGAAAATGGTGGGTGAAGATTGGTGGGGATGGAGGTGAAGGTGGTGAAGTCGGGCGTTGAAGCTGAGAAGGGGATGTTAGAAGTGAAAAGGGATGAGTCAGGAGAAGGGGATGTGGACATTATTGTAGAGAATGATGGGAGAGCGGTGGATTGTGGAAGGGTGGATGATGGTGGGGTAGAGGTGGAGGTTGTGGTGGTAGAGAGCTCAACATTCATGCTCCTAATAAAAGAGTCGATTGATGAGGTGGTTATGTTTTCTTCGGGGAGGGGTTCGGCCTCTAGATGTGGCCTTGATGTCGGTGTCCCCGACAGCTGTTGTGCCTGCAACTACCTTCTGGAAGGTCATTTTACATGTATTTTTGATGATCGAGCTACCGGGGCTGTGATACTTAGCTCTGTCTGTCCCGCTTTTTCTTTCTTTTTGATTGCTTTAACCGAAGCTAAGAGTTGTGTAAGCTCCTCGTCAGAGAAGAGGAGCTTTTTTGTGTCATAATTTGTGAGCTCCGGAAGCGGGAGGAGAGTTCTGGAAGATCTGACTGTAGGGCAAAAGATATAATATAACTTCACATCCTTTTCCTTGATGATGTAGGAGTTCTTCAAGGTTTGTTCGTTGGTTAGGATGTCACCCTTTATCTGCTTGCATTTTTGTAGAAGTCTATCCATCTTGAGATATTTGATGATGGATGTGATATGACCCCCCATGTAGATTTCTTTCCCCAGGGCATATGCAGATAAATTTTGAATCATAAGATGTCCAATGTTGACTGGCATCCCATGTAGGACTGACCAGAGGACAAAAAGATCTGAAGTGATGACATTTCCGCCTTATGTCATGGGGAAGAATGCGCCGGTAAGAATTTTATGTAGTGTGCGCACTAAACCAGATTGTATATTCGAGGCTTTGCATGTTTTTGCATCGTAGTTGGGGATTCCTGTCAAGGACTTCTAAAAGGTATGTCTGTTGAACTGGGAATTCTCAGTTCCAACAGCTTTGGCTTTCTTGAGATGCTCCTGGTTGTCTATAAAAATTTCGTTCAACATGTTTTCTGTGATGACAACCTTGCTGCCAAAGAGTTTAGTGACCAGCCTACGGTCACCTCCGTCTCTTGATCTGTCCATGATGTTGACGGTTTCTTTAGCAAGGAAGGTGAAGAATTTAGTAGTAGGCTCGATAAAAGAGGGTTCGGGGACAAAACACAGTTTTGAAAGATTTGCATTGTCAAGAAGTGTGAGGATTCTGTCATAAATCATCATTTTTAGTAGTACGCTTGAGAAAACGTACTTTGTGGGTTTGAGGATTTTGTCAGTGGATTGGATGGTGTGGATAAAAAGGTTTTCTGGTGGTGGTGCGGTGGTGGTGATAATTGAGAAGAAGGGGGTAGTAATGGTGGTGGTAGAAGGGGGAGGGGTAATGGTGGTGGTAGTGGTTGGTGGGACATACCCAGCTAGGGTTTGTTCCCTTGCAGTGGCAGGATGAACTTGCTTCCTTGCCCGTTTCTTTTGTTTTTGAGTTGTAGTGGCTTCCTGGGCCTTCCTCTTCCCCTTGCTCTTTGTGGTGGGGGATTCTGCCTCAGGAGTCAGCTCATATTCTGAGCCTTCATCATCATCGGAAGAAATTTCTTCCACTTCTTTTTCAGGTTCCTCGGCTAGGCAGTTGTTGATGCGGTCAATTTCACACAGAACCACCATGATTTTGACATTTGGAGGGGCCTTTCCAGTCGCGTTGTAGTTATCTATGATCTTTTGAAGCTTGGCTCGGTCCGCTATGAGTTCCTCTGGTGTCCAGAAGGGAGCATCCTCACATCTGGTGGGTTGCTTTGCTGGTGATTCCATTACTGAAAGTAAGATAGTCATGTGTTAGAAAGAGAAGTTTATTTAAAATAAAAGATGTGTTTATGTGTTTTTATTAAAAGCAAACGATTTTGAAAAGACCAAACGGTTTGAAGACCGATTGGCCTCAAACGGTTTCAAGACCGTTTGGTCCCAAACGGTTTCAAGACCGTTTGGAAGGTAGAGCGTCAGCGAACAACAGGCGACGAAGATGATGATAAGCATGATTAGCACGACGGTGATAGCGGCGGTGCTGATAAAATGACGACGGCCGCGGCAGCGCTGAGAAGGCTGACTAAGGGAGCTGCTGAGGCGAAGAAGACGTTGGCTAAGGTGAAAACGGCGGCGGTATACAGATGGATTTGCTGCCGACGTGGCGGGGTGGGTTACCTTGCGGCTGTCTGAGGAGGTGATGAAGGTGTTGCAGCGATGTGGGAAATGTAGTGCAAGCGGCGGCGTGAAAGGGGGGGTGTCAGTGACGGTGGCGTAAGGAAAGGTTGCAAGAAGCGTGGGAAAGAAGAACAGGGGCGATGGAACAGTGATTGTGTAAGGGTTTCAGAAGGCTCGGGAGTCGAAAGAAAGAAGGAGGGTGGGGGGGTTATATTTATAGGAAATGGGGGTTGACCTTGCAAAACCCTAGGTCAAACAGTGTAGCGACTGTTTGGACTCCAAATGGTTTCAGGACCGTTTGGCTCCAAACGGTTTCAGGACCGTTTGGGAAGGTTAAGGTCGAATAGATTTTTATATTTTTTTGTTTGTTTTGGTTATGTGAATTTTTATATTTTCATAAGATAATCCTAATGTAAAAATAAAAGAGCAGAAGATAAAAGCAAAAGTTCAGATCTTGGGTTGCCTCCCAAGTAGCGCATGGGTTTTACGTCACTGGCTCGATGAAGCTGTGATGTTGTTGTGCTGATGGCATGGCATCTCTAATTTCTATGGTCTGTCTCGACATTTTATCTGCTGGAGTGTAGTATTTTTTTAATCGATGGCCGTTGACCATCCTTTCTCCTCCGTTGTCATCGACATATGACAGCTCCAGTTGGGTATGTATGCTTGATGGTGAATGGCCCGGACCATTTTGTGCAGAGTTTTCCGGGGAACAATTTGAGATTAGAGTTGAAAAGGAGCACTTTATCACCGATGACAATGTCTTTCCTTTTAAGATGACCGTCATGCCACATCTTGGTTTGCTCCTTATAAATCCTGGCACTTTGATAAGCGGTCATTCAGAGCTCCTCTAGCTCATGTAGCTGAAGTTGTCTGTTTTCTCCGGCACTTTTAAGATCGAAATTTAGTTGTTTAATGGCCCACCAAGCTTTGTGTTCCACTTCTACTGGAAGATGACATAACTTCCCATATACCAAACGGAACGGAGTTGTCCCGATTGGTGTTTTATAGGCTGTTCGATAAGCCCAAAGGGCATCGGGAAGCTTGGTGGACCAATCAGTGCGGTTTCTATTGACTGTTTTTTCTAGGATCGCCTTTAGTTGTCTATTTGATACCTCAACTTGACCACTGGTCTGTGGATGGTAAGGCGTGATTACTTTGTGGTTGACTCCGTATTTTTTCAACAGGGCTTCAAAACTTCATTCCAGAAAATGGGTCCCGCCGTCTGATATGACAGTTCTGGGGACTCCAAATCTGGGGAAAATGATATCTTTAAACATTTTGATAACTGGTTTGGAATCGCTGGACATTGTGGGTATGTCTTTGACCCATTTCGAGACATAGTCCACCGCAACCAGGATGTAGGAGAAACCATAGGAAGAAGAAAAGGGGCCCATATAGTCTATTCCCCACACGTCGAAAAGTTCAATTTCTTGCCACATTGTGAGGGGAATTTCATTCCCTTTGGATATGCTACCAAAAAACTGACATTTGTTGCAAGATTTCACAAAATCATAAGAGTCCTTTGTTATGGTCGGCCAGAAGAAGCCTGATTACAGAACTTTTATAGCGGTTTTTTTGCACTCATGTGCCCCCCCGTGGGGCTTGAATGGCAATGCTCTAGGACGGGGGTAATCTCTTCTTCCGGTAAGCAACGATGGAAAAGTTCGTCTGCACATAGATGAAAGAGGTAAGGTTCATCCCAATAATATTGTTTTATATCATGGAGGAATTTCCTTTTGTCATGGTAGGAAGCGGATGGGTGAATGATTCCTGAAGCTAGATAATTGACAATGTCCGCATACCAAGGGAATCCATGGGTCACCTTCATTAGTTGGCCGTCTGGAAGAGAGTCTCGGATAGGGATTTTATCTCCATCTTCAACTTCAATACGAATGAGATGGTCGGCTACGACGTTTTCCACTCCGCTTTTATCTTTAATTTCTAAATCGAATTCCTGGAGCATCAACACCCAACAGATAAGTCTGGGTTTGGCATCTTGCTTCTGAATTAGGTATCGTATGGCGGAGTGGTCAGTGTAGACGGTGGCCTTGGATCCAATCAAATAGGAGCGGAATTTCTCGAACCCGTAGATGACAGCCAGGAACTCCTTCTCTGTAGTAGTGTAGTTCTTCTGTGCTTCATCTCGCGTTTTAGATGCGTAGTAAATAACATAAGGTTTCTTGTCGATCTGTTGTCCAAAAACGGCCCCTATGGCATAATCACTGGCGTCGCACATGATTTCAAATGGTTGCGACCAATCTGGGGCTCTCAGTATAGGTGCAGAAATTAAAGCATTTTTGAGAGTTGAGAAACTTTTCAAGCATTCTTGGTTAAAAATGAATTCAGTATCTTTGGTCAGGAGTTGGGTCATGGGTTTTGCTATTTTTGAGAAATCTTTGATAAATCTTCTGTAAAACCCAGAGTGACCCAAGAAAGCCCGTACTCCTTTTATATCCTTTGGTGGTGACAGTTTCGAGATGACATCGATTTTTGCCTTATCGACCTCAATCCCTCTGTCACTCACTCTGTGCCCGAGGACGACACCTTCAGTTACCATGAAATGGCATTTTTCCCAATTCAGTATGAGGTTTTTTTCCTCGCATCGTTGTAAAACTTGTCCAAGGTTGATTAGACAATTATCGAAAGAATCTCCGTAAACTGAGAAATCATCCATGAATACTTCCATTATGGATTCTGTTAATCCTGTGAAAATGACAGACATACACCTTTGGATTGTAGCGGGTGCGTTACACAACCCGAATGGCATCCTTCTAAAAGCATAGGTTCCAAATGGGCAGGTGAAGGTAGTTTTCTCTTGGTCTTCCGGGTGTATGGGTATTTGGTAGAACCCGGAATCACCATCTAGATAGCAGAAGTATTTCTGATGGGCTAGGCATTCTAGGACTTCGTCGATATAGGGCAGAGGGTAGTGATCTTTCCGCGTGGATTTGTTTAATTTTCTATAGTCGATGCACATCCTCCACCCCGTCACCGTCCTAGTGGGTACTAACTCATTTTTGTCATTAAGCACAAATGTAGTGCCTCCCTTTTTAGGAACTACTTGAACGGGGCTGACCCATTGGGAGTCAGAGATTGGGTAGATTATGCCGACTTTCAATAATTTGAGGACTTCAAGGAAAACCACTTCTTTGAGATTAGGGTTCAGCTTCCTCTGATGTTCGCGTGATGGCCTAAATTCTTCGACCATGGGTAGTCTGTGCATGCATAGGGATGGATTTATGCCCGTTAGGTCAGTTATCTTATACCCAATGGCCTTTTTGTGTTTCTTCAGCTCATCCAGAAGCCTTTCTTCCTGATCTTCTGTTAGGGTGGAACTGATGATAATCGAACATAATTTTTCCTCGTCCAAGAAGACATATTTAAGTACCATGGGTAGAGTCTTCATCTCAGGAGCCTTAGGTGGCTCTGTTGCTTCTAAAATGGTGACAGCTTTGAGTTCCTCAAAGGTGGCCGTCGGTGCTTCTTCGGCCTTCTCTAAGTGCTGCAGACCTTGTTAAACCAATTCATTTGCGGAGAATTCGACTTCTGGGTTGGTTAGAACATTCTCTAACTCGTCCGATGGCTCTGATATTTCTAATTGAGACATTTGCTGTATTGCATCTAAAAGAAAGACCTCCTCTTGAATGTTGGGGCCTTTCATGCTGTTGAGAACTCGGAATTGAATTGCTTCTTTTCCGAGTCTTAGAATGATGGTGCCAACTTCAACATCTATAAGCGCCCTAGCTGTGGCGAGAAAAGGTCTGCCAAAAATTATCAGGTATCTCAGATCTTCCTTGATGTCCATGATGACAAAGTCGCACGGGACATAGGCATCTTTGCCTATTCTAACTGGAATATCTTCAATGATTCCAAGAGGTGCGGTGATGGTGGAGTCAGCTAACTGAATTGTCATTGCTGTGGGTAGGAATTCAGTGAAACCTAATCGTTTGCACATAGAATAGGGCATAATGGATATGCTGGCCCCTAGGTCAGCTAATCCCTTTTTGGTTGATGCATTTCCAATACAACATTGAATTCCGAAGGAACCTGTGTCCTTCTTTTTCTTTGGCATTTTGTTGAGGATTATATCGGAGGTGGTTTGGGCAAGTTTGACTATTTCTTGTTCCTCAGTGATGTACTTCCTTGATAACAGAGTTTTGAGGTATTTAGCCTAAACCGGCACCTCAGAGAGAGCATCAAGGAGTGGGATATCGATGTAAAGTTTCTTCATCACCTCCATGAATTTTTGGAACATGGCATCCATTTTCGTTTCTCGTAGTCTTCCCGAATATGGGATCCTTGGTTTATACTACAAGATTTTTGGCTCTATGGATACTTGTTCTTTTCCTTTACCCTTTGTGCCCTCTGTGGACTTCTCCGTTCCTGGCTTCAGGCTGTCATTTGGCATGAAGGCAGGTGTATCATCATCATCAAGAGTGATCCTTGTAGTTTCATGAAGGATGCGTCCAGATCTAGTAGCAACAACATTCAACTGTTTAGGCCTATTCTGTCCATGTCTAGGGTTCGATTCGGGCTGCCCTGCAAATGTGCCTGCTGGAGGCTTCAGTTGTGCAACAATTTGGGCTAGTTGAGCTTCTACTGCCTTTTGCTGAGCTTGTTGATTAGTGAGCATAGTTTGTTGGGATTGCAGCATCTGCCTTATCAACGTCATCTCATCTTCTGGCTGAGAAGGAATATTTTTCTGAGGAAGTTGTTGTTGTCCTTGTTGTGGTTGTTGCGGAGGCATCACTAACTGAGGTTGCTGCAACTGAGGGTGTAGCTGTGGGTGTAGGGGAGGATGAGTATACTGATAGTAGGTGGATGGATTCCTGGGGTAGTTGGATCTCGGGAAGTTATTCCTGGGGTTCCCTTGATTTTGATTGAAGTTGCTTGGGAATCCAGGTGGAAACCTACTGGAGGATCCGCCCTACGTCTGGTGTTGCGGATTTGCGGTCCCAGCAGGGTTCCCGTATTGAAATCCTGGGTGGTTCCTTGGTTGATTAGGATTATAATAAACTTGTCTAGGAATGGAATGAATAGAATTAACTTGTTCTGGAAATTGCTCTTCAGACTGATCAGTGATTGGTTCATACTGTTGTGGTGGTGGATGCATATCCATCATCACATTGTAAAGCAAACCACATGAAAGAGTTGGATGATCAGATGCATGACAGGCTTTGCAATTTCCTGTGGCAGCTTTGACCTGTTGAACCTGAGGATTTTTCTTCTTGTCAAGTTCTCCAAGAGAAGTTTCAAGAGCTTGCTGCTTATGAGCTATGGTCTTCAAGGCTTCAGCAATAGCCTTCATCTCCATTGATTCTTCGGCTTTATAAACCTTGAGGACTCCTTTGCCAACTGATCGTCCCCAGTTGGACTGGTTCTCAGCTCCGAGTGTGACTATTTTCCAGGCATCCTCGTAGTTTTTTCTCATAAAATTTCCTCCAAATGAGGAATCCAGAAATTGCTTGATGTCATCACTCACTCCCCTATAGAATGTTTCTATTAATTGGTTTTGGGAGATGCCGTGATGAGGGCACTTTCACAAAAGCTCTTTGAACCTTTCCCATGCTCCCGCAAGCGATTCTCTAGGAAGTTGGGAAAAGTGATTGATCTGCCCCCTAATTTCATAAGTTAGTGAAGGGGGAAGAACTTCTCCAGGAACTTTTCTTCCAAGGGAGCCCATGTGGTTATTATTGGCTCCCTGTCAAGTGAGTTATACCAGCTCAGAGCTCTCCCAGATAGAGTGAAGTGAAACAGATGTAACATTATTGCATCAGAGGCAACTCCTGCCTGTGGGAACAGTCGGCATAGTGCCTTGAACCTCTTCAGATGATCCATACAGTCATCTGCGGAACCTCTAGAGAAAGAGATGCCCTGCATGATCTGAATCCATTGGGTCCGGATCTCAAAATTGGGTATGTTGATGATCGGAGGTCGAACCGGATGGTTGTCTTCATAGTTCTTAGGGACAGCATAATCCCTCAACTGCTTGTTCCTTAGTTCCAACTGGGCAGCTTGGTTTGCTGCCTCATTTTCAGCTCGTATGCGGGCCTGTTCTTCCGCCCGAATCTCCGCTTGAATCTGAGCACGAGTATCAGCGATGAGTTGTTCTCATTGAGCAGCAATGGCGGTGTTGACCCTCTCCATTACCAATGCAGCCTGGCGTTGATCTTCAGCCATTTGCCTGGCTCTTTGGCGATTGAGTCTGATGCGACGATGGAAGCTTCTCTCTACCTCAGAGTCGTACTCTGGATCATGGGAGAATCCACGATTATGCAATGATCGCATACACGTTTTCTACCTGAGTAGAGAAAAGAAAACACCTTTTAGATGATGGCAGAGATATAATGAATTCAAGAAGATATGGATTAATAATAAAAAAGAAAGTGTAAAACCCTAACCAACTAGCAAGATACTAAACGAAATTAAAACGTTTCGTTGTCCCCGACAACGGCGCCAATTTTTGATGGAGCTTCCACTTGCGTGGAATTGCGTGCACCACTAAAAATCCTAAAGATGGTAAATTCTTAGGTTTAGCCTTGCTTATACTAGATAGAGAACTCCACCCACGTATGCTAAGATACATGTAAGTCTTATCGTAGTATAGTTAAGGGTCAAATCCATGGGACAACGGTCTTGTTGGGAGCAACAAGATAGAAAACGTTGGAATTTCACTTTATCTCTTAATAGTAGGTACTTAGATCGAAAGGTTGGTTTGGTTGTTTTAAACTAAGAACATGTAGAGTAAAGCAAGCAAGTAAATTTAAAGAAGTTAAACAATGAATAGAAGTCACTAGGGTGTGATCGGTTTTCATCGCCACTACACATGGATCAAGACATGCAAAATAAAACATAACCTACAACAAGAGTTTAGTCAATTAGTATCTTTGTAGATTTAGTTTCCTTTCGGAGAGCTAACTACAAGAAGTGTGGGAATAATGCAAATCCATCCATCCCCGAATGAATGGTCAACTGCCTTGCATCATTCCCTTCTCAAAGTGTGTTCCTCGACTTACCAAAGTTGTACTTTCATACCTGAACTGATTCCATTTCATAGTATGAAAGCGCAACATTTGGAAGTGAGTTTACTCCACTTCTCGAAAACACTCCTAGATACCGAAACAAGCACATGGTGGATACATGCACCAAGAACCAACATACAAACGGGTTTCGAATCTAATAGTACAAACGTAGACAATTCATACTAAAAGATAAAAGATAACACAAGTTGGTGATCAAGCAACAAGCATTCATTAAACGTTTGATGTTGAACTGAAAAGATATAATCTATATATTGCACACTATGTATTACATTACATGAAATGAAAACATGGGTAGAGGGGCTACTCCCCGCACCCCAATGAGAGAGACTACTCGCTCATATCTAGGACAAAGAAGGAGGCAAGAAGAGAGAGAGAGCGTCATCCCCACAAAGGAGAGAGGAAAGTCAACCCCTTGGAGAGAGAGAGAGAGACGATCTTCTAGCTTCACAGTTTGCTTGATGATGAGGTCCCCTCTTCCCACCTTCTTTGGCAGAGAGAGAGAGAAAGTAGCTTCAAGATGGAGTGTGGACCTCAGACTGACAGCCCCTGGGCGTAGGATGGAAGTTGGATTTGCTCTGGAGTGATGGAGGCAGCCTCTGGACGTCTCCAAAACTCCTTTTTTTTTATGACCCTTGGGGTCTTATTTATAGGCCTTAAGTGAAGTCCAAACGGTTTGGTCATTTTTGGGTCCAAACGGTTTTGAAGACCGTTTGGACCCCAAGACCGTTTGGACCTCAAGACCGTTTGGCTTCATGCGGTCTTGGGACCGTGTGACTCCATGCGGTCTCGGGACCGATTGGCTTCATGCGGTCTTGGGACCGTGTGACTCCATGTGGTCTCGGGACCGATTGGCTTCATGCGGTCTTGGGACCGTGTGACTCCATGCGGTCTCGGGACCGATTGGCTTCATGCGGTCTTGGGACCGTGTGACTCCATGCGGTCTCGGGACCGGTTGACTTCATGCGGTATTGGGACCGTGTGAGTCCATGCGGTCTCGAGACCGATTGGCTTCATGCGGTCTTGGGACTGTGTGAGTCCATGCGGTCTTGGGACTGTGTGAGTCCATGCGGTCTCGGGACCGATTGGCTTCATGCGATCTTGGGACCGTGTGAGTCCATGCGGTCTCGGGACCGATTGCCTTCATGCGGTCTTGGGACCGTGTGAGTCCATGCGGTCTCGAGACCGATTGGCTTCATGCGGTCTTGGGACCGTGTGAGTCCATGCGGTCTAGGGACCGGTTGAGTCTTTTATGATTTTTTGTGTCTTTTTCTACAAATAAAAAAGGGAAAAGTTATTCTAATAGTATATTTGGAATAAGAGGGGATATTTAGGGATTATGTCTAATTTTAATTGAGAAAGAGTGTGGAAAACTGAAGAAAAGAATAAGATAATCATCCCAAAAATGGAGGTTATCAGTATTTCTACCCAAGGGATTGTCCCCCTTCCCCATTCCATGGGACCTATTGCTTGGCAATGGGAGGGTCAACCCAAGAGTTGACTCTCCATCCCAGGCTTCAAGACACCAAGGTGAAGGTCTGGGTATCTTTGCATGAAATATGCAAACTCAACACAATACATATTGCAAGCCGCAATGACCTAGTCCCCCCAAATGAGGTCATGAAGTCTGGTTCTAACACCAATATGAACAACTATAACAGAGTGAGAATTCATTGCTACCTGATAGATCTGGAGTGCTATACATGCTCCTTTGGTGTTGAGGAAGATTTCTCACATATTCATAGGGTCCCCATAAATCAGGCACGGTGCTTGTCAATCTGGCATCTTTGACTGCTAATGGTGGGGATGAATAAATGCCTCTAGATGCCCCTCCACCATGGTGAGGGTTTATAATCCTTTGCAGACTCCCAGGGGATTCATGGCAAACAGATTGGTTGGAGATGCTTGATGTCACCAAGCCAATGTCTGGGTTGCCATTGATGTAGGTTGGGTAGGTGGCGATGGTTACAAGAGTTATGGGATCATCCTAATACAACATTGGACTCCCTGGGTCAAGGCTATTCTCCTGACCCCTTTATATAGGACATGGTCTATACCAGGGTGGTGACAAGGGCCAACCCTAGAACCTAGTTAGTCGAGATATTTGGGGGGTCTTCCAAATCTTGCAAGTTAGCTGCCATTAATGGCTCGTTGGAACTGTCTCTCTCTCCTGATCCTTTTGGGATAGAAATATTGAATAGAGATTGAGAGGGAAGTGAGAATGAGGTGAAAGAATGATGTGGCTACTGTTGATTCTATTTCCATTTCTGACTCAAGTTAGGGGACGAAATCAGAGGCGTAGATTCCCTAATCCAACAGTGAGTAGTTCACGTTCACGTAAAAATTAATAGGACCATGCCCTTGTTTTCTAATCCCAAAATAATTCGTGACATTCAGTGTATTTCCTTTAATCTATTCACTTTATGGATTCTAGAAAAATCCATATCTCTTTCTCCTTTTATCTTTTTAATCATAAATTTTAAAGGAAAGTCCATAATGACTTTATCTAGCTATGTGCAAGGTTTGAGACCAAAACTCAAAAAGAAAGGATGCTTTTCTTAATGTCCAAACATTCTCTTTATAAAGCATATTTCAAGCATTATAACACATCCTTTTCTCTTCCTTTCTTTTCTGTTTTCTTTATTTGGATTACTCTTCTTATTGGAGACCATGTGTAACTAAAATCTACATATTAGTGGCCACCCATACCACTTTCTAGAGAATTCCACACATATCTCACAAGCATATTACTTGTTATCCAATATCTTTGCCTTTTTCTAAATATTATATTTTATTCTCTTCCTTTTTCCTTTTATTCCTTATTTGATTAAAATATAGAAGAACCACAAAATTCACCATCAAGGGAAATTTGTCAGGGAAAACTATTCTGTAAAAACAATGCACATCATATTTTCAATATGTCCTTTTATTCATATAATTGCATTTAAACTAAGTAAAATACAAGTGAAAAACCAGGTTATAACATCCTTCCCCTCTTATAGGAATTTTGTCCTAAAAATTCAACTAGCCATCTAGGACGATGGTATGAGACAATTGTCTCATTTATCAGTTACCCAACATTTCATTCCATTATCATTTATTCTTGTATGCATTCCTTTTATTTAACTTGTACCACAAACACCCATGCAACAAAGGTGATCAACCTTATTATTCCACCAATAATACCATTGTGGGAAATTATTTATCCAAACATGGCTTTATATTTATATAGTTCAATTTTACAAAAATTGAGGATATTACATTCATCCCTCCTTAAAAGGAATTTGTCCCCAAAATTCAATCCTAGTAATCTTAGGTGTATAATAACTCATTCTAGTTTCAAACCTTAAGGTAGAAACTCTTCTTAGATTATCTTGAATGCAAATTCCTCACATTATTATAGAGGTTGGCACTTGAATTTAATTCAAGGTGTATCCACATCCTTATTATTTACATGATATCATCTCTGAGTGATTACATTTTCATTTGTGATTTCAATTTTTACTTAGTGATCACTTATCAGCACATTTCCAACCCATTGTTCATTATTTTCACATAAGGGTGAGGTAGCACCTCCAACCCATAGTTTATGTCATTAAGCTCTACCTATAGTATTCATTTTCATATGTCAATTTGAGCATAACATGTGTCTAACCAATCTCTCTCACTCACCATGAGATGAATTTAGCACTTGAATGTAGCTCAAATACAAAGCTCATCTCATTCTAAGAGTAGAGATTGTATATCCACACATTACCTCAAAATTTTGTATTTTAGATTGGACCTTTCTCAATATGTCTCTAAGCCATAAATTACCTTTTTAATTCCACAATATTCTTATATTTGATGAAGTCAAATGCCTTTTTCACTCTTGAGTTGGTGTACAACTCCTCTCATTATCACATGACTTCTTTATATATTTTACATTTACACCTCAGGTATTATGACCATAGCCACTTCCTTGAGGTCTCTAGGGTATGCATACTTTTTGGAGTGACCTCATCCTTATGAATATAATCACATTCACCCATTAGGCCACATGATCATCATGAAGGTAGCTAATCTCCCGAGTCATGGACCTTGGGAAAACCTAGTTGTTACCTCCCGACCACATGGTCTTATGCATTCTGGGCACAATTAACTACTAATCCCATCGGTCCTATGTACCTTTAATACACCCTACTTGGCCTTAGGATTGACTTAGGACTCCATCCTTCTCAAGGGTTTCTTTGAAATGCCACAACTTCAACCATTTTTAGGCACATTTTCATATGTAATTCTTTAAACTAGATTTCCTCCATCTCTTATGATTCTCATTATTCATTTTATGTCCCCTCAATGGACTCATGGCAACTTTTCTCCTTCGGGCTCGGTCTCATTCTGTCAGCCACTTCCATGGTGACTTTTCCTCATGTTCCTCAGAGATGGCATACTTGGGTTCAAATAATCAAACTTAATATATGTGCTTTCATATTTTATATCCTTAATTCTCCACCCTTAAGGTGACAGTTAAGGTTACCTCAATCATTGAATGATTTATTCAATTCACCCTTCTAGGGAAGGTCCTAACCTAGGGTGCCTTCTTGTCTCACAGGAGGAAGTTAGGCTCTCTAGCCACAACTTGACCCACAAGGTCTAAGCTTTGCCTCCCCCATAGGTCATCCTCCCACTTTTGGGTTGATCTACCCCGGGTTGGCACACTAGCCCTAAAGATTTCATTTTTCATATGTATTCATTATTTTTATTATACAATCTCTACCCATTTTTACACAACCTCTGGGATACCCTCTCTTAGGGTCTTGTCCCTACAGTGGACATTAGGCCACCTCTCAATCTAGATCTAGGTTCCATGTTGGTCCTCCCAATCTGGGGTCTGACCTCATATTACCTTCCCAATCTGAGGCATGGTCTAACCTCATATGACCTTCTCGATCTGGGACCTGGTTTGACCTTTGATGTCTTCCCCTATTTAGGCAGATGACCTTTGATGTCTTCCCATATTCAGGAAGACAACCTTTGATGTCTTCCCCTATTTAGGCAGATGACCTTTGATGTTTTCCCCTATTCAGGTAGATGACCTTTGATGTCTTCCCCTATTGAGGCATATGACCTTTGATGACCTTCTGCCCCATGGGCTTAATCATCATTTTTTCATACATCCAGAGGTGGTATGAGGGGTTCGAGCAAGTTAATTCAAATTTTCATTTGCAAGTATAACCTTTGTTACCTATGTTTCACAAAACATTTCTCATTAATGCCTTGTTCCACAAGCACATATGCATGGAATACTGAGTTACCTAACTCATTTTTTTATATAGTATAACTTCTCAACCTTTATTTCCCAATCTCTATGGTATACCCACTCATTAGGGGTATTCATACTCACTCACTGGGAGTATTCTCAATGGTCTACCCACTCTCTGATGGTGATCTCCATTCATATCCAACCACTGGGATATTCTTTATCCATCCATTCCTCTAGAGATAGCATTAGGGCGATGAGCAAGTTATATTCATATTTTCATTTTTTTGTATAACCCTTGGTTATTTATGTTTCTCACGTATATTCAAATCTTTTCCACACATATCATGCATAAATTTCTCCACATTCATACATGCACTCCTAGGTCACATAGCTTATTTACATTTTCCCACTTTTTTTTTGTTCTTACCCTAATTGGGATTCATATGGGTAGGGTTACTCTATCACCCACACCGCTCCCATTTCCCAAGATTAGGGTTTTGTATATCAGTTAGGGACTACATCCTACATCTTAGAGTTTCCATGTCCCTTGACTCACTAGGGTTTCCTAACCAACCCTAGCTCCATCTAGAGTTTACCCTCATAAGTAAAAACCCATAAAACTATTTTCTTCTTTACTTTTTCATTATTTCCATGTTGCATGTACATTATTATTTTCACGTTACATGTACATTAATTGGCGGAGGATGTCTTAATCCCACTTCTTCTAAAAAATCCTAACTCAAGATGAGGAGAGAAATCCCTTTTAGGGTTTATTAAGCAAAGAGGATGAGAAGTGGATGAATCAATATGAGAAGACACCTTAAAGGTATTTTTCTTCGGGCAAAATCATCAAACTTTGGCCATGCAGGATGCATGGGCCTGGGAGTCCTCGTAAGCCGACTAGTGGTGCAGAGGAAATTTTTTCCAGCCCCCAGGTCATGGTCCCTTCTTGACACCATTGTCTTTAAAAAATACCCCAATAATTCCCTCCTATTTCTAAAAATTACTTGAAATTATAAACTATTAAATATTATTTGAAATCTGGCGCTCTAATACCAAATGTAACAATCCCACTTTTCAATAACCCCTAATTAAGGAAGGCCAAAAAGATGAGGGCCATTACCTACAAAAATTTACCCAAGATCCAAATTAGGTAAATAATAGATAATAAAAACAATTTCATTCATTTCAAATAATGTTTGTAAGATGCTAACACAAACTTTCTATGCTCAGAATTGTACATTTGAGAAGAAATAACTAAGCCTCCTTTTATATATTTATGCCATCTATA
This sequence comes from Alisma plantago-aquatica, assembly GCA_963693085.1. Classification (NCBI taxonomy): domain Eukaryota; kingdom Viridiplantae; phylum Streptophyta; class Magnoliopsida; order Alismatales; family Alismataceae; genus Alisma; species Alisma plantago-aquatica. The sequence continues at coordinate 587,711,716 of OY856415.1, forward strand.
TCTTCATGTTATCTTATCAAGTATATCAGTTCACACTTAAAACAATGTGAAACAAATACACAATCAATATGTTAGGGTGCATCTAAAATGTGCAAGCAAATAACAACATATATTCCAACAAATACTTTCAACATAAAATGATATCTTCTTCACATAGTCTTCCTTTACGTGATAGTCATGGTGTCCAATAATTTAATTGTTCCATTCTCTAGGATACCCCAAAAAAGTGCTGACAAACTAAAGCAATTATTCTTAGGCGTAACCACGTACCTTGATAGCGAGCCATGCAGATTATCATGCAGATTACACTTTGATTATTCTCAAGTAGTCCAATCAACAAAGGTGAATCGAGGAAATCATATTATATCTGTGGGCATGTAAAACTAAAGTGTCACCATCACATTACTCACATTAAACCATACTTGGGCCCTAATCTAGGGTTTATGTTCTCTTATTATTGAGTTATCATTTTATACTCTAGTTCCCATGTTCATTGATCCAATGACTCAAGAACTATAATTCATATTAGGTGTAACCATGATCATCAAATTCACCATACCCATTTATTATGACACTTAGATCAGGTTCGACACATTAAGGTTATTGCAAGTATCTTCATTGATGTTCAAGATCTTAATCACACATACCTAGTTTATTTTCGTTATGATCATAACCATTTTAGATTATCATAATAGTATGCAATATTAGATAATAGCATAAAATAAATGTTTTTAACATATTCAACATGTTGATACCTATCTTTGCACTACTTTTGGAAAAGGAAGCACTATTAGCTTTCAAATATGTTTTCTTTGTGTTCCACTCATTCTATTGATCATTTTTCATATATTATATGTTCCCATCTGAGCTTTTAATAATTTTCTATGATTATTTCAAGGTTAACATTATTTGGGCCAATGATATGTGGATACATCAATATATGTATATTATTTAATTAAGCACACATGTCCATGTCTGACCATCAGGCCGACTCCACATCAGTGCCTGTGGCCATGTAGTCAGGTCCCTGAGAGAGGGGACGGTACTCTAATACCCCAGATGTAGAGACTTTCATATACCTCGCCTCACTAGGGTATTAAGGTGTTTTTACCCAAGGGATTATCCCCCTTCCCCTTCCCCGTGCCATGACCTCTACTTCTTGGCCATGGGAGGGTCAACCATAGAGTTGACTGTCCAACCTAGGTTTCAAGACACCAAGGTGAAGGTTTGGGTATCTTTGCACGAAATCTGCAAACTCAGTGTGATACAGATTGCAAGTCATAATGACCTACTCCCCCCCAAACGAGGTCGTGAAGTCCAGTTCTAACCCCTATATGAAGAACTATCACAGAGTGAGAATTCATCACTATCTGATAGATTCGGAGCGAGGGACCCACTCCCGTGGTGCTGAGGAAGATTTCTCACACCTTCGCTGGGTCCCCATACATCAGGCACGGTGCCCCTTCAATCTAGCATCTTTGAATACTGATGGTGGGGATGGAGAAACGCCTCGGACGCCCCTCCACCATGGTGAGGGTTTCTACTCCTTCACGGACTCCTAGGAGATCTTCAGGGCAACAGATTGGTCAGAGATGCTTGATGTCACTGAGCCAATGTCTGGGTGGCTGTTGAAATAGACTGGGTAGGCGACGATGGCTCTAAGGGTTTTGGGATCATCCTTATACAACATTGGACTCGTTGGGTCAAGGTGATTCTCCTGACCCCTTTATATAGGCCATGGTATGTATCAGTGTGGTGGCAAGGGCCATCCCTAGAACCTAGTTAGTTGAGAGATTTGGGGGTCTTCCAAATTTAAGGAGATAATTGTCATTTAATGTCTTGTTGGAACCATCTCTCTCTCCTGATCCTTTTGGGATAGAAATCTTGGAAAGAGATAAAGAGGGAAGTGAGAACAAGGTGCAAGAATGAAGTGGCTACTGTTGATTATGTTTCCATTTCTGACCCAAGGTAGGGGACAAAATTAGAGGCATCAATTCCCTGATCCAATAGTGCATAGTTCACACGAAAGTTAAAGGAGATGGGCCCTTGTTTTCTAATTTTAAAATAATTCTTGACATTCAATGTGTATTTCCTTAATCTATTCACTTTATGGATTCTAGAAAATCCATATCTCTCTTATCTTTTCAATGCTAAATTTTAAAGGAAAGTCCATAATGACTTTATCTAACTATCTGCAAGGTTTGAGACCAAAACTCGAAAGAAAGGATGCTTTTCTTAATGTCCAAATATTCTCTTTATAAAGCATATTTCAAGCGTTAAAACACATCCTTTTCACTTCCTTTCTTTTCTATTTTCTTTATTTTGATTACTCTTCTTATTAGAAACCATGTGTAACTAAAATCTAAGTATTAGTGGCCACCCATACCACTTTCTAGAGAATTCCACACAATTCTCAGAAGCATATTACTTATTATCCAATATCTTTGCCTTTTTCTTAATATTATATTTTCTTATCTTCCTTTTCCCTTTTATTCATTATTTGATTAAAAAATAGTAGAATAATGAAATTCACCACCAAGGGAAATTTTCCAGGGAAAACCATTCTTTTAAAACAATGCACACTATATTTTCAATATATCCTTTCATTCAGATAATTGCATTTGAACCAAGTAAGATACAAGTGAAAACCAGGTTATAAGTCATGGAAGAAATTTAATAAAGAATATAATCTTTATTATAGTTATATGATACCGATATAACTGTAATAAGGAATGTAAAATGCACCTCTAGCATTTAAAATATAAAATACATGCCTCTAGTATTGGTTGGATCCTTGATCAATTAATATTCCTTCTGTGTGATCTCCACACGTATATAAGTTTGTGTTAGCTTCAACATTTGTAGTTGGAAATCCAACTAAGAATGGATTGGAGTCATCATACTTGTCATAGTACTCTTATTCATCTATAGGATCTGCAACGAACTACTTTTTCCCATGAAGAACAACATACCTTTTTTCATTTTCAGGATCATTTATGTCGAATACTTGCTTTGCCTATAATGCTATTATGAATGGTTCACCTGTCTCCTCAATCTTTTCAAAATTCACTAATGTGAACCCCAATTCTTCCGTTACAACTCCTTTGGTATTATCAAACCAATTACACCTAAAGACGAGAACAATGAAATTTGTGTAATAAAACTCTCATGTATTCAATGAAACCGTAATAAGACATTTTAATTTCATGTGGACTCTTATCCTTCACGCTAGAAAAATACAATGAATACGCTTGATGGGTGACCCCAATGTTTTGTATGATACTCTTATCACCTTGACATTTTGTGTAATATGAAAATCAATTTATGTCAATCCCTTTGTAAGATATAACATTCATTTTTGGTTTATAGGCGGACCATTTGATACTTCCAGCAACATTATTTGCTATTTGAGATACTTGATAGAATATTTTATCTTCAAACCACCTAATAAATGCCCTATTATGCTCTCTAGTAAGCCACATTGAATTGGCGTGAGAATATTTTTTCTTGATAAAATTGGTATCTTTGGTGATGTAATTACCCACTTTGTCGATGGTGTGTAAGACATACAAGTGTATTTTTTCCCATAGCTCACAAATAATTCCTTTCATTGTGCTTATAAACTGCTTTTTCCCAAACAGGGATCAATATTCTTTTCATTGGAAGGAACTTCATTACAACTCAGAAAGTCATTGCTGTTGGATCTAGGGTTCTAGATGGAGGGTGAATAGAGCTTCAAAATTATTACAAGAAAAGTTAGACCTTCAAATTATATCAATTGAAACCAATAGCTTACGATCAATTTGAAGTCCTATCTAAGCAATCATAACAAGGATGAGAGAAATTGAAATATGCACTTGGACAAGGTGGTTTAGAGTGGTTCCAATCTCCAAACTAGGAGATAGTCAATCCACTACCTAGAGAGGTCAACCTCTATTACTTTGCAAACTGTGCATACTTATATTCATTCATAAGAGATACAAAGAGACCACCATACATACAATGACTTACCTACTCAAGACAAGAGTCTTCCACCTATACAAGGACTTACCCACTTGATCAAGATATTTTCAGCCTTCAATAAGGACTTACCCACACTTGCATCAAGTCTTTGGCCTTGAAGGATTTACCCACTCTTCTTGAATCTTGTACTTTCCCTTCTCCTTCACCTGGAGAAATTCCTCTCCTCTTCTTCAACCTTAAAGAAGACCAACAACAACTTCACCTTCTCTCAGAGTAGCTTTCTTCAACCTTTTCTCTTTGAGAAAGGGGGTAGAGGAGATGGAAGAAATGAGAGATTTACAAGCACATAGAGGTAGCTCTCTTACAACATACCTAACTCACTCATAATCATGAAATGATTTGTAAATGAGATAGATAAATGGGCTCAAAGGGTTGCAACACACTCAAATATAGCAAAGACTTAGAATAGCATGAATGAGCAAACCTGGAATGAACTCCAAGGGGTCCTATTTATAGATGGGGGTGTTCCCTTGAGTGTGGGATCACTTAAGAATGAAATATAGCTATTTTTCAACTTGCAATAGATCTATTTTTGCACACAACAACTCTCTAATGGTTATAATCACTTTTTCTGCATTTTCTATATAGTACATTCGGTCGAGTTTCAATAAAAGTAACTCGACCGATTCACTAAAGGACAAAGCCAATTTTCAAACTATCGGTCGAGTTTGTTCTGGGAAACTCGACCAATGAGTCAAAATTAGTTTTTCTTAGTTGATCGGTCGGTTGAGTTCTGTGAGTGTACAACTCGACCGATTGGTCATTTCAGAAAACCATCACTGGATTAGTCAAGTTTCCAACTCAACCGATAAACAACCTATGACAAATTTTCCAATTTGAGTTTTGAGTGACCAAACGTTAGAATTAAGTCCCTAATTTTTTATCATCTTAGTTACAAGTCATGTCATCAACACAAGTGATTACAAAAAGAATATAAGGCCATTTTGAGTGATTTCCCAAAAAGCACACTTGCATTGCTTTTGACTTGAACTTGAACAAGCTAGGGCTTGTGTAATTTGATCATTTTCATGTACCTAAAGCCTAAAATCAATCTTGAACAAACATATTAGATACATAGGAATGGAATGGTTAAGTCATTATCAAAATATGGACAATGTATAATTCTCAAGTCAACATTCTCCCCCTTTTTGACAATGACAAACCATTCCTCAATCATATTGAAAAGGATATGTAAAGTTATACCTTTTCCTTGTGAATTGTAGGGGGATTCATGAGTTTAACAATGTGAATTTCTCCCCCTCAACCTATGCTTACTCTTACCTGCATAGTTAGTCTTTCTACACAAAACAATATACAATATATACTATATGGTCCTTTAGCAAGTCATATGATAAAGCAAATAATGAACAAGAAAAAGGATCACATAGACAATAAAAGCAATATGGTTGAGCTTCAAAACATTAAAATCTCTCCCCCTTTTGACATTATCAAAAGGGGGGTAGAAGAGCACAAAAATAGGTCTTCTCCTAGCACAAGAAAAACATACATCTACAAGATGAAACATGTAAACTCAAAGCATACACCAAACATAGACGAGAGAGAAACAAGCAATCTAAGTCACAATCAAATTATGGGAAACATGGCACCAACTCATGAGATATAGTAAATCAAAGAGTAAGTGTACATAATATTAAGATTACAACACAAAAAACATGTCCTCAAAAGCAACTTACAAGCCAAAACAATGAAAACAACATAATGGTAAATAGTACAACTCAGATAATGTGCCCAAATGTTTTTAGTACAAAATAGTCTAGAAAGATATATATGATCAATATCTACAGACTAGAAACTAAAACATCTAAACATCTAGGTCATCTATATCCACAACAACATCATCATCAGTAGTGGCTTCTGGCTCATAGTCATCATCTCCGTTTGAAGGTGCAATAGAGACATCAACATCGCCTTCATCACCAGAACCACTAGAAGAGCCATCGAAACCATCATCACCATCATCCTCAGATGCCTCCCCATCAGTAGTAGTAGCTTCCTCATCAGCCTGATTTGGCATCTCCTCATCGACAGAGGCAGTGAAACTACGACTGGGCCACCTGACATTTTGCTCAGCCTAAGACATACCATGGTCATGTAACTCATGGGCTTGAGAATAAGGAATAGAAGTGCCAAGTCCTGCAAGCAATGTAGCTATAGGACCAACAGGGAGAGGTAGCCAAACAGGGGTAGATACACCATCAACAAAGGGTGTAGCAGCAGAAACAGAAGGTGGAGGGATAGGGTAAAAGTGATCATATGCATATGATGCATAATCACCTCCTGGGTAGGGCTGGTAGGTAGGGTAACGATGCGCATATGAAAGGTTCATGGTAGACATGATGGCACAGAAATCTTGATGCATATGCTCTTGAACTTGAAGGTTATATGCCTGTGATGCATCATGTAACCCATGAGGGTTTCATTTGATACATTGGGATTGCTGAGGTGGTGGAGGTGCCTAGGTGGAGGTGAAGGCTCTAGGTGTGGTAGAGGAAAGGGCAAGAACACTCTTCTTAGGTGTGGTTTCACTGATGCATACTCCTTTCTGGGTAGGTTTGTAATGAAGGTCATGGAAAAGAGATTTGCTAGTGGCAGTCTGAAAAAGACCACAAATTAGTGCATGGTAGGGAGGGTGGGTGCCACGGGTGTTCTTACTAGAGTCAAAGTAGGTCGTGTGGTGGAGGAAATAGCATGCACGTTCAACACTCAAGGTGGAGAGGTGGTGGTCGTACAACAACTTGACTACTTGATCAATAACCTCATGCTCATTAAATTAGCATAGAATTAATGAATGGCTTTGGTATCATGAAAGTAAGGACTACTTGGGCATGAGGTGGGGGTACGAGAATGTCGTACTTCCATTGTAAATTAGCATAGAATTAATGAATGGCTTTGGTACTTGTGATGGAATTGAAATAGCATGCACGTTCAACACTCAAGGTGGAGAGGTGGTGGTCGTACAACAACTTGACTACTTGATCAATAACCTTTTGTCTACGTGGTATTGGCTCCAAAAGGGCATGAAAAGGAAAAGGGTTCCTAGGAAGGAGCTCCTTGTACCTGTATAGAACATCATTGGAGACAAAAAAGGTATCATCAAAGGATATAAGGTGTGATTTGGAGGAGGAGGATGGTGCTCCAGTTGGGGCGGCTCGCTTTCTCCTATTGGAAGTCATGGAGGTGAGATAAGAGGATTGAGAGGTCAAAAACATAGGAAACACCACCACAAACTGATCAAACAACTAGGGTTGATGAACAAGAGGTCAAGGGAGGTCGAACTAGGTCAAACTAGGGCTAGGGAGAGGAAGGTCGGGGCTAGGGTTGAGAGCTTGAGGGAGCTGGATAGTGGATCGGTCAATTTTTCTCTAGTTGAGAGGGAAAAAATTTGGTCAAACCATACTTAAGTTTTGCTCTAGCCTATCCATTAGTTGAGTTTTGTGATTGGGAAACTCGACCGAATGTCTCTTTACAAAAGCCCTCGGCCACAGATCGGTCGAGTTGGCAACTCGACCGATGGTCAACGTGAACCAACATTAAAAATTTTAATTTCTAGCCATTAGAGTGCTAGTTAAATTTATTTTTCAAGTCCATTTTGTATTTTAAACATACTGAGGCACATATCACTCATCATTGGGTACTATTTTGTGAGCAAACAAGCATTTGTAAAAAATACCTAAAACAAGCAAAAGAATAAGGCAAATGAATATGACAAACTAATTTTAGCATGTTAGCAAGCAAGGGTGATCAAGATATAAGAAAACATATAGGATAGATGACAACTAGCTAGAAGGTATATGAGATTCATCCAAAGCAGTTATGAGCAGTTTAGATCTAATAAATTTAAATTTCTCTCTAGCTAGAGGTTTAGTTAAAATGTCCTCCAACTGATTTTCTGTGTCCACATGTGTGATATAGATATCCTTTTTGGCAATGTGATCACAAACAAAATGATGGAAAACCTCTATATTCTTAGCTCTACTATGCAATATAGGATTATAAAACAAATTACTTGTACTAGTATTATCACAATAGATAGGAGAAGCATCAAAATGAATGTTAAAGTCTTGGAGCATTTGCTTCATCCACATGGCATGGGCACAACAACTCCTGGCTGCAATGTATTCAGCCTCGATGGTTGATAATGCCGCTGTGCTCTATTTCTTAGAGAACCAAGACACCAAGCATGTTCCTAGGAGAAAGCAAGTGCCACTTGTGCAATTTATATCAATCAAGCAACCTGCGTAATCCACATCACTATAAGCTATAAGATTAAAGTCCCTTGACTTGGGATACCATAGTCTAAAATTTGGAGTTTTGGCTAAGTACCTTAAAATCCTCTTAACAACTATAAGATGTGATTTCTTGGGATTTGATTGAAAGAGAGCAAACAAGCCAACACTAAACATTATATCAGGTCTAGAGGCAGTTTATTAAAGTAAACTTCCAATCATACCTCTATAGAGCTTCTCATCTACCTTCTCACCTTCTTCATCTTTATCAAGTTTGGCAGTGTTTGACATGAGTGTGTCCATCGACTTGGTGTTCTCCATCCCAAAGCGCTTAATTAGATCACATGTGTACTTGGTTTGGTTGATAAAGTTCCCATCTTTGGTTTTCTTGATTTGAAAGCCGAGGAAGAAAGTAAGCTCACCCATCATGCTCATCTCAAACTCACTCTGCATAAGATCACTAAACTTATTGCAAAGATCAAGATTAGTTCCAACAAAAATAATATCATCAACATATATTTGAATGATAAGAAAATTATTAGAAGTGTGTTTGAGAAACAAGGTAGAATGTACTTTGCCCATGATATACCCATGATCTAACAAAAAAATATTTAATTTCTCATACCAAGCTCAAGGTGCTTGTTTGAGTCCATAGAGAGATTTTTGCAACAGATAAACATGGTTGGGTAATCTATCATGTTCAAAGCCTGGGGGTTGTGCAACATACACTTCCTACTCAATTGTACCATTCAAAAACATACTTTTTTTGATAAATAAGAAAGTTTTTATTACTAGCAAAAGCAATAAACATATGAATGTACTCAAGTCTATCTATAGGTGCATATGTTTCATCAAAATCTATACCTTCCTGCTGATTGTAGCCTGGAGCCACTAACCTTGCTTTGTTCCTTACCACTTTGCCACTTTCATCTAGCTTGTTACAGTAGACCCACTTGGTGCCTATGATCTTTCTATCACTTGTTCTTGGCACTAGGGTCCATACTTTGTTCTTTTCAAATTGCTTCAACTCTTCTTGCATGTCTAGGATCCATTCATCATCCCTAAGAGCTTCTTTGCCATTCTTTGGCTTGAGTTGTGAGATGAAGGCACTGTTGGCATCTTCTTTGTTGAATACATCCTGTGACTTCACTATTTCAAATGGGTCACCTAAAATTAGCTATTTTGTATGATTCATTGCAAAGCAGGGGGTTGGATCCTTCTTTTCTTCATCTTTCTCTTCTTCTTAAATGAACACCTTTTTTCCCTTTTGGGTGTTGTTCAACTCTTTTAGGATAGGATCACCTCACCTGCAACATCATCATTTGGAACAATATCTTTGGGAATAGAAGGGTTAGTCTTAATAAACTTAACATTCATGGATTCTTCTACTTTAGCAAGATCAATAGTAAATACTCTACAAGCCTTGCTAGTACTACTATAGCCAAGAAAGAAAGCATTGTAAGATTTTGGATCAAACTTGTCGAGAGAATATTTTGTGTTCAAAACAAAACAAGGACATCTAAAAACATGGAAATATGCAATAGAAGGCTTCCTACCATGCCATAGCTCATAGGGGGTTTTCTTCAAAGAAGGATGTGTAAAAACCCGATTTTGCATAAAACATGAGGTACTAATAACTTCAGCCCAAAACTTCTTTGGAGTGTTATTCTCTAAAAGCATGGCCCTAGATATCTCCTGTAGTGACCTATTCCTCCTCTCTAAAACCCCATTTTTTTGAGGCACTCGAGGTGAAGAGAAGCTATGTGCATATCCAGATTCTTCACAAAAGCGTTCAAAAAGATCATTTTCAAATTATCCCCCATGATCACTATGGATGGAAACAAGAAGCTTCCTTCTCAACTCCTTTACAAAAACTAGAGAAAACATCAAGTACATCACTCTTGGAAATGAGAAACAAGGTCCAAGTATATCTAGAGAAATCATCAACAATAATAAGGCAATACTTGAAACCACGAAGCGATTGAGTTCTCATTGGTCCAAATAGATCAATGTGAAGAAGTTCAAGAGCTCTCTCTGTATGAAGAACTCCTTTGGATTTGAAGGAGGACTTAGTTTGCTTTCCTTGGGTACAAGGTTGGCATTCTGCATATTTTTCAAAATCCAATTCGAGAAGTCCCTTGACCAAGTCCTTTTTGCTCAACTTCTTCAACTGATGCATATTTACATGACGAAGCCGACGATGTCAAAGAGAAATATCATTCAAATTGACTACTAGGCATCTACCAACAATAAGATTAATAGAGTCAAGCACAATTACATAAAGATTAGCACTTCTAGTTCCTTTATATATGACTTGATAAGTGAGGGAATCTAGAATCAAGCATTCAAAATAAGTAAATAGCACAAGGTAACCGTTATCACATAATTGACTTACACTTAGTAAATTGTGATGTAGGCCATACACAAAGAGAACATTCTTGATACACAAGGATTCACCTACATCACCCTCACCTTTCACCTCACCTTTCTTGTTGGACCCAAAGGTAACCGAACCTCCTTTCTTCTTAGTGAAGTTGTTGAAATGTCTTATATCACCTGTCATGTGCTTTGTGCAGCCACTATCAACAACCCATCTACCTTTTTCCTGCAAGAAAGGAGAATACTGGTTCCCAACTCAAACTTTGGGATCCGAAGTTAGCTTGGGGACCCATTTCATATTTGGGATGGTCCCCTTAGGCTTGTAAGGACAATAAGTAGAGTAATGATCATCACTTTTGCAATGAGAAAAAATCATAGGGTTCTTAATGCCAGAAAATGGAAGTTTCCTTACTCTTTTTCTTACCTTTGGATTTGTTCTTGCCCTTAGTTTCTCCCCCTACAAATCCCAAACCACTAGTACCACTTTGTTTGGTAGAATGGTAAAGGATTTCATTTAGGGAGTTTTCCCTTTAAAGAATTTATGTAGAGAGGCTCTTAGTCTATGATCATCATCATTAAGAGATATAACAGTAGAAGACAAACTAGCAATATCATCTCTAGCATGAACAAGTTCGACCTCCAAACAGAGGTCTTTAGTAAAATAAGAATCTTTCTCAAGACAAATAGAAGCATCATCATTACTCGGCAAGATAGGTCTAGAAGATAAATCATTAACTTGACCAAGAAACCTAGCATTTTCAGATTTAAGCACTTGAATTTCCTTAATATAAAAATCCCTCTCATCACTACGAGCATCAATAATGATCTTAAATTTAGCATTTTTAGTTTTAATATTTTCAAGCTCATTTAGGCAATTTTGGTTATCCTCCTTAAGAGTTTTAATGTTCTTAAGGTAAACACCATTCTCTACCTAAACTCCATTGCATTGGATCTCAAGATCAAGAAATTGGCCTTGTAAGTTATTAATGCTCTAAAGATGAGTTTTCTCATTTTTCTCAAGAATCTCAAGTTTAGCATACAAATCACCAATATTTTTTTCCTAACCTTTTTCTTTTAGATTTACATTTAGCCAAAGAAGAACTGGTAGAAATAAGAATGTCAATAAGAGTTTTCTTTAGATAACTCATGTAAGCTTACCTCACTTTCCTCACTTACCGCACCAATTTCTTCACTTATAGAGGCCATGAGTGCAAGGTGGAACTCTCCATCGTCTTCAGAGCTAGATCCACTTGAGGATGATTCTTCTCAACCTGCATGAGATGCATTCTTGTGTCATTTTTCCTTCTTTTCCTTCCTCTTGTACTTGATCTCCTTCTTGTACTATTCCTCCTTCTTGGAGCTGCCCTTGTGGTATGACTTTCTTGATTTAGGAAATTCACTCTTGTTGTGTCCCTTTTGGCCACACTTGTAGCATCTAGGAGTAGAGGAGGAGGATTGCTTTCCCTTGAAATACTTGCCCTTAGTGTAGTTGGCTTCATGCTCACTAGGGCCATCATCTTCACTAGAGAAGGAGGGAGAGGTTTGGTAAGCAAGTTGTTGTTGAAGGACTTAGAATATCATGAATGAGAAAACTTGGAATGAACTCCAAGGGGTCCTATTTATAGCTGGGGGTGTTCCCTTGAGTGTGGAATCACCTAAGAACAAAAGATAGCCATTTTACAACTTGTAACTGATCCATTTTCGCTCATGACAACTCTCCAACGGTTATAATCACTTTTTTTTCATTTTCTGTACAATACATTTGGTTAAGTTTCAATAAATGTAACTTGATCGATCCACTAAAGGACAAAGCTAATTTTCAAACTATCGGTCGAGTTTGTTTTGAGAAACTCGACCGATGAGTCAAAATTAGTTTTCCTTTGTTGATTGATCGGTCAAGTTCTGTGAGTGTGCAACTCGATTGATTGGTCATTTCAAAAAATCCATCACTGAATCGGTCGAGTTTCTAACTCGACCAATAAACAACATGTGACTAATTTTCCAATTTTACTTTTGAGTGACCAAACATTGGAATTAAGTGTCCCTGATTTTTTATCATCTTAGTTACAATTCATATCATCAACACAAGTGATTACAAAAAGAATCCATGGTCATTTGGAATGATTTCCGAAAAAGCACACTTGCATTGCTTTTGACTTGAAATTGAACAAGCTAGGGCTTGTGTAATTTGATTTTTTTCATGTACCTAAAGCCTGAAATCAATCTTGAACAAACATATTAGATATATAGGAATGGAATGGTTAAGCCATTGTAGAAATACGGATAATGTATAACTCTCAAGTCAATAATTACAATAGTCCATAACCTCCCTAGCCACATAACCCTCAATTATACTCCCTTCAGACTGATAATAGTTTTAAACATCAGCTTTAAAAACACTTATGTACCATTCAAAAGGATACATCCAATGCAAAAAACTAGACCGAACATTTTTGCTTCTCTACTAAAATGGACAACAAGATTTACCATGATATCAAAGAATGAAGGAGGAAAATATATTTTAAGTTGGCATAGGGTAATGACCACTTCTCTTAGAAACTAATCAAGATTCTTAGGTCAATAACTTTGTTGTGTAAAATGTTGAAGAAGAAACAAAGCCTGGTGATTGTGAACCTTACATGATTTGGTAGTATATTTCGAATAGCCATGATCAATATTTGTTGTAGTAGAGTGTGACAATCATGAGTTCCATGGCCTATCAACTTCAAATCCTTCAATGATACCAAACTATAGATATTGGAAGCGTATCCCTACGGCACCTTGACTTTAAGAAAGTGCTCGCAAAAAGTTCTCTTCTCTATCTAGACAACATATCACGAGCAGGAGGTAAATATGTTTTTGGATCACTCCTAACTTTTTTTGTTAATTCTTTCCTTATATCCATTTCACATAGGTCCATTCTAGATTTGATGCCAGATTTAGTCTTAGCTGGTAGATTCAATAGAGTACCAATGTGCCATCACAGACAATTTTCTCAACATGCATGACATCTATAAAATTCCTAACTGCCAAAGAACTCCAAGAAGGAAGATCCTAGAATATTGACCTCTACTTGAATAAATATTTGTCACTCTGTGTGGGAATAACACATTATGATGTCTTACCAAATGCATTGGTAAAGTCTTTTACACTTTCATAAACAACCTCCCCTGGAATAGGTTTAGGGGCACTCTGTTCTTCAGTTGATCCATTGAATGCTTTACACAACCTTTAGTAAGGATGCACTTTTGGAAGAAACCTTTGATGATCAAGATATACAATCATCTCCTCACATATAGTACATGTTTTGAATCCTTTTATGTTGTATCCAAACAAATTCCCATATGCATGAAAGCCATTAATAGTGCAAAACAACGTATAATGCAAATATAATTTCTCTCTACGTGAAGAATCAGAGGTTATCACACCTTCTTCCTAGAGTTTCTTTAAGTCATCAACCAGAGGTTCAAGTAAAACACTAATATCATTGCCAGGTTGTTTGGGGCAAGATATGAACAAGGACAACTTGGCATACTTATTTTTTATAAAAAACTAGGGAGGAAGATTGTAAACAACAATCACAATAGGCCAAGTGTTGTGTTGTCTTCTTAATGACCCGTATGGATTCATCCCATAAGTACAAAGCCCAAGTCTTATATTCTTGACTTTTCACCAAATTCATGGTATAATAAATCAATTTTCTTGCATTTTGGGGAACTAGACACATGTGGTAGGATCACATCGTTGTTTTTCTTTTCCTCTACATGCCAAGAGAAATTATGTGCATCCATGGTATTGGCAAACAAGCATTTAAACCATGGCATTATAGGTAGATACCACATCACCTTGGAAGGAGAGCCACTTTTAGACTTACCTAAAGTTGTCATTTTGTACCTTGACGCCCCACATTTTAGACAATCTTTCAAACCGATATATTCCCTTTGAAATAACACATAGTCATATAGGCATGCATTTATCTTCTTAGCCTCAATTCCTATTGGGTAGAACATTTTCTTTAATTGTTGTGTTAATATTGGAATCTCATTGCTTTCAGGAAGAATTTCTTTCAAAAAAGATAATAGAGACGTGATGCTTTTGTCACTCCATCTATTGTTAGCTTTTCGACTATACAATCTCAACATCAACTTTGTAAACTTAGTACAGCCTAAGTAAAGGTCTCTCAGTATCATGCATAATGTTTCTAAATAAGGAAGGCAAATCAGTAAGATTTACCCTACAACTATCTGGCATCGCATCAACCATGTCGATCGGAATTGGTTTGTTCAGATCTACATCATCCTTGGAAATTTCTTCTTCAACACAAATACTACTACTGACATCTACTAATTTCATAGTAGGAATCTCTCCATGCAGTATCATTATGTATAACCCTGTGCAATCCCATTGCACATGGAATGACTTTTGATTTCATCAATAGTGTCGACTTTCAAGTTGTTACTGCAATTCCGACACAGATAATAGAACCTATCTCCATGTTGTTTCCTATGTTCCTCGGTAAGTATTAAAAATAGATTAAAAACAGTAATGAACTCCGGAGTGCAATGAATTGAAATGGACATCCATGATTAGACCATTCTATAATCATAGATAAAATGAGTACAAAATAAGGTATTTGGGGATTATGAGTTAGAGATTAGGGTTTAGAGATTATATTTTTTTAGAGTTTAGGGTTTAGGGTTTTCATATTATGGTTTAAGGTTTGATGTTTATATATTAGGGTTTAGGGTTTGGTAATAAATGTGTACCATCTATGCTATTCTTGAACACCTAATCTCACTACTAAGTGTATAATGTGTACTCAATTTTCAAGATTATTTCGGTAGCATTTCCTCGCAATTCTCCAATTACACCAATGTAGATGGGAAAATACCCACCTACATGTGTACTTAGAGAACAAGCAGCTTGAAAACGAAATAAACATTGTAAACTTACATCCTAAGTGATAGTAAGTGTTGAAGAACAGGCCCAAACCAGGGACTATATGAGATTTAATCCTAATGAGTAAATCTCAGATGGGTTTCTATGCCAATTTACATGTCTAAATTACAATTTACGATTTAGAATTTTGATAAATGTAAAAATTTAGTCTAAATCAAGCTAATTTAGACAATTTATATCAATTCAACTTAATTCATTCCTAGGGTGTGGTTATTTATCTATACAACATTCAAATTGAACAATACACCAAATTATGCAAGAAGTTATACATGAATTCCATCTGTATAAGTATGATTTCTCCAATTTCCAAATTAAAATCGTAGTTACATTCTATCATTCAATTAATATCAATTTAGGTAAATTCATAGCAATCTTTAACTCATATCAAGTTAGTTAAACAATTATACAATAATGTACTCAACAAAAAATTATAAAATAATGCACTCAAAAAATAATGGAAGTATATAAAGAGAAAAAGGACCTTACACGGTAGGGGTAGAGCACGTGCTTGTAGTAATGGCAGAGGGTGCGAGCAGTGGTAGTAGGGATGCCAAAAAGCAAGAAATGGAGGCGATGACAACAACAGAAGTAGAAGTGGATGAGGAAATGAAAAAAAAACTGGAAGAGACGACGATGGTGGAAATAAGTAGGAGGAGATGACGATGACAAGCAACAAAGATGATAGTAGCGATAAGTAGTAGAGACGATCACATGGCGGGTAGCAACATCTACAACCAAGGTAAAGGCGATGGTAGTGGAAAAGGCTACAACAAAGGCAACAACAATGGATGGAAGAAGCTATTTTGTTGACTCTTGATCTAGGGGTCATGCATGATGAAACAAACAATGGGGGAAGAAAAGTTTTGTGGGAACTATTAAGTGGAACTTAGTCGTGGATTTTTACAAAAAAATGACGACTAATTCTTTAGTCATAGGTTGTCTAGGAAAAATCGGTGTCATAGTTCAATCTCTATCATCAGTTATCCACCACCAAACTATATGTACTTATCCCTATTAAAAACACCAACCTCGCTAAGTCATGTGTTGTTGGTTTTTCAGGAAAAACCAACGGCATAGTGCACTATGTGTTGTTGGTTATACACCAACAAACTGACGATATATGTATCCGTATTTGAAGATTCCAACTTTGCTAAGGCCTATGTCATCAATTTCAAGCTAAAAACTGACGACATAATCAAATTTGGAGGGAAATATTTTTTGTGGACACCTGATGGGAACCCTTTGTCATCAATTCTTTTAGAAAATGCGACACCACGCGATTTTAGAAGGTAAATTGTTTTGCGGTGGCGTGACCTACTGTGTCAATTTTAATTAAGAGAAATTGGTCAAAGAGTTTTTTTGGAGGCAAAATTTGTTTCTTTGAAAGGGATTTGTCATCAGTTTTTCTCCAATCCACGCAATATACCTATACCAATTTTTTTCACTAAAAAATTGAATTTTGTGGGCTATCTTAGATGTTGGTCCTTCACAATAGTTGTAGTAGAAATGGTCTCATGTTGTTTCTTAATCAATAAGACTTGACTAGTAGTGATGTTTTTTCTTTACCAACATACACTATAGGCCTATAGTGTTGATTTTATGTAAAAAGTGACCTTAATAAAAGTGACACTAGAGGTAAAAAATGTACTAGTGTCCCTCCTCTTGAAGAGAAAGTGTCAAAGCTAGACGATATAGCCTTTGTCAAAACCTATCAATACTTTTGTCCATGTGGGGAAACATATTTCTTAAAATCATGAATACATCTTAATCTCCTAATTTGAACGATATTTTTGTCCTTGATTTGGCCTTTTCTGCTCTTATCCACCATCACCTTGTTATTTCCATGAAAGTTTGGGTGATTCCTACACTCGATTGTGTAAAAATTTTATTTAGGACCTTGGCTATTTTGGTTCCCATAATATTAATTTATTTGACTTCCTCCTCAAGAGAATCAATATATTTAATAGAGTGAATTGAGGTGCCTCCCACTTAACTCTTCACAAGCTTCATCATATATGCAAGAATCTTCATCATATGTGGGTTGAATTCACTCTAAAGAGGATGTGGTGGAATATATGTAGAAGCACCATATTTTTTTTATCATAATCACTTGCAACACTTGAGGCCCTATGTCTTTAATTCTTTACCAAATTCTCAAAGAGAGCCTGTGGCTTTTTGAAAGGCATTGGCATCAAAATACCACTACAAGATGAGTCTACCACCTTTTTCCCAATTTGAGACAATACTAGTAGAATGATTTTACCATCTACAACAATGGTACCTCTTGATGAGGGCCATCCAATAGAAGCTTTTTGAACCTCTCCCAACTCAAATTACTTCAAGGCTCAATTCAGTAAAGAGGTGATATTCCTTCAATTTGAGTAAGATTTTTTATTGGATAAAACATCATAAGGAATTCATTTTTTATATATTCAAAGTATTCACCTTGGTCTTTCTATAATAGCATCTATGGCCTTATTCTTAAATGAAAATATAGAGAATCTAAGGAAAATGGACTCATCAATTCTAGCAAGAATGCAGAATGTAGAGTATGTCTCTAAGAAAGTGTGAATATGCTTGTAGGGTTTCTCATTCTCTAATAAATATAAGTTGAGAAGAAGGCCCACAAGGGTTGAAAGAAAAGAGAAGACTTGCCCCAACATTTGCTCCACTCTTGTACCAATTGGAGATGTGTAGTTTCTTGGTGTAAAATAATCATGAAGGGGCTTTGGTGGTGGTGGAATGGAGATGCCATATTGGTGCATTTCTTCTTCTTCTTCACAATTCACCATTGCTTGATCTTATATTTGAGTGATGCACCGATTATTTTGCCTTTTTTATCCCTACTTCCTGAGTTCAAAGAAATAATAAATAGATATAGAGTGACGTCCAAAAATGGACTGCAACATGTACATAGCACAACCAAAAAATGAGCAATTTTGGTATCACAAATAAAAAGTTTAATAATGAATAAACAATATTAATATTGAGGGTGTAGGGAAATATGATGATAGAGCAGTCCGTGGAAATAAAAATTAACTCCCATATTCCCCTTTATAACACTAGACCACGTCAAAAATTATGCAATGGGAAGGAAGGTTTCAAGGTAATATCTGGTCCTGGAGAAAGTCCAACGAAAATTCCCTTGATGTATTATGCATATTTCTTCAAATCACACCCAGACAACATCTATAGCAGCTCCTGGTTGATCACCATAGACAACATCTTGACATTGTGTGCCTAGCGATAGGAAATGGCCTCGTCACCTTTGTAGTAGGCCAAATGGACTAGCAGGAACTCCTATCATTCTAGATGAATAGACATGAAGGAATTGTCCCATTCTAGTTGGTGTACTAGCACCAACTTGCTCTCCCACAATTGTTCTCCCTTGCTATCCCTACCTTTTTCAGGTAGGACTTGCTCAAGTTCTCTCAGTTACCACAATTAGAAAAGATAATAATTTTCAGAGAAAATGATGTTGTGTTTAGGAAGCCCGTAGTACCCCTCTATTTATAGGAGGGTCAGGGTCAAGGTTCCCAATCTGTGCGGGAATCAAAGGGCACATGATTTCATGAATTTTCACATCCTGGGAGTGGTGAAATGATTGGTTTATAGGTGAACTGATCAGTTGGCATGTGAGCTGATGGGTTCAACCCTTGAACTAATTGTTTCATCATGTTTCCCAATCACAATTATATTGGCAATTAATATCCAATTAATGCATAGCATGATGTCGGCATTAATCCTTGATCTAATTGATTGATATGTGAACCGGGCGGTTCATCACATGAACTGGTCGTTTGACCAACCTTAATCTGATCGGTTCACTCAGTGAACCTGTCAGTTCATGCCCTGATTCAATCAATATTCAGCTAATGCAATTGCCAATTAACTTGACACTCCAACCAATCGGTTCAACACTTTAAACGACTAATTTAGAGTTCAATTGGTCAATTTTTGTTCAAACTGAACACCTAAATACTTTAGTAATCAATTTAAACATCATTCATGAATAAACTCCTATTCCAAGTGTTTCCTATGTGTATGACCCTATAGGTTCCAAGCTACGCTGGTAGTGAATGTCCATAACTAGTTTATGAAATCACAATCAATGAGTGGTATCTAGTAAGACATCATTGCTACCCAAGTAATTGGAAATTTGGAGAAGAACTTCAACCTACAATTTGTGATTGGTGTTACAATGTTTGTATAGACCATGTGTCACTATATCAAAATTGAACTTGAGACATGGAGTCATTGTCCTCTTCAACATTCCATCTCTGTTCCTTGAACTAGAGCAGACTGTCTGAGATATATGTAATCTCAATATCACATATTGACTCACATGAGCATGGCCATGCATTTCTTAGTCTTGTATCAAGTGGCCAGGATATTATACTCCTATAGGAGGGAAAAATCCCATCTATATCACTCACTATCATCCCCATGTGTCACGGTGCATCTAATCATCACCATTATGGAAAAACTTATTCAAGGTCATGATGGATGATGTCAAAGTACATTGAATGACATGTGATGAATGTAGTGACTTTAGGTCTAAGAACCACATTCACCATCAACACTTTAAGAGATGATTTTGAATACCAATCAAGGTTTCCATGTAGCGCTCTTATGATGGGTCTGTCCGATACACTATTCTCTAACAAGTATCTATGTGTTTGGTTTGATATCACATAACATGACTGATGAGATTCTATCATCAACCAACACACACTCTAGTATTATGTGTTATTATTTTCTACCGTCCTTCCAAAAAACATCCAACTAGGGACATAACAAGAATGTATAACTCATGGTATATGTATGATCTTGTTGTTTAGGTCATCAACTGAATGACATACATCATTGACTAATATCATTCTTTAGATGTTTATTATGTTACATCATTATCTCATTACTGAATAAAATAGAATAAATTGGAAGATTGCCTTTATCATTAATCAAATCATTTACAAAATATGCCCTTACAATCATCATAATATTTTCTCTATGGGAAAACATACCAAAAGACTCCCTCTTGCACTTAAAGCCAATCACCCATGAACTTAATCCCAAGTGATCTAACATGACCTTCATGCTTCTACTGTGAAAGTGATTTTATCAAGGGGTCAGCCACATTGCTCTCAGTTGGAACTATGTAAATCTTTACATCTTCAGGCTGTATAATCTCTCGTATGAGATGGAACCACCTTTGTATATGCTTGGAATGCTGATGTGATCTGAGTTCCATAACTTGTCCAATAGCTCCATTGTTGTTACAATATACCTGAATTGCATCACTGATGCTTGGAACTACCCCAAGTTCTAAAATGAACTTCTTGATCCAAACAACCTCCTTTGCTACATCTGATGCAACAATATACTCGACCTATTTTGTAAAATCCACAACTGTTTCTTGCTTGGTACTTTTCTAGCTCACAATTCCATTGTCGGTGCAAAACACAAATCCAAACTACAATTTGTAATCATAGTTTGGAAGCTTGCATTGGTGTAACCTTTTACCACTAACTCTTCCTCTTCGTCATAGACCAGGAATTCATCCTTCGTTTTTATCAAGTACTTAAGGATGTTCTTCACTGTTCTTCAGTCACCAACACCTAGATTTGAATGATATCTACTCATCATTCTCAAGACATATGAGACATCGAAATGAGTACACAACATTACATACAGGATGAATCCAATCATAGACGCACATGGAATCCTACTCATACGTTCCCTTTATTCACACGAACTGAGACATTAGGCTCTAGAAATGGTAACTCCATGATTCATGGGTGGGTTCCTCTCTTTGACTCCTCTATGCGGAACCTGTTCAACACTTTTCCAATCCAAGAAGCCTTCTACATATATCTCTATAGCTCTTGATTCCCAAGATATAGGATGCTTCACCTAAGTCCTTCATAGAGAACATATTTCCCAACCAGGTTTTTACCATATGTAAAGTAGGTATGTCATTCCCCATTAGTAGTATGTCATCTACATACAATATGAGGAATACAATCATACTCCCACTAACTGTCTTGTACACACAAGGTTGATCTTCATTTTAAGTAAAGCCAAACTCTTTGATTGTTTAATAAAACCAAATATTCCAGCTCTCAGATGCTTACTTCAATCCATAGATTGACCTTTGTAGCATACAAAATTTATTTGCATCCTTCGGATTTGCAAAACCCTCCAGTTGTGTCATGTACACATCCTCAAGAAGATTACCATTAAGGAATGCGATTTTAACATCCATCTGCCATATCTCATAGTCGTGATAAGCTGTAATGGCAAGCATGATTTTGATGGACCTAACCATGGCAACCGGAGAAAAAGTTTTGTCATAGTCAACACCTTAAACTTGTTTGAAACCCTATGCAGCCAATATGCCTTTGTAAGTTTGTACATTACACTCCATGTTGGTCTTCTTCTTGAAGATACACTTGCACCCTATGGGTTTTACCCCTTTAGGTAGATCCACCATGATCCATACCTTGTTGGTGTACATGGATTCCATCTCAGATCTCAAGGCTTCAAGCCATTTATCAGACTCTGGTCCCTTAGTAGCTTCTAGATAGGGTGTTGGCTCATCATCTATGACCAACTCACCACCTTCTTGAGTCACAAGATAACCAAATCTTTTAGGCTCAAGGCGTTTCCTACTAGATATATGAGGTTCCTATGTTGCTTGTGGAATTTGAGATTCCACAACGACTTGTGATTCTCCTTGTTCCTCTTGTACATCTATTGGTTCAATCTTTTCTTGTTGGTCTCATACCTCTTCAAATTCTACTTTCCTCCCACTGATTCTTTTGGAAATAAATTCCTTTTCTAGAAATACAACCTCTATGGCAACAAACACTTTGTTGTCAGATAGGGAAGAAAAGTAATATCCTTTGTTTTCCTTAGGATATCCAACAAAATAACATTTATCTGATTCGGGTCCAAGCTTTTCGTGAAACTACTTTCTCACATAAACTTTACAACCCCAAATCTTCATAAAAGACACATTGGGATGCTTCCCATACCATATCTCATATGGTATCACTTGAGCCAATTTAGATGGTACACGATTTAGTATAAACACAACAGTTTCAAGAGCATACCCCCAGAAGCTAGTCAGACATTTAGCTAAATTCATTATTGACTGCACGATATCTAGCAATGTGCAATTCTTTATTTCCAATACACCATTATGTTGTGGTGTTCCAGGTGGAGTCCATTGTGATACGATACCACGGGCTTGCAGAAGGTCCTCAAACACTTGGCTTAAGTATTCTGCTCCCCGATCAGAATGAAGTGCCTTAATACTTTTTCCAAGTTTTCTATACTTCATTTTATTAATTGCGATAGTTATTTATTATTTCATCCAACAATAATAGTTCTTATAATTATAAGATTCCTTCTAAATAATTGTTCTCTTGAATATCATTCAAAAAAGTTTCAGATTGCCTGGTATTCCACCAATTTGTAATCCAAGGTTCCAGACATTTATTAAAATGACAGAGAAATCCACCAGGGAAAAAATACTATAGATGCAATATAAGGAAGAGAAATTGACACTTCCTTTTTTTCACTTTGGATATGTTATGTGAATTGTCAATGAACTTACTTCATATTCAATTCATTCTATTTGATATAATATTTATTTGAAGCATGAGTTCTATAACAAGGTATGTAACCTATCAATATATCCCCAATTTTGTGTAATTTAGTCTTGAACTTTCCATTGGTTTCTGACTTATGTTTTAATAGGTAAACATAACCATACCTATTAAGGCCATTACTGAAGGTAATGAAGTACTGATACACACCTCTAGCATTTGTTCTAAAAGGACTGCATACATCACTATGTATGAGTCCCAATAGACCACTTGCCCTCTCATTATTTCCAGTGAAGGGAGTCTTGGTCATCTTACCCACAAGATTCACATGTCTCTATTGATTTGAAATGAAAAGAGTCAAGATAACAATTTTTATGGAGTCTAGATATGCGATTCTAATTTATGTCCCTAGACGATAGTGCCAAAGATATGTTTTGTTTGAGTGATTGAGTTTTAATCTTTTGATATCTACTTTATTAATATATGTCTTTAGATCCAGAAAATAAAGACCATAAGACATTGGGGTACTGTCATAAAGCATCTCATCTTTTAAAATAGAACATCAATCATTCTTAATATGAAATTCTTATGCATCCTTGTCCATACAAGATATAGAAATGATGTTTCTTTTTATGACAGGTACATAATAGCCGTTCATTAACACTATTACACGCCCTATGGGAAGAGATAAATTATGGGTTCCAACTACAGTGGCAACAACTTTTGCTCCATTTGCAACTCGTAGTTCAACCTCACCCTTTCTTTAAGGCAACTTCTTTTCAAATCCTGCATATTCTAGCCTATGTGAGATCCACATCTGGTATCTAGTACCCAAGATGAAGAAGTAGATAGATTTATCTCAATAATGTATATACATGAAGTGGAGATCTCTATCCCCATTTTCTTATTCCCAAATGTCTTCAAGTACAAAGGACAAATTCTTCTGGTACTTTTCTTTCTTCTTATCTTGAGTGTTGAAGATCTGGATTCATATTTAGACTCATAACTGATGCGATGATTTTGAGTCGCATTTATAGACCAATTTCATATGTGTTTTGTGCCTTAATTACTCATTTTCATGGATATTATTGCATAATTCACTTTATTTGGTCTTTGCCATCAATTTTTATCAAATCCCCTTTATTTCATTATTTTAAGCATTATTGATCATCTTATCATAAATCGTGTGGGTTTATTTGGTCTTGTTGTGCAATTTCAGGAAAAACAAGTATCTACATCCGTCGATACCATCGACGGATGTCGATACCATCGACCAAGCCACAGGTTGTCAGCCGAGAAGAGCAATACAGAGTCGATACCATCGACACCCAAGTCGATGGCATCGAGATGTCTCCAGGCTGCTGGCGAGGATGAAGTCGATACCATCGACGCAAGTCGATGCCATCGACACAAGCAGAGCTACAGTGTCGCTAAACGACAACAACCGACGCTAAAGGAGTCGATACCATCGACACCCAAGTCGATGGTATCGAGATCACCACAGGCGCCCAGAATAAAAGAAAGGAAAGCTGCCGCTAATCCGCTGGGTCGATACCATCGACCCGCGTCAATGGTATCGACGCCGGCAGATATGCGTTGGATGTGTTTTGATTTCGATCAGACGGCTGTTGTTATTTGACGACCTAATTAGGGACTTATACCTAATGACAGCCGCCCAGACGTGATGATGATCTCATTTTTGGATTGCACGAGTGCCGAGGAGGAGAGAAAGGAGAACGGAGGCCGAGAAGCTCATCCCGGGTGATTCGGACGCTGCCGAAGACAATTTCCACCACCGACAGGCGGGGAAAGCTTGTGTTCTATGCCAAGGATCCACCGGTTCTTCTCCGTTCAGGGGTTTTCCCATCTATTTCACGTTTTTCTTATGAATTCCCCAATTTCTACCATGTATTTGTGTAAGATGAACATGAGAGGCTAAAACCCTCAATCTTTAGGACCGGGAGTAGCCCGGGGATACATTGTATGATGATTTTAGATTGATAATTCATATTTTTCTCTCATATCCGTGGTATAAATTCGTTTTCTCTATTGCTATTGTTATGCTTGATCACCATAATAATAAATTAATGCCCTTAATCACTTCGACAGAAGGATTAACGGTTGAAAAGAAATGAATTCTACATTAATTAATAAAACCCTTGACAAAGGAGTTGTAAAATTAATGGTGGGAACTGAGGGACCGATCTTAATGCGCTTAGTTTAGGGGAATGATTACTATGACGATGGAATCAACCTAAATCTAAGTAGTGGATTACACCACGACAGTGGGTAATTCTCAATTCAGGCCACTACCCGGATAGAAAGAGAAGTGTGAGGAATTATATGAAATCTAATACAATGTTGACCCGCGGTGAAACCGCCATCCTAAAGATATCCCTTTTAATTGATTAAATTAACCTTTAATCGATTGTTTTCTTTGTTTGATTTTTATTTTCTTTTAATTTGAACAACAAAACCCTACTTTGTTAATTGGTCTAGCTGATTGCGATTAGTTAGTAGAAGTCTCCAATAATTCACGTATCCCTGAGTTCGACTCGGGCCTCACAAGGCCTATATTACTCGACGCGTATACTTGCGTTTAAGCGCGTAGTAAAATACACGTCAAGTTTTTGGCGCCGTTGCCGGGGATACGGCGAATTATTGGCACTTTGAGTGCTAAGAGCGGCCATTCTAGGCCACATTTTTTTTATTTATTTTAAAACAATTTCAAAAATTCCTTTATTTCTGTATAATTGTGTTAACTCGTTCAAAGCATTGTACTGAACCCCTATTTCCATATTTTAGGTACTTTGCATGGTGCACACACGTAGTCGAGACTACGTGAATCGCACACCTGAGGTTCCATCTGCGGGACCAGAGGACGAGGGATACTACGAGGAGGAACACCATAGTGATACAAATTCTGAATCTGAGCAAGAACAAGAAGAAGTAATGGCTGAAGCACATACAATATGGGAGAAGATCAAGGCGTCTTCTTCCTCTGCATCAAAGGGGCCTATAAAGAAACAGGGGCTAAACATACCTACATACAAGATCGACCCAGCACTGATTAACTTGGTCAAATCCAATGCATTTCATGGACTGAAAAATGAAGATCCAGTGGCACACATTAGTCAGTTTGTGGAGAATTGCGATATGGTGAAGATAGATCGCTTCCCGCAGGATGTGCTCTATCTCAAGTTATTCCCCAGTTCCTTGGCGGGAGTGGCAAGAGAGTGGCTCCACAACCTCGACGACGAGTTTGTTGAGTCATGGGATCACATGGTGGAGGTTTTCTTCGAGAGGTTCTTCCCTCCTGAGAAGACCAATGATATGATCCGAAAGATCCACAATTTCACCCAACAGGCGGGTGAAACCTATTCTGAGACTTGGGAGCGATTTCAAGTCATGTTGAGGAGATGTCCACATCATGGATTGGACAAGGAAACCCAAGTGAAGATCTTCTACTTTGCTCTCTCCGAGCATGATAGAAGCAACTTGGACTCGGCCGGCTCTGGATTCTTTCTAAATAACACTGATACAAGATGCTGGGAAATATTGAAGAATATGGCACGAAAGCAATCTTGGGGAGAAAGAGAAAGAGGCCCAGTTGAGCAAGCAAGAGTTGCCAGTGAGTCAAAGGCAATGAGAGAGCTGAATGAGAAGATGGATCTTCTCACAAAGAAGTTGCTGCAGAAGGAAGACAATGAGTCCGAGGATGAGGCTCAGGTCAAGTATCTGAGGCAACAACAAGGGTACAGGAACAACGATTACTCATGGCGGAAGGACAAGAAATTTTCATGGAAGGATCCAAACAACTTCCTGCAAGATCCGGACGCCAAACCTGCACCGGTCACGGAAGACAAGAGCACGGAGTTGCTCAATCAAGTCATAAAGCAAAATCAAGAGTTGATGAACACTTTTGGGCAGCAAATAAAGCAGCAGGGTGAATTCATGAACCAGTTCGGGCAGACGTTGCAGAGCCACGGGGCTCAGATGCGGACTATAGAGACTTCCATGGCACAGATGGCAGCGGAGATTGCAAGCTTAAAAAAGCCGGCACATCCGGGTTTTCCGGGGAACACCAATGTTCCCGGGGGAAACCAACAGGCCAAGGCCATATTGTTGAGGAGCGGTAAGAAGGTGCTTAATCCAAGGGCGGATGACACAAGCACACCGCAGGACACAGTAGAAGAAGCAACCGCTAAGGAGCAGCCTGCACCAGTCATAGAGCAAATTGATGACACAACCGAAGATGGTAAGGAAGGACAAGCCACTGAGGAGGAACCACAGAAATTAACCCCCTATGTGCCACCTCATCAAAGAGCACATACCGTTCCGGTTCCCTACCCCAATAGTGCAAAAGCAAGAAAGGTGGATGCACAGTTTAAAAAATTTCTGGATAGCTTTAGAAAGTTATCTGTGAATATTCCCTTGTTAGAGGCAATTGAACAAATTCCGTCTTATGGAAAGTTTCTCAAAGATGTAATCACCAAGAAGAGGAAGATACCCGACACTGAGGTTGTGGTATTAAAGGAGCAAGTGAGTGCTTTTATTATGGGCACTTTGCCGCCAAAGCGACAAGATCCTGGGTGTTTCAATATTTCATGCTTTATCGGGAAGTTCAAATTTGGCAAAGTGCTTTGTGATTCCGGGGCAAGCATCAATCTGATGCCCCTTTCTACATTCAAGAAACTTGGATTGAAGGAGTCAAGGCCAAGCAATATGACTATCCAATTGGCTGATAATTCTGTGGTGAAACCATATGGAATCTGTGAGGATGTTTTGGTAAAGGTAGACCGCTTTGTTTTTCCCGCTGATTTTGTTGTGATGGAGATGCAGGACGAACACGGCAATGAGTTACTTCTTGGTTGCCCATTTCAAGCTACAGCTGACATGATCTTGGAGATGGGGAGAGGTCGCTTGACCTTAGGCATTGCGGATGATCGCTTTGAGATGGTCATGCCCAACAACAATACATCTACTAAAGCAAAGGCACAGTGCAACATGGTGAAGCATGTGGAAAGCAATATCTCACTTTGTCTCGGGAAGCCATTTTTAGATATGGCCCATGTGATGAGCAGGATAGACAATGGGACCTTGGCGGTAGACCTTATGGAGCAAACGAAAGCTGTCTCTTTATGCAAGGCTGTCGGGTTTCCAAATGATGAGAATGAGGACATTCCACCTTCGTGGGAGGATGATGTGATAATTACTTCTGTCTGTGATGCATATCCGGAATTGCCTCTAGAGGCGTGTTTGCTTAATGTCACTTATGATTGGATGTGGAGTACTTCACTCAAGGAGTGCGCCAAAATGCTTCAAATGCTTCCATGTTTCTACACGAGGCACTATGAAGATTTGGGTACACTGCCCCCACCGCTACAATCATCCCTTATCTGCCCACCTGATCTGGAGTTAAAGCCATTGCCCCCGCACTTGAAGTACGTCTTTCTAGCTGAGGAGGACAAGTTGCCAGTGATTGTTTCTGCATACTTGAGTGCGGATGAGGAGGAGCAGCTACTGATAGTGCTCAAGAACCACCGTGGAGCCTTTGGGTGGTCAGTGGCGGACATCAAGGGGATCTCCCCTACACTTTGTCAACATAAGATTCGGCTTGAGGAAGGAGCCAAGTCAGTCATACAGCCTCAAAGACGTCTAAATCCAAGCATGATGGAGGTTGTCAAAAAGGAAGTCATTAAGTTGCTTGCTGCAGGGATTATTTATGCCATATCTGATTCGACGTGGGTGAGTCCCACACAGGTAGTCCCTAAAAAGGGGGGAATCACTGTCACTACAAATCTTCTGAATGAACCTGTCACCACCCGATTGGTAACCGGGTGGCGTGTATGCATTGATTACCGCCGACTGAACGCCGCAACTCTGAAAGATCATTTTCCATTGCCATTCATTGATCAGATTTTGGAACGCTTAGCCGGTCGGTCGCATTTTTGTTTCCTTGATGGTTACTCGGGGTACAACCAGATTTCTATTGATCCTTTGGATCAAGAGAAGTCTACGTTTACATGTCCCTATGGGACTTTCGCCTACCGCCGTATGCCGTTTGGTTTATGCAATGCGCCGGCGACTTTTCAACGCTGCATGCTCGCCATTTTCTCTGACATGGTGGAGCGGTGTCTCGAAGTCTTCATGGACGACTTCTCGGTTTATGGAGCGTCTTTTGATGAATGCCTTTATAATTTAGATAAGGTGTTGCAGCGGTGCGAGGACACACACTTGGTCCTCAATTGGGAGAAATGTCACATGATGGTGACAGAAGGAATTGTGCTAGGACACAAGGTGTCTAGCAAGGGTCTAGAGGTAGACCCCGTAAAAATTGAGGTGATTTCTAAGCTACCCCCACCAAATTCTGTAAAAGGGGTGAGAAGCTTTTTAGGACACGCTGGGTTTTATCGGCGTTTTATCAAGGATTTTTCAAAAATCGCAAAGCCATTATCGGAATTGTTGGAAAAAGACGCAGTTTTTGATTTCAATGAGAAATGTCTTCACGCATTCGAGGTTTTGAAGGAAAAGCTGATTTCGGCTCCGGTTGTTCAAACGCCGGATTGGACAAATCCTTTCGAGTTGATGTGTGATGCGTCTGACTATGCTGTGGGGGCTGTTTTGGGGCAAAGGGTAGATAACAAGCCTGCTGTGATTTTCTACGCCTCAAAAACACTTAATGATGCTCAATTAAATTACACAACCACGGAAAAAGAGTTACTTGCTGTTGTTTTTGCTTTTGAGAAATTTCGGCAATACTTAGTGGGTTCTAAGGTGGTTGTGTGGACGGATCACGCCGCAATAAAATATTTGATGGAGAAGAAGGATGCGAAGCCTAGACTAATTAGGTGGATTTTGCTCCTACAAGAATTCGATATTGAAATCAAGGACAAGTCGGGAATTGAAAATGTGGTGGCTGACCACTTGTCTAGGTTAGAGAGGGTGGATGAACAAGGTTTGCATATACCCATTACCGAGACTTTTCCCGACGAACAACTTTTAAAAATTGATTCTAAAGAACCATGGTTTGCGGAAATTGTGAATTATCTGGCTTGCGGGATCATCCCGGAAGATTGGTCTTATCAAGAGAAGAAGAAATTCTTCCATTCATTGAGATACTATTTTTGGGATGACCCAATATTGTTGAAGCAATGCAGGGATGGTATTCTTCGCAGGTGCGTGCCGGAGTTAGAGTACGAAAGTGTGCTACATCATTGTCATGCGTCGCCTACAGGAGGACATCATGCTAGCTCACGGACAGCAGCTAAGGTGTTGGAGAGCGGCCTTTATTGGCCCACTTTGTTCCGGGATGCCTATGATTTTGTTAGGCAGTGTGACCCGTGCCAGCGTGCAGGTAATATCTCAAGGAGACAAGAAATTCCCCTGAATGTGTTTCAGGAAGTCGAGGTATTTGATTTATGGGGCATTGACTTCATGGGACCCTTTGTGTCCTCAAATTCAAATCTTTATATTTTGCTTGCGGTGGATTATGTGTCGAAGTGGGTAGAGGCAATCCCCACAAGGACTAATGATTTGAATGTAGTGTGCAGGTTCGTCAAAGAGAATATTTTCTGCAGGTTCGGGATTCCTCGAATGATCATTAGTGACGGAGGCACACACTTCCGAAATCAGAAATTTGCTTCACTTTTGAAGAAATATGGGGTCAAGCACAACATTGGCACCCCATATCATCCACAAACGCAAGGACAGGTGGAGGTATCAAACAGGGAAATCAAGAAGATTTTAGAAAGGACCGTAGCATCTACACGGAAGAATTGGAGTGCATTGCTACCGGATGCACTTTGGGCTTATCGAACGGCGTACAAAACACCTATAGGCACTACACCTTTTAGGTTGGCGTATGGCCGGGCGTGCCATCTTCCGGTAGAATTGGAGCACAAGGCCCATTGGGCGCTAAGAAGGCTGAACTTGCGCTATGACGAGGCCGGGAGGAAAAGAATGTTTGAATTGAATGAATTGGATGAGCTACGTATGACGGCATATGAGAATGCCCACATTTATAAGGAGCGCACAAAGCTGATCCACGATCGCCACATTGAGATGCGCACGTTCAAGAAAGGAGACAGTGTCCTATTGTTCAACTCTCGTCTCAAATTGCATCCCGGGAAACTGAAATCCCGATGGAGTGGACCCTTCGAGGTGGAAGAAGTGAGACCGCATGGAGCGATTCTCGTGCGAGATGGAGAGGCCACGTTCTTGGTGAACGGGCAACGCTTGAAACTGTACTTTGGTGAGAACTATAAGAGGAAAGTGAATGAGGTTAAACTCATTTCACTTGTACATGAATGAAAAGAAGGACCGACGTCTAGCCTAAGACGCTAAAGAAGGGCGCTTGTTGGGAGGCAACCCAACCATTGGTACATTAGGATAGTTTAATGTTAGGTGTAGTTTGCTTTTATTTTGTTTACTTTTTAGTTTAAAAATGATACCTTGATCCGTTTGTTAAATGTGCAGGAACAGGAAGGGTCGATACCATCGACACACAAGTCGATGGTATCGACATGGGTTCAGGTTGACACCAGCAGAAATCGCACTGCGTCGATACCATCGACGGCCCCGTCGATGGCATCGACATGGTCACAGGCAGGTCGCAATAAAAGTTTCGATGGTATCGACAACCCAGTTGATACCATCGAGATCTCTGGAGATTTTTAGACGAATTTTGCTCAGTCAACTCGATACCATCGACGGCCTCGTCGATGGTATCAACATCATCACAGGTTGAATGCAATAAACGGAGGTGTCGCAATAAAAGCAAGTCGATACCATCGACACCCGTCGATGGCATCGACGGACATGTCACCGATCCGCATGAAGACATCGACGACGATCGCAATAGCCACGTCAGCGATCCGGGTTTCCCGATCCAGCCAACGTCAGTCGTCGATACCAGCGACAGATGCGGCTACCCGCGAGACATGTCGATACCATCGACCCGCGTCGATGGTATCGACGGGTCAACAGGGGCCCTGATCAAGTCTATTTAAGGGGACTTGCAACGTCATATGACATCACACCCTCAGAGAAAGTATCTCCCATTGCGCCGAGCACTCCCCCGAGCCCTCTACACCTGCGGAGAAGCGTCATCGAGCGAAGATCTTCACCGAGCGGAGAATTTCTCTCCATCTTCACCGAGCTCTTTTCTCCCAATCTCATTCTTCTCGCAATCATGGTGCATACGGGCGGAGCATCTTCATCGAGCGCACACCCCAGGGAGATCGAGGAGTTTGTTCCTCCTCCAACCGCTTCCATCTCTCGTCCACGCCTCATTCATGCCAACATGGATGTAAGGAAGGTATACGAGGAAATAATGAAGCGGAAGTTCGAGGCCACCCGGTATGTGGACCGGGGAATGATCAGGGACTTGGGATTCGAGGCCGACTTGGCCTATGTGTTGGCCGGGCAAGCGCGGCACACCGGTCGCATGTATGAGATGGACTGTCATGCGGATGGGCAGCCGTTCTTTGCCGAATGGCCCACATACAAGGAACTGGTGGCCGAGTTCATGGCGTCTCTTGATATCTACGTCGTACCAAATGACGTGGTGCCATCGGACCAGACGTGGATCCAGGGAAGGGTGTCCTTCCGACTCTTCAACAACAATTACAACATCACGTTGAAGCAGTTCAACGCCATCTTTAACTGGAACCACAGCCGCCACGATCACCGATGCCCCGACGCCCGCACCGACTACGACAAAATCTTCGCCGAGCTAGTTACAGTGCCGGCAGGGAAGACCGTGAGCTACCACAATGCCGCAGTAGCTGATTTTGAGCACCCGTTCGTCCGGGTATTGCATAGGATGCTTAGCTTGACCTTCTTCGGGCGGAGCGATCTTGCTTTGAGCAAGTTTTAGGAGATCGACTTGTTCTTTCTGTACGCCCTCCTGAAACGTCACGAGTGCAACTGGGGAGCATTCTGGTTACAGCGCGTCATGGCGGTGAAGCGGAGCACAAGGAAGGCTCCAATTCATTTTGGTGGTTTGGTCACCGGGTTGGCGCTTTACTTGGGGCTGAACTTTCAGTCCATGACTCCGATTTCTATGCGGAGTAAGGTGAACGTGCAACACTTGCACCGTTCAAACCTCATTCTTATCCGGGACGGGTTGGCGTACGCTCATTGCCACGTCAACCAAGCTTACCAGGAGGCATCCCTGTCGGACGACGTCTTCCACATCGAGGGCAAGCAGCATTTCCGATGGCCCATCATAGCCATCGAGTCCTCGGAAGAAGAAGGCGGAGGTGAAGACCAAGAAGGCGAGGCAGAGGAAGACGAGGAGGCTTTCACACCTCTTCGAGCACGCGTGACACCACGGAAGCGTCCTAGGATGCACCCGGGTGCATCTTCATCATCTCAGCCCCCGCCGCCATCACTACAGCAAGAGCAGCCAGCTGCGGATCCCTACTCCATGCAAGGGATGTATACCATGCTGCAGGACATCCAGCAGACGCAGCACCAGCATATGACTTTGTATACCGGCATCCATGAGACAACGGGCCGGTTGCTTGATAATCAAAGGGCTATGTTCGAGAACGAGCGGCTCATCCTCGCCAACCAAGAACAAATGCACAACCGGTTGCAGCGGATAGAGACGCAGCAGGAGCCCTTCTTCGACCACTACTGGAGTCGAGACTACTTTGGAGGTTATCCACAGCCTCCGCCGAGGACCCAATATGATCCAAGCTTCCAGGGGGAGTACCCGTCTTGGGATCCTACGGCACCACAATACCCACCACCGCCTCCGCAAGATTGATCAGGGTATCACTGTTCCACCCTTAAGTTGGTTTTTGACTATGAGGCCATAGTCGGATTCAAGCTTAGGGGGGTGGCTGGAACAGCTCTATCTTTTATCTTTTCTTTAGTTGTTTTTAGTTTCTGCTTTGTTATTTGTTTTTGCAATTTTAAGTTTTTATTTAGGATCCACATCTATCTAGTGTAATTGTGGATGTCGTAAAAATTGTCATCTTGCTGTTTTCATGGGAAATTAAGGGAATTGAAAATTTTTTCTGTGTCATTTGGATAGCTTTACTTGGTTGTCCTTGGGGAACTTGTTCTATGAAAATGATTGATTATGTCAACTTTGAAGCAATATGTCATACCCACACCCGCATTGACTCATGAAAAGTGGATAGTAACGGTTGTTTGAGCCTAACCTAATCAAATGGTAATGAGACCTTAATCAGATGTAAGAGAAAGAACCCTTTAAACTACTACACATGTCAATAAGGAGGGACACATAATTTTCTTTTAAGGTTCAGTCACTTAATCTTGTGATCATTCCACCCCATTTCCTATAATCCACCCAAGAATTGGAAGTAAAGTGCAGTTTCAATTTCTTTTGTGTGCATGGCATGTAGATAGGTTTTGCATTGTTATTTTCATGTTTTTGCATAGAATAATGAAAAAAATATATAGTGCTACATGCACATTACCCTTAGGTGCATGTCATGTAGTTGCACTCACAATTTCATGATTTTCATGCATAAGCACACCATGTATCTCAGTTTTCCTAAATAGGTGATCTAATTTGTTCCATACCCTCGAAATAAAGCAAAGATCTCCAATTGGAAAGAAAATGGCCTTATACATGTATCTCTAAGCAATTATGGATATATGGGCAAAGAAAAAAAAACAGAAGAAAAAATTATGGAAACATGAAAAAATGTTAGAAAAAAGGAAGAAAAAGGAGAGTTGGAAAGAAAAGGAATAAGAGGGAGAAAGGAATGATATCACTTGTATAACAGGGGAATTGAGTACATGATGTGGCTTGAGTAGATTTCTATCTCATTGTGGGGTAGAAGGTTAGTGCATGCATCATTCCACCCACTTTTAGGCAGTAGGGCATTCTTAATGTGCATTTGCATCATTTAGGGCATTTTGTTATATGCATTTTGAAACTGTGTAATACTTCCAAATTCTCCCATGAACCACCCATTCCATCCACCCGTTGCTCGGATTGGTAGTCCACCGTGATATCCTCCTCACTCATGTGTATAAGGAGGACGGCTTCCATGTAGATGGTAGTTAGGGAGAGCAACGTAGTTTAGGTGATCACAAGATGCACCATGGCTGAATCGGCGAACTTTATTATGTTAACTGCCCTATGTGATAGTGTTCATCGGTTTGAAGGATAATTTCTTTTATTGATGGTTATTGTCGCCTATAGGGTAATTACTGTTCTGTGATTAGGGTAGGCCGGTTTGAGAACGTCCAGTGGGAGTCATTTGTGAGGTGGGTTGGTATTTTGATTGTTAGTTGACATTCACAATTCTATTCTAAGGATTAGTTGCTCGAGGGCGAGCAATGTTTAAGCTTAGGGGAGTTTGATACAATGATTTTGAGTCGCATTTATAGACCGATTTCATATGTGTTTTGTGCCTTAATTACTCATTTTCATGGATATTATTGCATAATTCACTTTATTTGGTCTTTGCCATCAATTTTTATCAAATCCCCTTTATTTCATTATTTTAAGCATTATTGATCATCTTATCATAAATCGTGTGGGTTTATTTGGTCTTGTTGTGCAATTTCAGGAAAAACAAGTATCTACATCCGTCGATACCATCGACGGATGTCGATACCATCGACCAAGCCACAGGTTGTCAGCCGAGAAGAGCAATACAGAGTCGATACCATCGACACCCAAGTCGATGGCATCGAGATGTCTCCAGGCTGCTGGCGAGGATGAAGTCGATACCGTCGACGCAAGTCGATGCCATCGACACAAGGAGAGCTACAACGTCGCTAAACGACAACAACCGACGCTAAAGGAGTCGATACCATCGACACCCAAGTCGATGGTATCGAGATCACCACAGGCGCCCAGAATAAAAGAAAGGAAAGCTGCCGCTAATCCGCTGGGTCGATACCATCGACCCGCGTCGATGGTATCGACGCCGACAGATATGCGTTGGATGTGTTTTGATTTCGATCGGACGGCTGTTGTTATTTGACGACCTAATTAGGGACTTATACCTAATGACGGCCGCCCAGACGTGATGATGATCTCATTTTTGGATTGCACGAGTGCCGAGGAGGAGAGAAAGGAGAACGGAGGCCGAGAAGCTCATCCCGGGTGATTCGGACGCTGCCGAAGACAATTTCCACCACCGACAGGCGGGGAAAGCTTGTGTTCTACGCCAAGGATCCACCGGTTCTTCTCCGTTCAGGGGTTTTCCCATCTATTTCATGTTTTTCTTATGAATTCCCAAATTTCTACCATGTATTTGTGTAAGATGAACATGAGAGGCTAAAACCCTCAATCTTTAGGACCGGGAGTAGCCCGGGGATACATTGTATGATGATTTTAGATTGATAATTCATATTTTTCTCTCATATCCGTGGTATAAATTCGTTTTCTCTATTGCTATTGTTATGCTTGATCACCATAATAATAAATTAATGCCCTTAATCACTTCGACAGAAGGATTAACGGTTGAAAAGAAACGAATTCTACATTAATTAATAAAACCCTTGACAAAGGAGTTGTAAAATTAATGGTGGGAACTGAGGGACCGATCTTAATGCGCTTAGTTTAGGGGAATGATTACTATGACGATGGAATCAACCTAAATCTAAGTAGTGGATTACACCACGACAGTGGGTAATTCTCAATTCAGGCCACTACCCGGATAGAAAGAGAAGTGTGAGGAATTATATGAAATCTAATACAATGTTGACCCGCGGTGAAACCGCCATCCTAAAGATATCCCTTTTAATTGATTAAATTAACCTTTAATCGATTGTTTTCTTTGTTTGATTTTTATTTTCTTTTAATTTGAACAACAAAACCCTACTTTGTTAATCGGTCTAGCTGATTGCGATTAGTTAGTAGAAGTCTCCAATAATTCACGTATCCCTGAGTTCGACTCGGGCCTCACAAGGCCTATATTACTCGACGTGTATACTTGCGTTTAAGCGCGTAGTAAAATACACGTCAATAACTCTTCATGGCCTTGCTTTCATCATTGGACTCCAATACACTGATCATCATCATGGATTTGTCCTTCTTCATTCTTGCTTTGGCATTAATCAACATGCCAAGAAAATGTACAACGGTTTGGCCATGTTGTTCAAGTGGTAACACTCAGTAAAATGGCTATATGATTCAAGCAATGATGTAGAATCATATCCATGGCCAACTCTTGGATTAAAGAGATTGCTATATCCTCTAGGTGTTCCACATGTCTAATCATATTGAGCACACATGTCTCTACTGGATCTCTCTATCATCTTACACTCAAAGAGGGCCTTTGTGACATTGTACCTTTCTTGCTTTGTATGATTATGGTTCACATTCTTAAGATGTGTTACCCTATTAAGTATCCTCATGCCTTCATACTACTCATGAAACTCATAATTCATGCATCTTAGTATAAGTTTCTTTATGTCAAAGGCATCATTGGCATGTTTCCAATAAGCATCCACCTCATCCCCAGGTGCATCAAGAACATGTTTCTGGTCCTGGTTTATCTAGGACATAGAGTTTATGTTCATCATTTAGAACCCTTCTCAAAATCCAAAACCATTCGTGGAAATTTGTCCGTTAAGTTTGTCCTTCCTAAGGACTGATCACAATGATGATTTGACTTCCCTTTGATTCTACAAGAGAAAATTTACATTTTGTCAAAACACTTCTGATTTGATTTGATTTGAATAATATTTGACAATATTTAATTAGGTCTTTAATTAATTATAACTCCCTTTATTTTGTTCAAATTGATAGCCCTCACATATCAATTCAGAGGATTGTAGCATACAACCTTCTAGTGATCCAAGATCCAAAACAATTAAATCATTACCCGACCAATGCCAGGGTCCATAATCAATCATTAAGGTAGGCAACATTTACGAATTGCATCTTTATGAAAGTCTTGGATAGATGGTATGTGAAACTCTTTTCCATATTCATCTGCATGCTTCTAGGTGCTTAATGTCATTAAGATCACCTCGTTAAGCCTAACCCAAAAGCCAACACGATAGTAATGCACCCTGCTTGGTAGTCCCACATAACAACCATCACACTTCTATGAGATGGACAACACACCATGCTTGTCGTGCCCACACATAGTCGATCAAGCTTTTCATGTGTGTCACTAATGGAAAGTATCTTAGGCTCAATATGTTTATTGAGGGATATGCATTTATAAATATATATACATATCCAATCACCACATACTTATAGTACACATCATATACATGCATATCCCACAAATGTAAACATGCAATAAAAAATATAAGCGATGGTTATGGCCATACTATCATAATTCCTTGGAGACACAATGAATTACCACCATAAGGTCTACATCACATGTAGAAACCTATTTGTTGATGAATATCTATGCTTGAAACAATCAGGGTGGATCAGTTCAACCCTTAAATCGATGAGCTCGCTTCTTGGTCGATCGATTGGTTGTCTGGTTTCTAGTCCAACATCTTCTGGATCCTCTAGTCAATCGGTTGGGGCCACTAGCCAATGGGTTCGGATCCTCCTATTGTCAGTCCCCCTTGGTCCTCTAGTTAGTCGGCCCATCTGGCGCTAAGTATTCTCTTCGAACAAGAAAATAAAACTATCCTGATGCTATTACATATTACATGATAATAGAAAAATCTCAAGTCACATTCAAGGGGAGAATAGGTAAGAGAGAATAATACTTTTACAATTGAAAGAGAAGCTATATATTCGGTATGCACACTGAGATATAAACACAAAATACAAATACAACCACCATGCAAAAATATCTAGGATGATTGGCCATAACCTGCTACACATCCACCATCAAAACCAATTTTTATTGCGCCACATGTAAATTGCATATATATATATATATATATATATATTTGGGATCATATATGGAATTTAATCAGATATGCACAATAATCAGTTTAAGTATTCACATCATATGTAATAAATAAATGAAAAACCAAAAATCATATCATATCGATTATCCCAAAACATAGTAAATTGACGTGGCTCTGATACCACTATAGGGAAATATGTCGAACAAACATGCATCAGAAATAAAAACTAACATATTCCCCTTTATCACAATAGATCTCGTCAATAACTATGCAATGGGAAGTCTGGTTTCGAGGTAATACCTGGTTCTGGAGCAAGTCTAACGACAATTCTCTCGATGTGTTATGCATCTTTCTTTAAGTCATACTCGAACAATATATGTAGTAGCTCCTGGTTGATCACCATGGACAACAGCTTGACTTTGTCCTCTTGGAGACAAATAATGACCTCCTCACCTCTATAGTAGTCCACATGGATCACCGGGAATCCCTGTTGTTCTAGATGAACAAACAGGAAGGATTTGTTCCCTTCTAGTTGGTGTACTAGTACCAACTTGCTCTCCCACAATTGTTCTCCCTTGCTATCCCTCCCTTTGTCGAGTAGGGCTTGATTGGGTTCTCTTAGTTACCACAATCTAGAGAAGACAACAATTGTCAGAGAAACTAATGTTGTTGTCTAGGAAGCCCCTAATATTCCTCTATTATAAAAGGGTTAGGGTCAGGATTCCCAATATGTATGGGAGTCAAAGGGTACAAGATTCCATGAATTTTTGCATCCTGCAAGCAGCAAAATGATCAGTTCAAAGGTGAACCAATCGTTTGGCATGTGATCCGATCGGCTCAACCCTTGAATTGGTCATTTCATCATGTTTCCCAATCACAATTGTATGACAATTAATATCCAATTAATGCATAACATGACGTCAACACTAATTCTTGATCCAGTCTAATTGATCCGTGAACCAGGAAGTTCATCACATGAATTAGTCGTCAAATTGACCTTGAGCGGATTGCTTTAGTTAGTAAACTGATCGGTTCATGCCCTGATTCAACCAATATTCATCCAATGCAATTTCCAATCAACCTGGCACTCCAATTGATCAGTTCAACACTTGAATCGATTAGTTAGAGTTCAATCAGTTAGTTGTTGTTTAAAGCAAATGCCTAAACAATTTCATAATAAAATCAAACATCATTCTTGAATAAACTCCTATTCCAAGTGTTTCCTATGTGTGTGACCCTATAGGTTCCAAGTTACATTGGCAGTAGATGTCCATAACTAGTTTATGACATCACGTGCGACGAGCGATATCTAGCAACACATCATTTCTACCCAAGGAATTGGAAAGTTAGAAAATAACTTCAACCTAAAATCTGTGATTGGTGTTACAATGCTTGTATAGTTCCTTTGTCACTGGTAATTAGATTGAACTCGAGGCATGGAGTCATCACCATCTTCAGCGTTCAATCTTTGTTCCTTGAACTAGAGTTGACTTTCTGAGATATATGTAAGCTCAATATCACATATTGACTC
Source organism: Alisma plantago-aquatica (assembly GCA_963693085.1). Classification (NCBI taxonomy): domain Eukaryota; kingdom Viridiplantae; phylum Streptophyta; class Magnoliopsida; order Alismatales; family Alismataceae; genus Alisma; species Alisma plantago-aquatica. The sequence continues at coordinate 587,752,296 of OY856415.1, forward strand.
AGATGAGCATGCCCATGCATTCCTTAGTCTCTCTTATCATGTGGCCAGGATATCATACTCTTGTAGGAGGGAAAAATCCTATCTACATCACACATGATCCTCCCCATGTGTCACAATGCACCCAATCAACACCTTTACAGAAACCCTTGTTCAAGGTGATGATGGATGATGTGAAATTACACCAACCGATGTTATGAATATAGTGAATTCAGGTCTAAGAACCATAATCAACACCAACACTATAAGAGGTGATCCTGACTACCAATCAAGGTTTCCATGTACTAATCTTATGGTGGGTTTGTCTGATACACTGTTCTCTAACAAGTAACTATGTGTTTGGTTAATATCACATATCATGATTGGTGAGATTCCATCATCAACCAACACACACTCTAGTTTTATGTGTTATTGCTGTATACAACCTTCCACAATAACATCCAACTAGGGACATGACAAGAATGTATATACTCTTGGCATCCCTATGATCGCATTTCATGTCATCAACCCAAATACATACGTCATTGAGTAATATCATTCTTTAGACATTTATTATGTTACATCATCATCTAATAACTGAACAAAATAGAATAAATTGGAAGATTGCCTTTATTATTAATCAAATCATTTACAAACCATTCCATTAAGATCATCATATGATCGGCTCTTTGGGCATATAAAATAGAGGGATACTAGAAAAATTAAAAAAGAAACAAAAAGCTAGGTCCTGAAAGCCTTTCCTTGACAATGTCACTAGAAAGCTTGATGCACACTGGGAACACTTGGATAACAAAGAAATTTGTGAGACCCTAATAGGCACACTATAAACACATGTTTGAATTGTAGCATAGAGAGTAGGAAAGTTAGTGGTCTATCCATATGGATTGAGGTAGGACAACTTAGATAGAGTTGTTTAATTAAGTTCCTAAAGCATGGAGTAACAACTTTTAGGGTTTGATTGGGGGTTTGATTACATTAATGGTAAAACAGCAAACAAACAAGAAAATAAAGAATCAAATATATTTTAACCCAACTAGATTATTTCTAATTAAACAAACTAGAAAAGAAATTCTTAAGTTAAGCTAATCACTAATAAAAAGAGAGAGCAAGAACAACTAACTAGGCTAAAAACAACAATAATACATAACCAAACAAGAACTACACTAGAAAATTGACTTGAAAAACCTGATACTAGTAACTAAAGAAACATTGCTTACTCTAGAAAATACTAATTAGCATGAATAAGGCAAGTGAGCTAACATAACAAGTAAAAGACAACCAACTAGTAGGAGAGAACATTAGGTTTAAGCAAGTATATGGGATATTTGGCTATTGGGGGATATGTAAAAACCAACCTTGTGGAGTGTCATATGGATTTATAAATATCCAATACATAGCTACTAAACCAATAAACGAGGATCAATCTAGGACATGCATCCTATTCTATTAGTTGGCCATGGTCAAAATGGTAGTATATTGGGGAACTAGTCCCTATCACCCGCCATCTAATGTTACGAGGCTCTATTGACTAAGGAATAAGTAAGAATAAATATGTATTATCAAATTCTAGGTTTCTAGATGGAGCTCTTTTACAACACATAGGAATAAGGAATTGTGTGGAGTATGGAAGACAAATGTTTCACCTCTCACTAGCTCCATTTGACCACTAAGCAACCCATTTGACTAAGTGTATATGGAAAAACACACCTCATCACTTAGAACTCTCACCAAGGACTAGGGGAACAAGAGGCAAAGGAGAAGGAAGAGAAACTAGTTTAAGGTTGCACTAGGGAACTTGGGTGTTTCTCCACAAAAAGCCCAATTCATCCATTCTACTTATTCCTTGGGTGGATCAATATTTTATACAACCATATCAAGAAGTACATAAGGATAAAAAGTATACAAATGGCATTAGGAAACTAAATAGAGTCTATTGTGCAAATATTTCTTAACATGGTATCATAGGTAAACATAATTCCCCCAAACACCCTATAAAGGAGCTTAGCTACTCAAAATCAAAGAAATAACACAAGAAGAAGGAGAAGGGAAGTAAAACATCATATACCGCAATTAAGACTTCTCCTCTTCACCTCCATCTATAGATATTCAAGCACCACCCTCCCTCAAGGTCCAAAAACACATAAAATGTGAATAGAATGGAAGGGAAGTAAAATGACATATACCTCGCTGAAGACTTCTCTTCACCTCCAGCTATAGATATCCAAGCACAACCATCCTCCAAGGTTTAAAAGAATACAAAATGTGCGGAGAATGGACAAAACCCCCAAAAGTTAGTTTTAGAGTGGATGAAAGTGAAATTCAATGGGGGAGGTTACAAGGAGGCATAAGTTGGCAATAAGAGGTGACATCTTCCTCTTGCTCTTCACTATAATATTTATAAGGGGCCAACGTGGCTATGATTAAGTACGAGGTAGCCTAGGAAATAGATAAAAAGAAGTAATAGGATTCTTGGGCATAATGTTGTTCTCGATGCAGAATGACTATTCTGGCCCAAGGGAGGGAATTGATAGGATATATGCAACTTATATTCTAGGATAGAACAACCATTTTCATGGTTGTGGAATGTATGTTCTGGATAGAAAAATCATTTTGTGAACGGATGGAATTATTTATGGAATTGGTTGGAGTGGTTAGAGAAACGGTAGAAATGGTCATCCAAGCACAATCATGGTGTGACTAGAATGGCCTTTCGAGGGCCTAGACAAGGGGCTTAGATTTTTAGTGGATTTGTGCAAGATTTATGGTGAGATCGTAGTGGAAGGCGGATGTTGTCCATTTGTGCATGATTGTACTAGGGATAGAATGTATACTCAATGATCTAGGTGTGGCATACTTAGTACAAGGAGGGGTTTTGAGGGGTCTTGGTGCTTGCTTTTCTTTAGACTTTTATATTGTTGTTGTAGCTTGATCATCTTTGTGGGCATGTGGTGCACTTTGATCTTCTCAATGTCCATCTTTGGTTCTTCTTGCTTCAATTCCTTCCTTGGTCACTTAGGGGTAGGTTGGGGTAGCTTTAGGGTTCACTTTGGGATCTTACATGGTTGGGGAGGTCTTAGGATCAGACTTATTCTCTCTCTTCCATCAATAACTGACAAAGTAATTATAAAAACAAGCAACACAAACCATAAGTGCATGTCACAAAATGATATTTATTAAGAAATAGCTTGCATTGTACATATCTTGTTAGGAATAAGGAACAAATTGGAATAACATAGAGGCCCAAACCAGGCCTCTATCTAAACAAAACCAACCCGATTAACTAACTAACAAGATATAAATAGCAAGGAAATGAGATAAGAATGCTCATTATACTAATGAAAAGAAGCAAACCTAAAAAATGAGAAGAACAATGATGCTCCATTAAAGATCTCACTGTAACTTCTCGAATGGGTGGTGCCACCACTCTTGCAAAAAAAAATCATCAAAAGTAAACTTCTCGAATAGAAGTTTCACACTTTGAGATATGGGGATTTGTCTTTGTGTGTCCAGTTCGGGGATAACTCCACTGGAAAGCTCCCAACACCATTCAATATATCATTTTGGATCCACCGAAAAGAAGTAAGCATAAAAATTAGTAGAAGAAAGTTTCTCGAATAACAACTAACAAAAACATGAATTTAGCTTCTTGAATAGATGATTTCATCACTTTGTATTTTTTTAATTTATTGAATGCAAATTTCTCAAATAGTAGTTGTACTATCTAAGATATGGTTATTTATCACCACATGTCAGGTCCTAAGATTACTCTGTTGGAAATCATACAACTTCAAAACACATTAGACTCAGCGTACCACTTTTTCTTGTATTTATTGGCTACAAAAAAGCAAGCATGTGAACTGGGCAAACCAAAAATAGAAGCAAGCCAATATTATGATGAATAAAATATTAATAGCCAAATATGGCAGACACTTTAGCATGTGAATAGCACAAACTAACATGTGAACCAGGCTATCAAGTAGGGCAGACAAGCAAACATGCAAACCACACAAACCAATAGCTGAACAACACAAACAAGTAAATTAGTTAAATAAGAAAACATGTAACTATTGGCTATATAAATAGATTACAATGAAATAGAATCAGTAAACAAGCAAGCAAGTAGCTGATAAAAATGACCAAATAGCTAGATCGAAACTCCCAATAAGGCTACCACGAATCCTTCCATGGAAAGCTATCAAATCTCCCAAAAAGGATACTAAAGATCTTGTACTTCCTATACATGTCCAAGCATGTGTATCATATCCTAATGAAGGCAAGGGGTTGAGGGGCATGGAGTTTATATAGTCTAGACCTAGTAAAGACCAAAACAACCCCAATTCAAGTGGATTATTGAAGGGAAAACTTGAAAGTGTTATCAAGGTGCCTATATGAAAGGGTTGTTAGGGTACCCCTTGTCAAGAGTCATTCAATAAAGGGTCCTACATATAGAAAATCCATCAAGGGTATTGAAGGTCAAGGGTTGGCCTATTAAGGCTCAATCATCACTAGACTGAGATCAAGTCTATGAATCAAGTGAATGATCGTTATTCAATCTAGTACAAATCAAATCAAATTAAGGAAAATTATGAAATAAAGGTGGATTTAGTTTATTTCACCATATTACATTATATTACAAGCTCAAGGCAAACAAGGTGAAATTGATGCCAAAATTGAGTTACCAATTAATGAATTGATTTCAGAACTTGACAAAGCATGAATATAAAGGAAAATATAAACTTATATATTTTTCACACAATTGAAATTAGTCCTCACATTATGGTTAACTTGGAACTATGAATTTGAACTAGTAAGAAACATGAAATCATGACCAAATTAGGATTCTATGTTAACCAATTGATTCCAAATATTAATAGTGCATTCAATCATGATGACCAAGCAAAATTATAGTGAAATCAGGACTACCACAAGTTTCGAGTCGCATTGCTTAAGAAAGATTATAGTGAAGACTCTCATATCCATAAAATCCTTACACAAATTTCATTGTTGAAATCCTAAATGCAAAAAAAGGTAACAACAAACAACTGAAAACTCTCTATCAATAGCGCTTAGGAATCACTTACTTTACTTCATCATTGGCAATGTATAATCATCACAGATATATTTTTAATTTTCAAAGTATATTCTTTGTAGTTGAATTCAAGTTTCAATTTTTTATGCAACACCTCTTATTTTATCCAGGTTCCTTGGCCTATACATAAGGTTACAATTAGTGATGTCATACTTTTCCATTGTTCTAGTGATTATCTATATATATTTCTTATGTCTCTTTCTTGATTACCATACTTACCACTTAACACTTACCCAACAAGGGTAGATTCAACATATTTTATGTTCATTCTCATGTAATTACTCCTCTTATTGGTTATTTGTAATTGAAGTTTCTCATATAAGAAGATTACATCGTGTGATCTTAATGTTCATCCGATCAATGGACAACATCATGCACATATCCATTATCTTATTCTAAATAAAATCCTTTGGATTGTTATAGATTCACAATCCACTCAATCACATCTCTACATTCCATATTATTCCACTTTTCTCTAAAACGTTACCATCCCAGATTTTTTATATGGAATTAACATGTCCTTGGTTGAACAATCCTTCCTCCAAAACATTTAGTTCTTATATCTATCATCCTCCATCATAGAAAGGAATCAGGACAACATCATACCCAAATGTCACATCACCACTTATTCTTATTTCTCTATGGCATCAATTGATTGGATTTATGATTATGGTATAAAATCTTATAGTTTCTCTTAATTATGCCATACAAACCTCATATTTCATCTTAATTATTATCATAATAAGAATGGGTACTCTTAGGTATAAATAAGATCTCATGTTTAGGTAATCAAACCAAATCATACATAGAGTCAAATCATTATTACATTGATCCATCATCTCAATACTAGAACAAACATAACATTGATATTGCCTTTATTAATAATCAAATCATATACAATGTATCCCTAGTATAATCATCACATGATGGCTTTCAAGGAATACAACCAACAAAAGGGTGTTTCACCTCCTATTAACTCCCATTCACATACTTGACATACTCTTTTCTATATGCATATGGAGTCACTTAAATCTCACACCTAGGGCTAGTGAAGTAGATGGATAGGTGGGAAGACAGGGCAATAAATAAGGATCTACTAGTTGGACTTAGTATTTTTTTCCTCTCTTAGACTCATGTTCCTTAGTTTCTCTAAATATTAGGTGTTTTCACACATCAACCATTAGAAAGAGGTAAGAAATCAGAAAAAGCAAGAAAATAGCACATTCCAACAATATCAAAGTGTATTGCATTAATACTATGTCAAAATGGTATCAAATTTACATATTCCCCACCCCCCCAAACAAACAACCAAAGGGCTTAGCTAATCATAATTTAAGAACATAGAAAAAGGATGAAGAAAGAGATAGAAATGACCATGGATCTTGAAGTAAAGGTCTTCTTCTTCTCTAGTAGAAGCAAGATTAAACTCCTCCCTCCTTCAAGGTGGAATGGCATGGAAATATTGAAGGGAATGGCTACAACCCTAGAAAGTTAGGGTATTCAGGTGGAAGGCGATGAATGAGTGAGAGTATGGTTATGTGAGTTGTAGGCAGAGGTAGTGAATGCTATGGGGAGCGAACGTTGCCCCTTAGACACCATTAAGACTTATATAGGGGCTAGATTGGCTAGGATTTGTGGAGGGTGGTTTGTGTAGTGCAGTGTGGGAAAACATTAGGGTAGGATGGAACAATGATCATTATAGCCATGGGTATTGGTAATAATATGATTAGTGGCAAAAATTGATAGTAACTTGGTGTAAATGGCCATCTAGGCCGGATGTGCTAAATTGTGGGGCAGATATTGGGGTTTTGGGCCAAAATGGTTGCTTTGTTTAGAATTGTCATTCTAGCTTTAGGCAAAATGACCATTCTTAGCCCAGAATGGATGTTCTAGGTTTATGGGGGTGTTTTAGGCTTTTTTGGTTTTGAGTCAAATGAACAACAAGTGTTGGATTTTAGCCAAAATGGCACGGCCGTTCTAGTGGTAGAATAATTGTTCTAAATGTATCCTTGAAGGTGTCAAGGGTTTTATGGTGATTGATATATGAAAAAAGACAAATATTTATGTAGAGTGACAAATTTTGGGTGCTTGAGTAGCATTTAACTATGATCTTGATCAATCGATAGAGACTTTTTCTTCAATCTTTGTTAGATGCTTGAGGTAGGTTGGATTTTGCTTTAATGACTCCTTCGGATCCTCCATGATTGGTGGAGTCCTATGAATCACCTCCCTCTCCTCCTTTAAAGTAACACCAAAAATTAATGCAAAACTTACAAAAAGCATCCATAAGTGATTTTTACAATAAAAATTATTTGATGAGGAATACATGTGTATATGTAACATCTTGAATTAAATATTACACAAAAAGACACAAGATCATGACCCAATGAAGAGCTCCATCATGCACACACACACAAACACACACACAGATATAATAATAATAATAATAATAATAATAATAATAATAATAATAATAATAATAATAATAATAATAATAATATGCTGACAAGGAGTGGCTCAAGTGGTAGATCATGGTGTCTCTTAACAAAGGGAACCGACTTCGAATCCCAGATGCCGCCTTAATTTTGCACCCTCTTGGACGTTTGGTCTCCGTCACGGGCATGGGAGAGGGGGAAAGAATGCCTTCTTAATCCCATATATATTCAATAATATGTTGCATCTTTAACGGTGTTACTCCAGTCACTCACATCAACCTCCCATTTTTGATATCCAAACTAATGCTAACCTAGTCATCGATAAATATAAGGTTGATGTGTCATGACTTAGACCAAGCTTAGTTGTGGATCCATATGCATTAATGAATTTTTTTTTCTCTAGGGTGTGATGCCAATCAATTAGGTTAATCAAGACTTCGAATAAACCATCCTTGGGAGATGAGGATCTTCAAACAACAAAAAAGAACATACGAAACAATTAACATACTATGTGAAAATTAGTATGCAACAAGTCCTTACCACCATGTCTCCATTGATTAACAGTTAAGAAATACTCAACGATTTTCTTAAAAGACCTCAATTTGATTATATAAGAATTTTATATTTACCATCAATGTAAAACAAGTAAATCACAAACTTCTGAATCATTAATTTTATTCTTATTACATCATTAAAATATAGTTAGATACTACATTTTAGCATGTAATCTTTGAACTTGGTGTGTTTCAAAATTAATATGACATGTACACCATAAAAGCCGAACCAAACACATGCAAACATATTGAAAAGCAATAAATAAAACCACGAAAATGTTTAAGTTTTCATTAATTGAATATTATTAGAGAAATTTTGTTATAGTAGTATTTTAAGTCCATTGAGGCTAGAAGAGCTATAAACATATTGCCTCATACTAATTGAGGGTTAGATTTAAGCTACAGTGGGTTGTTTCAATTATATTTTTGATTATATGTATGACTATTTCCTATTGAATGGTTTACCTTAATCATAATATGGTCATATTATACACATATAGGCACATATAAAATGTACTCAAAATAAGGTATATATATTTAATATAGGTCACACAATTAGTAATACAACAAAATTACCTAGTTTTATTAATTCTATATCATGATCATATGTGATATATATTTTATCAATGTGTAAATCATGACAAATCATCACCAATCACTAGGTATGTAATATTTATATGAAACTAAATACTATTAAAAACTAAAAGTGGAGGGTGAGTATTGGTATAAAGGTTATACAGTGAGTAAATGTTGATACAAAAATTATTGTGATTTGACTTGAAAAAATGATTACAACCCCATTGGCCAATTAGCCAAAACTAAAAATTAATTCCTAATTATCATGATCAAAATCTAGACTTAGTATGATAACACGTCTATGATGCTAGATACTAGGATTTGTACTTCTTTCAAAATAGTTGGATTTATTTTACAATAGAATATCCAAGAAATTATACAACTAGACATAATAAAATAATAATTTAGTAAATTTAAATAACATCTCATAAACTATATTTATAAAAAGGATACTTTCTAAGCCCTTGAGAGGTACAACTTTGTTGATTTTTGGGTGTTCCGGCTAAAGTTAATTTTTTTAGAGCGATTACCCTTTCTTGAGGATTTTTGGTTGTTAGATTTTTATGTGAAGATCATGAGCTTATCTTTAGATCGTGCCTTTTGTCCTACACGTAGTTGTGTCTGTTGCCACATGGCCATAGTCTGATTAAGGGAGTGAAACCATTATGGCACAAAACACCACAAACAACCACCATTAATTGGTCTGTAACATCCTAGGATTTGAGTCCTTACATAAAATGATCTACCCATATCACCAATGTGCAATTTTTTTCCCCAGAAGCCCATTACTAAGAACTCTGTGGTTAAGCATGCTCAACCCAAAGTATTACTAGAATGCATGACATGTTAGGAAGTTGATCTTGGGCTGTGCGTGAGTGAGGACAAAGTGTGCAACCTAGGAATGTGGTGGTCTTTGAGGCCAATAATCATTCTTGAAACTCTAGTAGAACCTTGGGCACTGACCCCAGGTGTTACAAATGGTATTTGAGCAAAAATCCCTCCATTTGGTGGGGCCCTTATGGGCATATGGCATGCCATTCTTGAGCCATGCAGTCTAGGTATGTTAGAAAGAAGCATCCATGGTGATGTAGACACATTTGCATTAGTATATGTGATTTGGAGCTAGGTACACATGAGTCATTTTAGATATACATTCAAAATGGGGGATGATTATGAGGCCTTATAGTTGAGCCTTGACGAGGATGTGAAGAGTCTAAGCGGGTGAGATTATCACATCCTAGGTCTTGATGTCTTAGATAAAAAGATCTTAGAAGGAATGATTGGACTACCAAAATCACCAAGGTGCACCTCCTTTGTAGGGATCCTATCACTAAGAAATCTGTGATCAAGTGTGCTCAACCCATAATATTACTAGGTTGAGTGACCTATCTAAAAGTTGATCCCAAGCTATGTGTTAGTGAGGACAAAGCGCATAGCTGAGACTAGGTGGTGCTCTGTGGGGCCAGTCCTCATTCTTGAAACTCTACTAGAGCATTGGGTGGTGGGCCCATACAATATAAATGGCACCAGAGTCAATTACCCTCAAGTTGGTGGGCCCAAATGGGCAAGTTGCATGTCACTTTTTAGCTGTTTGAACCAAGCATGCTGGAAATGGCTATTCACTGTGTTACGATGGAGTCACCCTCACACTGGTAGCTATGATTGGGAGCTGATGTACATGGGTTGTTATTTGTTTGCACTAAAATGGGGGAAGATTATGGGGCCATATAGTTGTGCCTTGGAAAGATTGTCAAGAGTCTAAGTGGGGAAGAGTATAAATCCCAATATTTGATGCCTCATATTAAATTATGTTGTAAGGTATGACTGTCCTACCCATATCACCAAGGTGCACCTCCTTTTCATGGTTCTTATCACTAAGAACTTCATATTTAAGTGTGCTCATCCCAAAATAGCAGTAGAATGTATCACTTGCCAAAAATTTTATCCCGAGCTATGTGTAAGCGAGGACAAAGTGCACAACCAAGGCATGTGGTGTTCTATGGGTCCATCTGTTATTCCTAAATCTCTAATAGAACCTTGGGCAGTGGGCCCCGGTGTTACAAGGTCTGCCTTTAGTTTTCCTTGGATTATGATTTCACTAGTCCTGGGTATATAGTAATCACTTTCCCCAAACCACTAATAGGGGGTCCTCTTCCTATATATCTACCTCTAATTTCACTTATGGATACCCTAAAACTCATTGTTCTTGTCTAAAAGCCATCCCAGAACTTTCTATCATTAATATAGGGCATGATGTCTTTGATACCATGATCCAATCACTCCCTTCACTTGGTTGTTGCCTCTACCACTGAGGACACCCTCCTTACTTGCAAGAAGTTGATGCCTCATGGTCGTCATATCAACATATAGAAAATCTCACAAATGTTGACCAAGTCATATTCCTATGCTCACTCTTACAATAAATGCCCCTTTCTCCATATTTTAAATTATGTATTGACCATAATAATGGAAAGTAATATTTTATCCTATTAAGACTCTTGTTCTACTTTCTCACATACAAGAAATACCACATAATTTATTACCAATAAATATGTTGAATTCCTTGAATTTGCCAAATATTTTACACCAATATTATCCCCAAAACCAATCTTAGTGCTGCATACAAATACTCAACAAAATATTAAAATTTAATACCATTATTATGAACAAGCTTTCAAATTGATCATGGATTGGGTAGAAGAGCCCAACATCTTTAGTCATCTAACTATGTTAATGTAATTTATAGTTTATTAATGTACCTACCTAATTATAGTTTATTGAAAAAATGTTTTTACACCATGCATGAGAGCCAAATTCTTTGAAATTGTAAAAAAATCTAAAAGTCATAAATAAGCCCTTTCATTTGATTTTACCCAAAAATATTATGTTTGATCATTGTTCTAAAACATTGTCAAAATATGATACATCATACTAAATAATCAATATATTCACAAATTAAATGATCGATTCAACAATAAAATTCACAAGACAACAACCGTTATCATATGCATATAATCAATATAAACAAATAGGAAAAATACTAACTAAATACCACTACACCTCAAATGTGGTTAAATTGCACAACAGACTCACTTATCTATTTTATTTTTCTCTTACATCCATATATTGAAAAATGGGTGGAAAATTATTCTATATATAAAACTAACCCCTAAACTTTACTGGTACTATTCTAGAATTAGAAGGTGGTACTATTGTAGGTTCCCCTTGGGGATTCATGAAACACTCACACTGGCATGATTGAGCTGAAAGTTATTAATCTTGGATCCATATGACTTACTGATCCCCTAAAAGGGTTTTGTCAACACCATTATTATTCACTTAGCTAGATTAGGAAGATTTGGGTGTGAAAAACACTACAAACCTTATTAGGGATTACCTTTATGGTGAATGGTGGAGGTGTTGGTAACACATAATGGTGGGAAGGAAAAATTGTATTAACCTTTTGTTGAAAATGCCTTTTCTATTTCCCCAAAAATCAAGGAAATCCTTCAACATTCTCACCATGTCCACCCCTTACTTTTCCCTAGTAGATACCAACTCAATAATTATGTTTTTATATTTATATATTTGTATTTAGGTTGAACTCAAATTTAAAGAGACATGTGACACACTTAACCAATGTTATAAAAATTTAGAATTGTATTTATGTTCCAAATTTGTTGGATAAAACAAACCACATGACAACTTATTTGTGTACATATAAATTGGCTCGAAAGGACAAGGAGAGACTTTTATTTGGTGGTGTATGGTGGGGTGTTGGTAATAAGTCAATTTTTTTAGTCGTGTTGGGTAGGGAAAAGCTAAGGCTTTTTTATGTAAACATGCCATTTTTATTTCCCAATGAACTCACCAAATTTCTTCAACAACCCAACACTCTCAAAACCCACCCCTTCCTTTCCCCATGAATACCAACCCAAGAAGTATGTCGACATATATACACACACATGCACACACATAGACATATATATATATATATATATATATATATATATATACATACATATACATATACATATACATACATACATATATAAGAACTAGGTATATATATCTCTCTCTCTCTCTATATGTGTGTGTATGTGAATTTCATAGTCATAATTGTATCATTCATTTTAAACATTTTAATAAAATAAGACATAATTCAACTTGTTTGAGTATTGATAGATTGGATGGGAAAGGTGATAAAAGACTTTTTATTGGGATGGATGGTGGGTGTTGGAGGCAATAAATCAAGCTGCTGTCGTGTTGGGAAGGGAAACCATAATATAATCTTTTTTTTGAAAAATGGATTTTCCATTTTCAAACAAATCCACAAAAGACCTTCAACGTTCCCACCCTTTCCTTTTCTTTGGTACATACCAGCCCAATTAGTATGTTTGGTTATATATACATATGTTTGCATCGATGTGGATATATAATCTAAGGAGATGGTTAGAGTGGTATTTCTCACTCTAAAACTATTGGAAAGAATAATTATCATTTAACTTGTTGGGCTACATAGAGTTAGCTGGGAAGGGAGAATGCATACTTTTCTTGAGCAGTTGATGATGGGTAATAATCCAAGTTGTTACCATATTGAAATACAAATATAGAACATCACTTTTTATTAAAAGTGGATTTTCAATTTCCAGATGAATCCATAAACACATTTCAAGAGTCCTACGCTCCCCACCCCTTCATGTTCTGTAGTACATACCAACTCACTAAGTATGATTATATATATATAAAGTACTTATGTAGGATTCAAATTACAGAGACACATATGCCACATTTTGTCAATGATATACATAGCTAAAGTTATATTTCTTATTTTGAATTCCTTTGGATACAATAATCCACATGTCAGCTTGGTTGGGTACATATAAATTGATGTAAAGCGCAAGTAACAACTTTCCTTTGGTGGTGGTGGCAGTGCATTTTAATGAATTAGTTTGCTATGTTTCAGGATTATACTTCTTTTCATTGATGCTAAAAACAAAACTTGCATTTCCAAACGTATCCAACAAAGTTCTTCAACCATTTCACCCTCCCTACCCTTTCCTTTCACCCCATACATACCAACCCAATAGGAATTCTTGTATATGTATAGACTTTCATTGATGTGAGATTCCTAATAAAATGAACTACATACGCCAAAAATTCATTATAGTGTACTTCTCCTTATAGAAGTACTTGATACAGTAAGGCACAATTTCAAGTTGTTTGGGTACTTATAATATTCATTAGGAACAACGAGGAAAAACTTCTCTTTGGTCTATGAGGTGAGGATGGAGCAGTGTTTAATTGTATGCAAGATGAACATCAACATTAATGGAGTGGGTAATGTGGATGTGAATGACATAACATTCATATATATGTTGGGCATGCACGTTGACTCTCAATAATACTAGTAGAGGGAGGGGAGATGTGGTGGAGGAGGTTAAATAAAGAGGCGACTCAATGAGAGTAAGAAGAGTGGAACTACAAATCTGTGAAGAAACCCATCGCATTTAGTTCAATTCTCCTCCCACTAAGACTCTCTTTTGTTATTGGAACTGGTTTCCCTCTCCTTGGACGTAGATCTTTGCATGATTGTGTAGCAGAAATCTATCTTCCCCTCCCTGTTAGTGACATGTTTTCACCCTCTAATAAATAAGAGAGGAAAGGGGGGAGAGAGAGGCCAAGAGGGTGTGAGATGTGACGGGGTAAAATATTGACGTAGTTTGTAACTTCACTTTGTTGGGGGAGGAAACATGGGATAGGTTAGTGTCAGAGAAGGAAGATGAGGAACACACAATATTAATCTTTGGAATTTGGAGTGAGGTAGGGGTTGATTATGAATATTCTTCAATATTGGTTGAGGAATCTGGTGTGCGTCTACCAAATATTAGAGAGAGAGGGGTTCTGATGGGGGGAAGTGGGGGGAGGAAACAAAATAAGAGCATCAAGAAAGAAAAGTCAGTGGACATTCAGTGTTAGTACTAGTATCTCTTTTCTCATATTAATGGTGTATTCCTACTATCACATTCGGCTAGTGAGTGATTTTAGGGTTCACGACTCATGGTTGCCGACTTTCAAACTCGCAAGCCGAGTGCATTGTGGTGATCCACTTGTGAGTGAACTTACAAGTAAGCTTGATCGCATCATATTGACTCACCTTACATCTTCACTGATCACTTCCTTTTAAAGTTAATTTGCGAATCTAACACAATCACTCACTCTACCTGCGCCATGAAAGAAAAAACAATGTACTTTCTTCTTATAGAGCCTCCGCCAAGCCAACACAAAGCTTGGTTAAGCTGGCTCGACCCAGGTAGAGCCCTGCCCTCTCCTTTACCTTGGTCATTCTGGCTCGTTCCTTAGCCGTGAGCTCATCAATAAATTTTGCACCACGACCAATTTGTACTACAAAACAAATCATCACTACTCCATGGCTCTTGAGTGACATGTCATATTCTATTGCAATTTGATTTCACTAAACCCCTCATGATCATGACTTATATCCATTTCTAAACAAGTCCATGGAACATTCACATCTTTTTTCCGCATGATAGAAAATACAAAGATATACTTTTATTATGGTAAGTAGTTACTACATCAGGTGTCTCATATATATACACTTTGACATTTCATTGATTATTTAAATTTGTTAGATACAATAAGTCACAACTCAGTTTGTTTTGAATACATATAGAATAGTTGGCAAGGGCAAAGAAAAACTTTATGTTAGATATAATTTATAACCAATACTTTCTTTCCGATGGACTTGTTTAGACTATGAGGGGTTCAATAAAAGTTTAAAGGGTAATAGAAAATGGCACGTTCATTGGACTATGGAGTAGCAATGGTGCTTCTCTTTGTAAGGTGCAAGCTGTGTTGCGGTGCACTTTTCTTTAGTTCATGGGCTCACAATGGTCGAGCTTGATATCATAGGAAAAGTGAGGGAAGAACGACTATTCGTATGAAACAGTAGTTGGGTCGAAGGCCGACGTTGATATAGCTTGGCAGAGGCATTAGCTAAATAAAGAAGAAAAAAACACACTATTTTCGACTTTTACGGTGTACAGGTAGAGTGCCAAATGCCGGTAGATCAATGAAGTAGTTTTGGGTTTGTTTGATATGGCATAGTTGGATGACAAAAACAAGTTTGTTGTACATTCTTATATTATAATTTACACAATTACATTGGATGGATACCCAACTAAATTAGTTATGAGAGATGAGAGTGATGAGGTGTGAGGTCAGGCCAGGGGGAGCGCAGATTTGCTGTTCCTAATCTAAACAGGAGCACGCTGCTTCTATTGTAATCTACGTACATCTTTTGGAGTAATTACAATCAAAAGGTCACGGTCAATATTGAAAACCACGTGGCATTCGATGCCATGCGGAGCAGCCTGCTCCGTGAAATTCCAGGAACAGCAAATCTGAAGGGGGCCAGGGGTGATGCAATCCAGCGTACGAGTGGTCCAATGACGAGTGGATCCCACCGTACACACCATAACTTTGCCAGTTCATGAATGGAGACAATGTGTCGGTGGATCTTGAAATTGCCCTCCCACCGAAAGCAATAGTTAAGCTTAGGGTTTGTTTGGTTGCTTTCGGTTGCAAGACAGTCGATGATTGCAGAAACCAAAAATTCAAAAAAAGTTTTGAGCTACAACTACATTGTTCTGTTGGACTTGAATTTTTCTGAACTCTTTTGTCTGTTTGCGTTTGGTTGGAAGCAGTTTCACATTAGGTAGGAAACAATTTCAGATGTTGTTACCTACGGCGTGCTTAGTTTGTCGTTCTCTTCCACCATGATTCCAGCTATGGCTACCACAAAGTTAGTGAGAAAAGTAGACGAAGAGTGACTTTACAACTGCTGTTTTCGGAAGTGAGGGAACAAACTGCACCCGAAATGGGCACATTCGGTTTCCCAAAATTTTGTACAGTATCATGTATTGTCATGCAGTCCGTTTTCTCATCTTGGGTTGAAATTCTTTCAGAACAAACGGATAAAGTTGAAAAACACGTTGACTTGTAACCCGTGTGTTCACTGTTGGTCCAACCAAACAAGGCCTTAGCTATGTGACAAGACACTTCAACATCCACACCATACCTCCACCAATTTTTTCCTGCTGCCCTACGGTGTCCTTATTTTATCTACCTCATACTCTTGCTTCCTCACCCTTCTATAAATACTAGTTAGTACTCATCACCAACCTTTTTACTTCACTCCAGACAAGAACATCGCTCCTTCCACAGCTTAGTTCCTTGACACTGACCAGCCTGTGTTTCTCTCCCTTTTAGTAATGCAAACCACATCAATACCATCTCCCCGCCACAGCCTACCCCCTTTTGGCCACTCTCTCTTTCTCTCCCCCTCACCGTTTCAAATATTGAGAGATAGGCAGGTAGAAGATCCCCCACTACAGATAAGAGCAAAGATCTAGGTCCTTGGAGAGCAAACCGGGGTCTCTGATGCTGATCGAGAGAAGGAGGAGAATGGAGAAGTCAGATGCCATGGTTTTCCCCAGATCTCTGGTGCTGCTCCGCCTACTCACCACACCATCAGTCTCCCCCGTCATGGTGCTCCTAATGTGCATCACCACCAGCTGCTTGCCCTCCGGATCCACGCCAACTCATCAACCACATTGCCGACCACATCCTCTCAAGTGATTAACTCCAATTCTGTCCAAGTTGTACTCCTCGACTCCCACTGCATGGAGCTAGCTGAGTTGGTCGAGAATTCTCTACTGCTCCCTACCCTCAAGGGTTCCGTAGGTAGTTGAAAGCACATGATAAGTACGTGTTAATAGTTGAGTTAGCATAATGAATCTCATACATGTTACGACCCCACATGTTATATATAATATGAATGCTTAGTAGTATAAAGCTACACTACTATTTATTTTCAGCATGCCAATGTAACTAAAGCTAGCCATATAGATATGCATGTCTCAATTCTTAGTTAGACATCAAAAAACCGTGTCTAATTTTTATTTGACTACTCAAAAGAGATGCTACCCGGTCAATTTTGGGACAACAGTTTCTATTGGTTTACATGCTTATTTGAGTTAAATTCTCGATTCACGTGCTTAATTGAGTTAAATTTTGCTTATATAAAATTAAAAGAATTAAATTTTGTTTGAAGTGTCCAACACCAGCTTCTGTCACCAATCTTATAAGAAAATAATCATAGAAGACACTGAAGCAAGCTACCCAAATATCAATAATGAATGTTTTGTAATTAATTTTTAAAGGTTAACAAAAACAAATTGTTCGAATAATATCTAAAAGAAACTGAAATTTATTGCTCAAATTATTTTCATCACCACGTTCATCAAAAAAATTATCAGTATAAACTATTTGAATAATAGTTGCACACTCCTAAATCTAGTCATTTGCTACCACCCGTCTAATCCGGGGATTGTTCCCTTGGGGTGGGTCCAAAATCACGTATTTATACTCTTCTTATAGTTAAATCCATCACTACTATAATTAAAAAAGGTACACACCAACTAAAACAAGATGTTTAAATAACACCTAATACCAATCTTTCTTACTACTTTCGTAAATATAAACAAAAAATCAGTTGAAGCAAGTTGCTCGAATAACAACGAGCATCACTATTGTATTTTTTCTACAAAATCAGCAAATTTTTTAATTAAAATTAACTAAACCAAACTGTCCGAATAAAAATTGAGAATCCACTCTTATTTGATAGGGTTAGAGAAAGATAATTCACCTAAAGTAATTTGCTGATATAGCTATAAAGAAAAATTAGTAAAAAAAACTGTTCGAACAACAACAAACAAAAAATAAATAAAAATAAAATTAAAGAGAGCAAGCTACACTGAATCAACCTGTTCCGATAACGCTCAACACCAACTTTTGTCTTTACTTTTGCAAAAAGAAAGAATTGAAATAATCTTAGTTGAAGCACGTTATTCGAACAACATTCTTGGCTGGTAATTTTTTTTTCTTTAGAAGATTATCAAACTTCCTGAATAACAACGGTCGTGACTTCTATCTATACCTTACTAATTATTTATTATTTACATGCCTATATGAGAGTCATGCAAATTCCATATTCTAGCGTATCCACCGGTCAAAAACAATTGTTGACACAAAAAGATGACCTACCTGATTAACTTACTAAAACTCAAAAGAAAATATACCAACCAAAGGAGGTAGCAACCTAGTTAACTTATTGTAAGTACGTCGGCTGCACTGATAAAAATTCATGCTTGGTTGTTATTTTACTACTTACAAAAAAATAGTACCAAATCAGTTTTTGGATCAATAATTTTTCTTCGGTTCACATTCTTATTTGTTCTAGATTATGCTTCTTGTAAAAATAAAAGAATTTAAAAGACTCTATTTGAAGCACCAAATTCTAGCCTCTGTCACTGATTTTATTAGAAAAATATTTTATAAAAATACAAAAGTAAGATGTTCGAATAGCAATGGTCAGTGATTTCATAATCATTTTCTAAAGATTATAGAAACATGACACTTTTTTAATAATTGACAAAAAACTTAAACCAGTTTCTCAACTAGCTGCATCATTGCGTTTATCAATTTTTTTTAGTAAACTATTAAAATTGTAGTTACACACTCCTAGACACGATGATTTGTGACCACATGTTTGATCCCACGATTATTTTGTTGGGGATAACTTGAGATCAAGTAACAACTTGTAGGAATGTTCAAATAGACGTATCCTTGCTAAGATGATTTGTGGCACAACTTCAAGTCAATCCAGATCCCGGACAACATATTAATGACATAAAAACCATAAATAAGATGGTACGAAGCATCTAGTATGTGATAAGAGATCAAAAGAACAAAGATTTTCATGTATTGGATAATAAAACAACTTGTTTCTAAAATAGTTTATTTGTAACGAATGCATGGCATCTAATAGAAATTATTCTAGAAGAGGTTGACATATTTTTACTATACTTATAGTTAAGTATACCGCCACTATAATCTAAAAAGTAACATAGTAACTAAAGTAAGCCGTTTATGTAGCATCCAACACCAACCTTTATCACTACTTTTAGAAATATAAATATAAAGTCATTTGAAGCAAGTTGAATAATGAGCATCACTTTGATTTTTCTTTTCTTCTATAAACACTAGCAGAAGAAAGAAGTTTGAATAGTTTTTGACAGAAAAGTAAATTAAAAATTAAACAATCAGAATAGCAATCGGGCATTCACTCTTATTTTTTGGCATTACCTAAAGATAATTCAACTAAAGAAAATTACTGGAATAACTATTTTGCAATTTTACAAGTCAGTAGAAGTAAATTTTTCGAACAACAACATACAAAAAATAAATAAAAATAGAAATAGTTGTAGCAGGCTATACTATTTTTTTAATAATAGTGTCAACTCCAACGTATCCTATGTCATCGCTTTTATAAACAAACAATTAAAGTAATCTAATTTATCATGTTGTTCGGGTATCATCCAATTTTTGAACAGAACCTGTTTTTCTTAAATGATCAAATCACAAGAATAATTGTTGTCATTACTTTTATTACTACCTTATTACTTATTATTTACGTGGTAATATGAGATTCATGAAAATTTCATATTGTAGCTGATCCCTGGGACAAAAATAAAAGCCGATGAAATGAGATGACCTATCTAAATAACTTATTGCAACTTTAAAAAAATACACCAGACAAAGGAGGTAGCAACCTGGTTAACTTATTTCTAGCACGTTGACCGTATTAGTAAAAAACTAACTGAATGACAGTTGAAACCAACCAAATGACCGACTCTTGTCTATATCGAATATAAAATATAACTATAAAAAACAGTAGCTTATATAGTGTGACAAGTGTAAACAGATCAAACTAGTGGACTAACAATACACAGGAATATCAAAAATATACAATAGACATATTGCTATTTATAAAAGTAGAATCCTTTGTTTAAGAGATAATTATCTAAAATCGTATAGTACGATGATATTGTAAACTATTATGTTTTTGGTCATGAGAACCGTGTTGCTCTTGTTTATTTTAAAATTTTATTTTCTATGAATGTGGTTGTCGAATGTAAATTTTATAAAAGAAAAACATAATGGACTAGAAGAAGACACGTACACATATAATTCATGTCAATTAATTTAATTTATGACAATGGTCAACTACCAACTCAATTTTTTTAAAGATGTAATGTTTCCAACTCGGTTTTAATGTAGACTCTAACTTCCAAATCTGACACTCATTAAAAAAAAATCAAAATCAAAATCAACGACGTCATTCTAGACTTAGTTTGGCTTTATGATCTAGATATAAAATTGATGGACATACTTGATAATATTAACTACATGTGAAATATGTAGATTATACAAATGACAACGCTAGAATCACTAAATAAAAAGAAACGAGAGATTTCAAAACAAAATATAAGCTTACCACATGACATATGTAGATATAAGTGTGTAGATAACTATGAACAAAATATTCATCACTTCTCGTCAAGATCATCCAACAAACAAAAAACAAAAAAAATCTAATTTTAGTTTTTCTAACTTAGAATAAATTCCAATTATAACCTTTCATATATATTCAAGTAATATTGATACTCTGTATGTGGAAACATGGGTGGTCCAAAACATTTCAACTTAAAATCTACCAAGATCCACATTTTAAACATGTGAGGTCTTTAATCATAGAACAACTTTCAAACTCGAATTGATCCAAACCGACCAGATCGAAGCTAAAAAGATCAACTTTCTAACTCAAAATGACCCGAACCGACATCATATTCATCCAGAAAGTTAAGGAAGAAAACACCCAAGACTATAGAAAGCTATAAGTAAAACAAAAATGATCAAAGACGAAAGCAACCATAGGATAAGTCAGTCAGCAGGGAGCTATTCTTATGGGCGACGCCGACCATGCGGCTTTGCCATCAGGAATGGTGACAGATGCAATCTCCTCTGCGAAAGACTCCCACAAATACCACCTCCTTCCACAAACTGGATCTGATGCTGACAACTCATTTTCTCAACAACTCCTGACACCCTGGTTGGCCGCATGATCGGGTCCTGGGAATAATAGTCACGCCTAGTCATCCGATCTTGGTGGCGGTAACTGATTCTTTCTATGTTTTCCTTTCCTCCATCCAACTACAAATTCTACTAGGACACATCCCTTTATCACTGCTTCAACTGCACGGTCCCAACACACTCGGTGCGGTTGTCGATACGCTAGATTAGACGACAGTGCATGCACCCTAACTACGGTTATATCAAAAAATGGTGATAATATTTGTGGCTTCCCTATTGTTCTCTCTTCACATTTCTAACTAATGTCTTGCATCTCAATAAGAAACCATCTACCATGACCATGGTCGGAGAAGGCATCAACAAACATGTGATTTTGCTCAGCTCAAGTGAGGATGAGCAACTGAGCGAAACCAAGGGGGCACTCTCTAGCTCCCTCCAAAGTTTGAAGGAAAGAGAGTAGTTTCTGGTGATGTATCCACCAATGACGCCAAGAAGCATCTTAAATTGATGTATAGCCCACAAGTTGTTGGCAACCTTTTTAAAAATGCAACTATGTGGTCTCTAACGACGATGACGAGGAATAGGAGGAGGAGAAGCATCCAAAATTAACTCACCATAGGAAAAAGGAAGAGGAAGCAAAGGCTAGAAGCATGCAAAATGGGAAAATTGCAACACACCACCCAGACTATCTTTTTTAGAACCTCGGCAAAAATCCAAGGTTTATGTGGTCTCCAATGATGATGACAAGGAGGAGAATGAGGTGGAGCATCTAAAATCGACTTGCCATAGGTGAAACGAAGAGGAGGTAGATGTTATCAACATACATTACAGCTGAAATGCAATGTGCCACCCCAACGCCTACCATTCTGAACCCCCTCATTGTAATGCCGAGTGGTCTTCTTCATCTGAACCTCGGCAGAAATCCACAAATTGGGCTTCCAACCTCCCTCAAAGACTGGTGGATCTATCTTAAACCCCTCTCCTAAAAGACAACATTGCGAACTAGATATGACACAAAAAAATCCAAAGTTTATACTGCATATTTTGTTGTTTTTATTCCTGCCAAACAAATCTAGATCATATTTCCTCTTTCCCTTTTTGTTGTAGTGATTACATCTTCTATAAGAAGGGGATATTATGCTTGAGGGTTGATGAAATCCGTTGTTGCATGGGTGGGTGTTACATCACCGACACCCATGTTCATGGCTTCTAAAGTGGACAGACAGAAGGGTGAAGAGATTGCATCTTCCAATGCTTCTCAGAGTACGTTCCATTCAGTTGAAATGTTGAGTATCAATTTCTATTTATGTCGTTATTGGTTAGGGTTTAGGGTTTAGGGTTTATGCCTCTATTCCTATAGGGGTGTGCCATTATTTGTGTAGGGTTGTACCATTATCCATGCAGGTTGTGACAACATTCAATCTTGCAGTGTGCCGCGTTACAATCATGTAGTGTGCCATTTTTTATGTAGGTGTACTCCTCATGCATGGTTGTGCCTTCATCTAAGCTTCTAGTGTGTAGGGTTGTATCTTATTCGTGTGCAATGTTCGATTATTCGAAAGCTTAGTATGCCAGTTTTCATGTAGGGATCTTCCATTATTTGTGAAGGGTTGTGCCATTATTAGTGTATGGTTGTGTCAGTATTCGTACATGTGTCTTCCAGTATTCATGTAATTTACATTTTCTTTATTGTAAAATGTACTCATTTCTGTCTAATATTATGGTTGTAGAAAAATACTATGGTCAATATGAAATCCTTGGAAGACTTTAACGAGGCCTGTGAATTTCACATTGTCGATGACATTTTCCAGATAGACTAGTTCAGAGAGCACCAATCTGTCGATCATTGCAGTTGTGATTATGTATGACCTAGTCTCTTCTCTTTTTGAGATCACTATGACTAGTCTTACCTACACTAATTGTTGAATTCTTACATGTAATACACGATTCCAATCTACTACCACAAACATTTTCTTGTGGTTTTCCTTGAATTCCTTGTGAAGGAGTTCATCTTGCTGAACAACTCAAATTGTTCATAGGAAGAAATATGGGCTCTGTACCACCGAATATGCAACGAAGTGGTGAAGTCTCTAAAGCTCTTCCTGAAAGGGACTAGAGGGCTCAATTGGAGTTAATGGAAATGGAAGGTTCCATTTGTTCCTGAATAGATGGACTCATCTAGCTTTGGGGTCTTTAGAATTCTATTCATGAAACATTGGAATGGCCAAATTCCATTAAATAAATTCATAAAATGGAGTAATCCCCACTATATATCAAGGATGTGCAAGAAGATGGATGTAGATGTAGTTGGTAGTTGTAGAAATGGAATCGGCCATGTAATTTGAGAACACTTGTTGAAAGCACAAAAATTGGGCTAACAGATTGAAAATATAATCCTATTTTTTTGCTAACTTATGTAATATAAAGGAATTATTTTGCCAGAGTTGTTCATTCTATTACGTGCCTAATTCTTGGTGTATGTGTGCCCAATTTTATTTGTTGATGTTTTGTCTGTGCTATTTTCAATGTGGTCTTCTAGTATTCTTAAAGAGGTGTTTCCGTATTCTAGTAGAGGTTTGCCAATATTCTTAAAGAGGTGTTCCTATATTCTTTACGAGGTGTGTCTGTGTTCTCAAAGAGGTGTGCTTGTGTTCTCAAAGAGGTGTGCCAATATTCTGAAAGAGGTGTGTCTATATTCTATAATAGGTGTGCTTGTATTCCTTGAGAGGTGTTTCCATATAGGAAGCAAGGCTTAAAATATTGAGAGTATATAGTGAACAGATCTAGTTAAGTTTTGTGCCAGTATTCCTGAGTTTTGGTACCAGTATTCTTACACTAATTTACCAACATTCCTAAATGCAAGTTTCAATATTCACAATGGGTATTGTGAAGCAGGCTGTAAAATATGAAGCAACATACAATGAACATATACAGATATAGAGTAACACACACAAACTAACAGACTAACCATATAACAACAACAACCTAAAATACACAACATTATCTTTTAATTAACTGGTCTATAGTACAATGCAAAACTACTTAAACATGTGGTCACTGGAGTTAGAGGGGTTTTGATAGGATATGCTTTAGGGTGCAGGGTTTAGGGTAGG
Organism: Alisma plantago-aquatica; assembly: GCA_963693085.1. NCBI lineage: Eukaryota > Viridiplantae > Streptophyta > Magnoliopsida > Alismatales > Alismataceae > Alisma > Alisma plantago-aquatica. Next base: position 587,777,077 of record OY856415.1, read on the forward strand.
AGACCTTCAGTTGTGATGATGGCTTGGTGGCACAACATAAATCACCCATGAAGTCTATTTCCACCAGTAGCCTTCTAGGAATTATGTGCATCTCAACACTAGTAAGGGATCATCTTGAATGTCTAGACTTGCCATGCAAGTACCAAAGTTGATCATTAGGAAGGCTTGGAATGGCAATATCCCCTGGGATTTTGAACTCAACTCGTAAGACCAATGAGCTACCAACTCCCTTATAATAGATGAAAGTCCCTTGGGCTTCAAGTCTTGAAGGGAGAGAAGCTCCTGAGTTTTGTATCTTAGTGCCGACAGTGAGCTTCTTACTCCCTTGGAACATGAAGAAATTCCTCTTTTCTCATTGGTGATCATGAGGAAGGCTTGGACTGTAAGACTTAGAGGAAGAGAAGTCGTAAGGTTCCCCATGAACCCTCTATGCCTTGCCTCCTCACTAATCAGTGAGAATCTTGGAGGAGCAATAACCGTAAGTCTATAGACGAACACGATGAAAATAAATATGGTGTGCCGATGTACTTTAAGCAATGTGTCAATATTATGATATATTTTGTGCCAACTTTTTGCAATAGGTGTGCCGGGTTAGCAAGTAGGCTGTAAAACATTGAAAGAAAAGTTATAGAGGAAACTGGAGAGGAAGACAAATGAGACTTGGAGTGTCAGGCCTATATGTTGTGTGGAATGGTATAATATACTATAGGTTGAGGAAGAAATGAAGATGTAGCTTTGGATATGGCTTCTGTGGTGGAGTAGGTGGAGATTTGGCTATGGTGGTCTCTGTGACCGTGGTGATGGACTAGGTCATGTTGTCGTTCTCTGAGATGATATTGGTTCCACCATTCCCAATGTTTCATGAATAGAATTGTATCGACCCCACAACTAGATGAGTCCCTCTATTTAGGAATGGATGGAATCTTTCATTACCATGAGCTGCAATCGACCCTCTCGTGACTTTCAAAAAGTGCTTGAAAGACTTTACCACTTCGTTGCATATTGGGTGGAGTAAGTGGATATTTGGTTGTGGCGGTGGATTAGGTAGTACTCATGTGCTCTTAGATGGTATTGGTGCCACTATTGCCCTAAATTTATAGTAAGACGATGATTCCCTTTGATAGTTAGGGTTTTGCAAGTTCACCTTCCCTTAAGTGGAAACAATGGTCAAAATGTAATTGCTCGCCTTTCAACGCCTGCCTATGAGCAACAGTAGATGAACCCATGAGAGCAGCAACATGTGACTTGCCATTGAAGTTGGATGTGACCATACTAGGGAATTATATGTTTATTTAGCTTACGAGTATGACATATTCATATAATGGGAAATGTAAATTTATTTGGCTGAGTGCCTCATAGATTTTTCTTTAAGACTTGTGTCGGTATTCATGAACAAATGTCCCCTCATTCTCTAATTGGTGTGCTAGTATTCTTGCTGGGATTTGCCATTATATAAGAATGGGTTACCTAGTGTTTGCCAGGGGTTAGCTAATATTCATTATTGGTATGGTTAAGATTTTATTTTCCATAGTACGTCATAGATGGGAGGAATTGTTCCTTCAAAAACTTGCATCACAATGACAAGGTAAATGGTGTGTCAAGTATACATTAACAATTGTACCATTTTCCGTAAAACTTGTGCCACTGCTAATGAACAAATGTTCCATCATTCTCTAATTGTTGTGCCAATATTCTTGTTGGGACCTTGCATTATTAAAATGTGCAACTTTTCTTTAAGACTTGATAAAGTATTCATGAACAAATGTTCTTTCATTCTTCAATTACTCGGATCTTCCATTATTTCACAATGAATTACCTAGTATTCCTAAGGGGTTAGCCATCATTCATTAATGGTTGACGACCGTGACATTGATACACTAGGAAATTGTAAGTTTATTTGGCATTGTGCGTCATAGATGATAGGAGGAACCTACGTAACAAAGATGGGGGAAATGACGTGTCAGTATGCATAAACTTGTTGATGCCATTTTCTTAAAGAATTGTGCCACTATACTTGAACAAATGCGTCGTCGTTCTCTTAGGAGTGGAACCGTACTAATAGTATTTCCTACGAGCATGGCAACACGTGACTTCCAATATTTTTGAGTATGTGTTCTGTTATTCGTGAACATATGTGCCATTTTTTTGGTAAAATAGCATACAAAAGGATAGAATAAAATAAACAAATAGAAAGGTGTTTATCATAATTTGATTATGTCGATTTCTGATATCCAACAAATACTTCTAACGACAATACATTCTATACTGATCCAAGAGAAAAATTACGGTTAAAAATCCCCTTACGCCTTTAGTACTTCTTCCTTGCTATCGCTTTGTGAAAATTGCAATCTTTCTTCCTAGATATGTTCTTACCTTGTCCAAGAACGAATTTCCTATAGAACTCTCTCAAAATAGGGTTTTCTATTGTCTCCTTTTCTGATCACAAACTTGCTACATAATTCCCTTGAAATAGGGGTTTTTGTTCTAGCATTCTCTGATTACAAACTTGCTATGGAATTCCCCAAAAATAGTGTTGTTTACTTGCCTTCTCTGGTCACAAACTTGATATGGCATAGGGTCTTTCGTAGCAATAAATCACCCTTTCATTTACTCATTCTGGTTATTTTTATCTTTTTGTTTTAGATGGCAAGTCGATTCCAGTACAAAACAACGACCAACTCCATCACCGAGATGAATAGTAGAATCAATTTTCTCACCAACGTTTGAGAAGTTAACAAGCATCTGTTGATGGTAGGTTTTTCTGGACTCCTCCAGTCGAAGCTGAAGACCCTCAATTTCAATATTCTCTACTTCCTTAATAGCAACTTCAACTTGGAGAACATGACTTGGAACTCCCCTGGTGTAGAATGATTGATGTTGACTGAACATGATGTTTGCTGAGTTTATGATATCCCTTCAGGCTCTCTGCCTATCAAGGTAAAAATAAGGGATAAACACTACAAAAAAATTGGCCTTTGTTGAAGAATATTTGTGAGGAACCAAAAATCGTGAATAATGATGTCCATTTGTGAGGGCTCATCCTTCAAATATGGGACCAAATCCCTCAACCAGTGTTCTTAACATCCTTAGTACTTTTATGTGAACACTAATCCCTCATAAATACATTACTCACTAATCACCCCGTGAAAAATGCCATGCTAAATATTTCCCTCCATCCCATAACCCTTCCCTCCATTCTAAAACACAACATTTGTAAATCAAAAATAAAAACAGAAAAAGAAAAACCCTCCCCACTTGTTCCTCCGCGCAAGAACTGTTTTCCCTCTCGCGTCGTGCTTCCCCCTCTCGCGTCATGCGCGTCCCCCTCTCGCGCCTCTCGCACTGTGCGCGTCCCCCTCTCGCGTCGTGCGCATCCGACCGGTCCTCCCCTCTTCGCACTGGTCCCTTTTCCACTCGACAAGCACCTCACTTCTTGCCCTCTTTCCGTTTTCCTTTGGTCTGCGTATCTTGTCCACTTCTTTTTTATCCTCTCGCCCAGCGGCGAAGTGCAACCTGAGGATACCAACAATCACAGATTTGATTCGTCGTATCCCGTGCTGATTTGTGAGCAGCGTGACCTAAGACAATCAACATACATCGCCGTTCATCATCCGTGCGTGTTCTATTCTTGGGCAAATAGGAGGGAAAGGGCCTTGCGTTCCTTTCTGAAACTGCGGCAAAAGGTAACCGGCTGATTGATTTTGCTGTTGCTTTTCTCAAAACTGATTTGTGAACATGTATAAACGTAACGGCTGAGGGATTTTTCTACTGTTCCCAACTTTTGTTCAAAAATTGACGGAACTCAAAAAGTAAGATGGCTGCTAATTACAATATTTTATTTATGCAATGATAAGTCTATAAATGTCTTGAACATTCCACATGGATATGTTTTAGAAAGTCATTAAGAACTTTACGACAAATGTGTTCTGTCAAGCGATATCTAGTTTTTATACCTTGATGGCGAATTCCAGAAGTAGCACTGCATCTTCAGATATGTAAATGTTTTGATTTGGCTATATATTCATATTTGTTTCATGTCTTTTAAAACTGGTGGTGAATCATATTCATCCTGCCCTAGGCAAGACAAAATACCTGCTCCATGGACTCTTTAAAAAAATGAAACCTTTTAGAAAAGTGTCAACGTGTACTACTGCAGCTAACAACAACATCCTTTATCACTAAAAAGATGATGTATCTTATATCTAGCATGTCAAGCCTATACATACTCCTAATTGGGGCAGGCATCTCTGCCAGCAGTTCTGTATGTGGCCCTAAGTCGTCTCAGTCTACCTGTATTATTAACTTTCCCTATATACACCGGGGTAGGGCTTGCTCATTGGTATATCAATTCCATATCCATCTCCATTTTCCTTAAGGTATTGAATCATGTCATTCATCCCTAGCCCTACATAAAGGAGAGAAGCAGAAAACTACATGCCAGGCGGCAGCCACCGTCTCCCTCTCTAGGCCATTGGCAGGCCCCACTACTGTCAGATTGCTTCTGATGTTCCCTTATCCTGCTACTGACTGTTCTTTTAAGGAGACAATATTGTTGCTAATCTCCTTGTTGTTGCAGCGTCAGAGTCATCATTCCCTATTTGCTTAACGGTTGTCCTCCCTCAAGATATGCATAGTTGACAATTGAAAACAATTGACTGGTGCAATTTTTGATTTTTGAATTACAAAAATTTATTAAAACAATTGACGGGTGCAGTTTTTTATTTTTTAATTTATTTTGTTATTGTAATACTTAATGATTGCTTGTCGCTGCTTTATGATTTAAGTCAATGAAACTCTGGTTGCAGCTATATTGATTGTTCTCTTGAAGTGCAGAATCATACAATTTGTATTTTTCATTTTAAACTATGTGTTGCATTCTGTTACAGTTGTACTGGATCTCTACAAACCAACACCAAGCACGATAGGGGGAGGTTGTAAAGCTCATAGCAACTAGAAGGTCATATTTCCCATTCAAACATTGACCAGGTTTGCTCGTCAAACTCTTTTTAAATTTTGTACTCTTACTAATTTGTATATATATTTTCCTTTAAATAATATCAATTGGTAATCGATCAGTCGAAAAGAAGTGGTCTGTGAAACATTTGTTTTTGAAGTACATGTGTTATCAGGGTGGGAAATTGTAGTATGGATGAAATTTTTTTCAAATTGAGTATAGATATACGGACGCCCTCTCTATTGGTTGTTTCCCTATAGAAATATGACACGAGACCAATCAACATTTCATATTAATGTAGAAAATAATTTATGACTCTTTTCTTGGGAGTTGGGTTTTAGATATCAATGTTAAACTCCTATTGGTTGTCCTTTAGGAAAATATAGAATACCTCTTATACTACCATATTTCTAGAATCGTACTGAAAAACAATATTTAAAATATAGATTGGTTGATTCTAGAGATCTATGTTATGCTAATTTTTTATTAGTGACTATTGTGTGAAAAAAAACTCGGTTGATTGTAATCTAAATAAGGGTTTATTCTTTATTTTATGCCACATCATTACGCATCAATGAGAGCAACTTTGAAGTTCATCCACCTTTGATAGTCAAACTTTTATTTTTGGGCCTCACCCATTTGATAATCCTGGCTCCACCACTGCTTAGGCTTCGATTAACTGGATTAAGAAAACCAGGAACTCAAGTTCCTTGATAAATAAATAGCGATTGGTTATCCAAAACTATAGAAAACAAGTTCGGGAGCATTTTCTGGACTTCCGTAGGTATATATAGAGCGTGTTCCCTTAGTTCTAGGAAAAAAACAAAGGAAAACAAATTTTGTTCCGGTTCCGCTCCCGTTCCGCTGTTGCCCTAGCGATGGATCAGTTACATGTCTCTTGTCTCAGTCTTTGGCAAGTCGACGGTGAACTTCCTATCTACTGCCATCCTTCCTTACTAATGGCTGTCTAGCAAGGTGCCTTCTGAGACGATACCAAGCAATCTTCTCAGTCTATTGTACTACAAATCCCTTTCTATCGCCGAAGACAAAGTACCTTGCCTAGTTGCTTTTGTACCACTGGAGACGACTCCCTTCATTTTCTCAATTACATGATCTCAAAAATTTACGAGGATGGCTTGTTAGATTGAATAATGTAATCGAGTTTCTGATTCAATCGAGGATGCATCCTATCATTTTTGTTTGACACAAAGTATATACTAAAATAAAATAAGCATTACTAAATTTCATTGATTCGACATCTATTCTATTGACTAGCAGTTGTGTTGACTACATCATTAGTCCTCTAGTACATATGGTTTACCATTTTATTTCTATTTTATACATACACTTGCAATACTATAAATCTTATATTTCTATTTTGTCGGATTGGGTGTTTTGTCTAACATGTTAGTTCACCACATTGCTATAACTTAGATATGAGCAACATTATGTATTTTTATTTAACGTAAAGTTGGCTTGGATATTACATGAACATGATTTAATTGTCATAATGGTCAACACAAAATAATGTGTATTTTACTTAGTTCACATTTTCGTATCTTGTATAATTATATAAAACTACTTTGACGGAATTCATCTTCCAGAAAACTCAAATTTGGAACCAATCATCTGAACTCATTTTAAGAAAATTGAACTTGAGTTCTTGGAAAATAAGTTCTCTAAAAACTCTAGTTTCAAGAAACCAATCAGAGACTTAGCGAGATACTACCCTACGGGGTTGTGTTGCTGGTAACGTGAAAGATGAGTAGGAAAGACTCACGTTGAATTGCGGTATTCTATTTTGAGAACCAGATAATAGTAGTAGTGATTTCTGCATCAGCTAAATAAAGTATTATACCCCAATAGTTATCCTGGTTTATTAACCTATGGCATCAACAACACTGATGTTTCCTTTATTCTTGGCAGTTTTATCTAGTGCACATTATCATCTAGTACAACTAGCATGGTGTAACAAAAATCATAGGATAAGTGAAAGGGAAACCAAAAGATGTATTAATTGAAGTAACTATGTCATTCTGTCGATAGAATTCCAAAAGTTAATGGCATCTACCAGTTCATGTTGTCTTCAAGTTGTCTTTTCTTGCTCTCATCACATAGCTTGTGATTCGAGTTGAAGAATATTTCTTCTTTACATGCAAATTCATATGTTCCCAAATTTGTTTCTGAATCATAGAAAAATCTAAGTAAAATATCCTATAAATCAATGTCCAAGTACCATATGATCTATTTTTATAAAAATACCACAACATATACAAAATTCACAAAGATAAGAATGCATGTTCATCTCTTGCAAGTACAATTAGAAATCGATCATGTCATACACCCATAAAATAGAGATTTTGATATTATCATTTTTTGGTAAGAATATCACACACATGTGGGATATGAAGGTACTCTAGAAACAAAACAAAAATAGAGATAATGCAAAATTATTAGCTTGGGTGGTACACAATGATATTGCTTTCAATATTGATATCAAAGTACAAATATGTTTGCATATGAAGAAAAAAAGATTTGAACCAGTTCTATTGAAAGTAGGATGTTGTAAGGCACATTAATATGTTAGATTACCAGTAAATTTTGATAAGAAATATTTGAACATGTCCACATTTTTGTGTCCCATGGATTTTTATGTCCCAAAATTTTTTCTAAGCTTAATTACAAGTCATACAAGGATTACAAGTGATTACAAAAATTGTTCTCGGTCATTTGGGCATATTTCCTAAATTGGTCACTTGTATGACTTTGACTTGTCTTTTCTCCAACTTAGGATGCGCAAGTTAGGGCATTTGGAGTGTGTCCTACAAAGTGTTAGGTTTTAGGCTGTTAGCATAGCCGTGCTGAGCAGAACGGCCGTGGTGGTGGCATGGTTGTCAAGGCGTCTAGACGGTGGGTTTAATCTAAGGGGCGCCTAGACTTTTCTGGGCGTTTTTGTTTTTACTTTTTTTTTTCAGTTACATACTTAAATGTTCATACACATGATACTATATGTGATAATGTATTATTTATTCATTAAATGTTATTGTAAGTCTAATTTGAATTGATAACTATAGGAGAATTAGGGACAACCGAATTAACATGAAGAAAATGGAACAACAGTAAGAGGAAGACAAGTACGAATTGGTGTGAGAAAATGGGATAAAAAGAGCATGCAAATGGTAGAAGTTTTGCAGGAAGAAGTCAAAATAAGACAAACCAAGGACAGTAAAAGGAGATTGAAAGAGGAAGAATCAACAAAACAAAATAAAAAACAGCAGTAGCAGGTGCTGAATTAGAAAATATAGAGGAAGGAATAGGTCAGTGAAAATAAATGGAAACATGCAAACAACAGTGGCTAAGAGAGGAGATTTAGGAGGAAGAAATCAGAAAAAGAAAATTAGATATGTAAATAGTAGTAGTAGATTTCGTAGCAGGATGTATAGAAAAATTTTGAAAAAGTAAATATGCACATGCTTGCATAGTAGGAGGGAATATAGGATGAATAACTCAGAAAAAACATAACAGCAGGACTCAAGAATAAGATGTAGGAGAATAAATAAAAAAATAAAAGAGAAAGAAGCAAGAACAATAAACATATGAAAAAGTAGAAAAAAACTTAACAAACAACGCTATGAGGACATACCAATTTGGCCCAAATCAATCCTCATTTCCCCAAATCAGACATGATTTTCCTCAGACCAGACCTAATTTGCCAAAATTTGACCTGATTTACTCTAAATCAGATCTATATCAACCATGCAATGACTGAAGGTGATCTAATTTGACCAAATCTAGACTTGATTCATGCTAGTTTAGCCTTTAAATTGCATAATTTGGGCCTAAAACGCCTTAGACGCCCACTTAATGCATTTAATAGGCTGGGCGCCTAGTTTGAGGCGCCTGGCCTAACGCCTAGGGTGCCTAGGCACGCCTAGGCGGCACCTAGGAGGGCGCCTTGATAACTAAGGGTGGCGGCTAGGTAGCACAACCGTGGTGGAGGAGAACGGTCGTTCAGGTGAAGTATAAAATCACATGTTGGATGGGTGAAAATGAAGGCTGCTAGCACAGTCGTGCTGATCAAGGAATATAAATACCTAGATAGACTGAAAGGAATATAATCAAGATACTATTTGAATTGCATATATATATATTTCTTGTAATGTGTGCTTAACTTATTATATATTTTCCTTCATGTAGATGGATTTTCTAATAGATCGGAGTTGGATGTATATTGGGAACAGAGTGCGAAGTGATGTATTCAAGGCAGGGTTACGAAAGTTCATTGAGTTTTCTCTTATCCATCAAAGACCAACTAGACAGGGGAAATTAATATGTCCTTGCAAGGTATGTTTGAACAGATACCTTAAAACAGAGGAGGAGGTATTGTCACATGTATTACAAAAAGGATTTGTGCATAGCTATGATGTTTGGACGTTTCATGGGGAGGTGATTGGTAGGAGCAATCATGTTGTGGCACCAAACATGCCTAACACTGACAATATGCATCAGATGCTGGGGGATTTGTTTGGTATGGGTGACACAACAAATGACCACTCTACTGAAGCTACAAAGGAACCTGCAAATGTAGATGCACAAAGATTTTACAAGCTACTAAAAGAGGCGGATCAACCACTCTATAGAGGTTGCACAAGTCATTCTAAGCTATCGTATTTGGTTGCCTTGCTATTTCGGAAGGAGGAATCTGGATGGTCCAATGATTCTTTCACAAAGTTGTTACAGTTGATTATTTCAGGATTTCCAGAAGAAAATTGTCTATTCCCAGAGACGTACTATGAAGCAAATGCGATCGTGAAGGATTTACGACTTGATCATTCTACTATAGATGTATGTACAAATAATTGTATGCTTTTTTGCAAAGATGTAGCTTCAAAAGAAAATTGTGATACTTGTGGTGCTTCAAGATGGAATGAAAAGCAATACAAAACAAAGGGAAAGAAGGTAGCTTCTAAGTTGATGTATCACTTCCCTTTGATACCTCGGTTAGAGAGGCTCTATATGTCTTCATCTATTGCTAAAGATATGATTTGGCCATCTGAAGGAAAAGGCAAGGATGGTCATATTCATCATTCTTCAGACACACCGGAATGGTTGTCTATTGATGCCAGGTATCCAGACTTTGCTGCTGAACCACACAATATTAGATTGGCATTAGCAACAGATGGATTTAATGCATTTGGCAATATGAGTGCATCACATAGCATCTGGCTTGTGTTGGTGACACATCTCAATCTTCCGCCTTGGCTTCTTATGAAAGAACAATTTATTATGATGTCCCTATTAATCCCAAGTCCACATATGGTTGGCAATGACCTTGATGTATACTTGGAGCCATTAATTGAGGAGCTGCAACTACTTTGGGAGCTTGGAGTCAAAGTTTATGATGCATATAGCAAAAGGAATTTCACTATGCGGTAAATGATTTTATGGACCATTAACGATTTTCCAGCATATGGTGACTTATCTAGTTGGAGCACTAAAGGTAAGAAAGATTTGGGATGTCCTTGTTGTAATGTGGAGACTGTATCAAAATGGTTAAAGTTTGGGAAAAAGCAATTCTATGGTTTCCATCGACGTTTTCTTCCAATGAATCATCCATATAGACATGATAGGAAAAATTTTGATGGTGAAAAATATTTTCAACTTCCACCTAAGCCACTATCTGGAGAAGATATACTGAGGCAATTTGATGGATATGAAAATATCACATTTGGAAAAATAAATAAGCGCAAGAGGCATGGCGATCAAATTCAACCATTACCTCCTGGTTGGAATAAGATAAGCATCTTTTTTCAGCTACCTTATTGGAAGTATTTATCTGTTAGACACAATCTGGATGTGATGCACATAGAAAAGAATGTGTGCGAGAATATTTTAAACACATTATTGGGTGATTCTAAGAAAAGTAAAGACAACTGACACACTCGTCAAGATATGAAGAAAATGTGCATTTGGAGAGATTTATGGCCAGTAGATGCATGTGACCGCTATTACTTGCCTCCAACATCTTACACCATGACTAATGCGTAGAAAGATAAGTTCCTATCTGTGTTAGAAAAGTTGAAAGTTCCTGATGGCTATTCTTCTAACATATCTAGGTGTGTTAGCAAATCTGATAGAAAACTTGTTGGGCTGAAAAGTCATGATTGCCATGTTATTATGCATCAACTTCTACCTGTTGCCTTGAGACATTGCATAAGCTTAAATGTGTACAAGCCTATTGCTAATTTGTGCTCAGTTTTCAACAAGCTTTGCTCTAACATTATTGATGTGGAGGAATTAAAAGAATTGGAACAAGAAATTGCTGTCACTCTTTGCCAGTTGGAGAGAATCTTCCCTCCTTCTTTCTTCACCATCATGATGCCCATTCGTTTAGCTTATGAAGCCAGGCAAGCTGGATCTGTCCGAACTAGGTGGATGTACCCAATAGAGAGATACTTGAAGAAATTGAAGAAGTATGTAAGAAACAAAGCTAAATCGGTTGGTTGTATTGCTAGTGGCTATTTAGCTGAAGAAAGTTTGACATTTTGTGCTAGGTACTTGCATAATTTTGAGACAAAACTCAACCACACTCCTCATATTGTTGATGGATCTCCAATTAGAGTTGGAGTGTCAAGGAATTTTGACATCCACACTTTGGAACAAGCCCATCGTTATGTCCTTTTCAATAAAGAGGAATTGGATGTTTACAAAAGGTAAGATTTAATTACATCCTAAAATTCTTGCTGATATTTGTATATTTGTTGTGCATTAATTTAGACACTTCTTATAAAGCAGTGAACACATGTGTATTCTTCAAGATATGGAACCCAACATTTCCCCACAGACCCTAGAAATAAAACATGCAAAGGAGTTTTCTAAGTGGTTGAAAGAGCATGTAAGTATCAAACATAAATATTTTTGTCACTCTTAATGTTCAAGTTAGTGTAAATTACATTAATGTTTTACTTTTTTATGAAGGTAATGCAAATGCGAGAGATTAGGCCGAACAGTATTAGCGATGATTTGAGATGGTTATCCCAAGGCCCTTGTGCCACCACTACAGAAATGGCTTATAAAGTCACTTTTCAAGGTGTCTGTTGTATACAAAAACTGACACATAAACCCTACTGTGTCGGTTTGGAACAGAAAGCGACATCCAATCCGTGAAGGTCGACCAGACATGGGTACCGCTTTTATTAAGTGTCGGTTAATTAATAAAAAACCGACACCTAAAATCAACCGCCAAACCCAAAATTCCAGCGAAAAAATTGGCTCCAATATTTTACATATTGCGTCGGTTCGTAACTAAATAACCGACAACTAAAGGGTATTCGTGAGATAGGAATAGTTGTCGGTTGTCGTTTAATCAAAAACCGACAACTATAATCTAGTATAGTTGTCGGTTTGTGGCAAAGAACTGACACTGTTGGTTTAGTTGTCGGTTTTTTTAAAGAACCGACACGTATTTTCAACTTAATAGCTCACCCTGCCCGAACGATTCTTCCCATTTCCCTATTTCGTTCCCGATTTCCCTAGCTCCGGTGATTTCCCTTGCTTCCTGCCGCCGCCGCCGCTACTCCTTCCTCCATGCTCGCCGCTCGTCGCCGTCGAGCGAGAAGCAGTCGGCCTCCCTCTCCGCCCGCCCGCCGGCCTCCCTCTCCGCCTGCCGGCCTCTCCTCCGCCGTCGGCCTCTTCTCCGCCCGCCGACCTCTTCTCCACCCGCCGGCCTCTTCTCCGCCCTCGCCGGTAGCGGCTAGGTCTCCTAGCCTCGCCGCCCTCTCCGCCGCTCCTCTCTTCGCCGCCAGAAGCTACTAGGACTTTGCCTCGGCCGCTGCTCCTCTTCCCTCAAGGTGCCCGCCCTGCCTTATTCTTCTTCCTCTGCTCGTCTTCCCTCAAGGTGCCGCCCTGCTGCTGGGCATTTTTTTTTAATTTATTTACTTCTTATGAGAATCAGTTTTAATTAGGTCTCATACACATATTGATGTCTAACACCTAAATGAATATCTAGTTAGTGTATTTTCCTAGTATCGTGAAAGATTCTCAATCGTGTGTATCAAATGGGATTCTTATATATATTCAGATCTTAATGTTGTAAATGGAAGACTCGAATGTTATAAAATCCCATCAAAGTAGGTAGAAACAACTTATATATATTCAGATCTTAATAATTCCATGAAGTGCACATTATCTTACTCAGGAAAAGTATGTGTATAATGTAGGATTAGTTCCATATAATGGTTCTATTTTAGTAAGCACCTAGAAACCCGTCCAAGATTTACTCATTAGGAGCATTTCCTCGTTTGTTCTCTAAGTACATTTGTAGACTTCTTTTCAAGCTATCATGTCTACCACAATAAAGTTGGTTATGACAAGCAATAAAAGGTTAACTGATGTTATACAACTTTTTCTGAAAATATATAACATCGTTATATGTACTTACACTTTGTTAATACTAATATTGTGCAGTCTCTGTCCACCCATAACAGTCACTATGAACTGGGCCTCTATGTCAATGTTAACATTCCCTATTGAAGAACAATTGGACATCATCCTAGATGATCGTTCCTTAAACCAATTGGTCATACCCAAACATTGGCGTTTTCTAAAAGGAAGACACTACATGCCTGGTAAAGTGACCCTAACTTTTGGTAATTATTCACATGTTATCGAGGTTGAGTATGATTTGGCGGGAAATCTTGTATCAAAATCCGGTTGGCGTGATTGGATTGGAGAGATGCATGTGGTCTGTTGGAACAGGCTTTTTCTCCGTCCAGTTGGCGATAATTCCATCAAAGTTTGGATAACCAACAACAACTGCGAGACCCCCGATCATCTTCTGCGGTATGAGCGCACGACGTCGCATATCAGCTCGGACAAATCCGAATCTGAGGCCCCTGTCAGTTCAGATTCGTCTAAATATAGTGAGGAGCTTCGTGACACAGCTTCATCATCAAAAAGAAGTTACTGATGCATGCGGGACCATGTTGGTGTAGTATTTAGTTGTCTATCTATCTAGACTTGTCTGTAGTAATAGTTTTTTTAATTATGCGCATGTTTAGGGGTACACCAACCCCTTTGTTTAGTTATTGTTATAACTGAAGTGTGTGTTCCCATGAATGGAACTGAAAGTTGCTACATGAATGCTTATAACTGAAGTGTGTGTTCCCATGAATGTTCCCATTTGCATGATTACACTACTATTTTCTCATATTGTTTAGTCTATTTTAATATGACATACTTGCTTATATCTTGCTTAATGATGAACTGTAATGCACACATGTGACATGCTTGGAATGTAAATGATGAACTTTTCCCTAAATTGCCAATCATGCTTTTAAAGACATCAATAATCACCCTAAATTGAAGAACTAGGATTTTAGGTATAAGAATGACAATACATTATTTGTTGGCCTAGAAACCCGTCTAAGATTTACTCATTAGGAGTAAATCTTGGATAGTCCCCAATTTGGGACTGTTCTTGAACACCTAATCTCGCTTAGGATGTAAGTGTATAATGTGTATTGGGTTTTCAAGAAAATTTTGGCAGCATTTCCCCGTTTGTTCTCTAAGTACATATGTACTTGGAAAACAGCGGGGAAATGCTGCCGAAATTTTCTTGAAAACCCAATACACATTATACACTTACTAGTGAGATTAGGTGTTCAAGAATGGATAGGTGGTACACATTTATTATATATAATAATGACATCACATGTATTTGTTAATCCTAGACCCTAATCTTATCCTAATATATACTTGTTTTCTCTTTGATCATAGAATGGATAGATCATGGATGTCCATTCGCAATCGCTGCACCCCAGAGTTTATTTTTGGTCTTCACCAGTTCATTAAATTTGCCAAGGAACATAGGAAACAACATGGAGATAGGTTCTACTGTCCATGTAGACATTGCGGTAACAACTTGAAAGTCAGCACTGGTGACGAAATCATGACTCATGTCATGTGCAACGAGATTATACAAGGCTATACAGAATGGCACTGGCATGGAGAGATTTGAAACCCGAAACCAGTGGATGTCGATAGCAGTGCTTGTATGGAAGAAGAAATTGCCTACGATGACGTAGATGTGAATGAACCAGTTCCAATAGACATCGTTGATGCGATGTTGGATAGTTGTGGGGTAGAGCACACCGATCCACCTCCCATTTTTAGAAACATTGTGCATGATGCTGAGATGCTGTTATACACAGGTTGTACTAAGTTTACGAAGCTTAACGCTGTGTTGAGATTGTATAAGTTGAAAGCTAACAATAGATGGAGCGACAAAAGCTTCACGTCATTACTGTCTTTGTTGAAAGAAATGCTTCCTGAAGGAAACGAGCTGCCAATCTCAACATACCAGGTAAAGAAATTGTTGTGCCCAATGGGAATGGATGCCAAGAAGATACACGCATGCCCTAATGATTGTGTATTATTTCAAAAGGACTATGCAGATTTGAAAGATTGTCCAAAATGTGGTGCGTCACGGTATAAATTGACGACTTCGGGGGAGTCCAAAACTGGTTCTCCTGCCAAGGTGATGTGGTATCTACCTATAATATCACGGTTTCAACGCTTGTTTTCCAATCCGATAGATGCGAAGAATTTGAGGTGGCATGCAGATGTTAAGAAAATTAATGATGGGATCCTACGACATGCGTCTGATTCCCCACAGTGGAAGAAGATTGATGTATTGTACCCTGAATTTGGTGAAGAAGTCAGGAATCTAAGACTTGGGCTTTGTACAGATGGGATGAATCCGTACGGGACATTGAGCAGCCAACATAGCACTTGGCCAGTCATGCTTGTTATATACAATCTTCCTCCCTGGCTGTGTATGAAAAATAAGTACGTAATGCTGTTGTTGTTGATATCGGGCCCTAAACAACCTGGAAATGACATCGATGTTTATCTTGAACCTCTGATTGATGACTTAAAGAAACTCTGGGGTGAAGGTGTGATGACCTATGATGCTTCATGAAGAGAGACATTTCGTTTGCATGCTATGTTGTTTTGCACTATTAATGACTTTCCAGCATATGGGAATTTGTCTGGATATAGTGTCAAAGGAGCTAAAGCGTGTCCTATATGTGAAGAGAACACTGATTCAATAAGACTAAAACATGGCGGTAAGAATGTATATCTCGGTCATTGAAGGTTTCTTCCAAAATTCCATCCGTATCGTAGGAAGCGCAAAGCATTCAATGGATTGAATGAGGAACGCAGTGCACCTAAACTTATACCAGGGGAGGTTGTTTATGAAAGAATAAAAGACTTTGTCAATGAATTTGGTAAGAGATCACAAGGTACTACATGGAGTGACAATTCTTCATTCAAGAAGAAGTCAATATTTTGGGATCTTGCTTATTGGAGTTCTTTGACAGTCATACATTGTATCGATGTAATGCACGTTGAGAAAAATGTCTGTGATAGCATCATTTGTACTCTGTTAAATATACCAGGTAAGACTAAAGATGGGATAAAATCCAGACTGGACCTACGTGAAATGGGAATAAGGTCAGAATTAATAGAAATACGTGAAATGGGTAGTAAAAGAATATACTTACCTCCCGCATGTTACACGTTGTCTAGAAAAAAGAAGAAAGCTTTTTGTGAATGCTTGATAAATGTTAAGGTGCCAAATGGTTACTCATCCAACATCCGTAGATTGGTATCAATGAAAGATCTGAAGTTGATAGGACTTAAATCTCATAATTGTCACACTCTAATGCAACAAATATTGCCCGTGGCAATTCGATCTATATTGCCGAAGCATGTAAGGTTTGCAATCACCAGACTTTGTTTCTTTTTCAACAGTCTCTGCAGCAAAGTTATTGACCCTGAGACTCTCGATAATTTACAAAGAGAAGTGGTTGTTACCCTATGTCAGCTTGAGATGTATTTCCCTCCTTCGTTCTTTGATATCATGGTACATCTTGTTGTCCACTTGACTAGGGAAGTGAAAATCTTGGGCCCGGTTTTCTTGCATTGGATGTATCCCTTTGAACGATACATGAGCATTTTTAAAGGTGATGTTCGAAACCGTTATCGGTCAGAAGGGAGTATTATTGAAGGTTATATGGCGAGAGAGGTTATGGATTTCTGCAATGACTTTCTCAGTGGTAATGACACTCCTGATAATGACAAGAATATTGACGAGCTATTTGGCAAAGGAATTTTGGGATCACGTGTGAAAGTAATCAGCCGTGAGCAGTTGGAACAAGGTCATTTGTATATTTTACACAACATGGACGAAGTGAACGTTTATATCGAGGAACATACCAATTTCATCAAAAGACAATATCCTCGAGCCAATACAATGTGGCTTGCTAGAGAGCATAACAAGACTTTTATTAAGTGGTTTGAAGATAAAGTCTTACATCAACTATCTCAAACACCAGATGATATTACTGAAACTATCAAATGCCTCGCCTTTAAACCAAAGTTGACTGTTATGTCTTATGAAGGGTATGACATTAATGGATTCACATATTACACAAAGTGCCAAGATGATAAGAGTGTCATCCAAAACTGTGGGGTCACCCTTCAAGCATCGACTATGTTTTTTGCAAGTGCAAAGGATAAGAGTCCACGTGAAGCTAAAATGTCATATTACGGTGTCATTGAAGAGATATGGGAATTTGACTACATAGATTTAAAAATTCCGCTCTTCAAATGTAATTGGGTTGATAACACCAAAGGAGTTATAGTGGATGAATTG
Organism: Alisma plantago-aquatica; assembly: GCA_963693085.1. Classification (NCBI taxonomy): domain Eukaryota; kingdom Viridiplantae; phylum Streptophyta; class Magnoliopsida; order Alismatales; family Alismataceae; genus Alisma; species Alisma plantago-aquatica. The sequence continues at coordinate 587,794,752 of OY856415.1, forward strand.
GGTTTCACTTTAGTGAACTTTGAAAAGATTGGCGAGAAGGTTGAACCATTCATATTGGCATCACAGGCGAAACAAGTATTTTATATCGATGATCCTGCAAATGATAAATGGCCGGTTGTTCTTCATGGTAAAAGACAGTTCATTGAAGATCCTATAGATGAAGAAGAGTACTATGATAAATATGATGACTCCAGTCCATTCTCAGTTGGGTTGCCAACTCCAGAAAATATTGAAGCTAATGATGACTTATATGTGCGCGGAGATCACAATGAAGGATTGTTAATTGATAAAAGATCACAATTTTAGAGGCATGCATGTTTATATTTTTTTATTGAAGCTAAATGTTTACTTTTTTAATATCAATATCATTTTCTGATTTGATGTTTCATTATCTTATAGTTAATACAAATGCTAAACATTGTGGGAGGGTGCTAAAGAACTAAAGGACCAATCTCACCCGAGATTACATACGCGATGCTGAGAGTAGGTTCTTGATCTATTCCAATTCTAGACATTGATCAGTATTTCACTAACTCTACACTAATAATTTTTGTTTGTATTCTCTTTGAAAAATAAATATAGGAAGAAGGCTATGCAGGACGGACATGACATAGCTATGCAGGATATGCAGGAAGAAGCCCCAATGAAGAGAAGTAGGATACATATACAATACATAAAGTGCAGCACACACAAGTGGTTCAGATTCATATAACAACATGACAGACTAACACATATATAGTGCATAACAACAACAGCTCCGAATTTACATACAACACTAACTTAGTACATATATAGTGGACTAAGGTGACGATACCACCTGCTAAAACAGGTTACCGACTACATGTTACGACTGGGAGGTCGTGATTCAGCAACGTATACATTAGCAGGAGGACAAATAGATCACCATATGAGGACAAACATATGGTGATATGTTTGTCCTCCTGCTAATGCATACTGTTGCTGAATCACGACCTCCCAGTCGTAACATGTAGTTGTCGGTAACCTGTTTTACCAGGTGGAATTGTCACCTTATAAGTCCCACTATATATGTACTAAGCTAGTGTTGTATGTAAATTCGACGCTGCTGTTGTTATGTACTATATATGTGTTAGTCTGTCATGTTGTATGGACATCGATTGTATTGCTCAGGTATTATATAGTCTCATTAGATAATATGAAATATATCAATCTTATTTATAGCTCATTAATTATATATATACATCATTCTCTTTACAGGTGTTTAAAGCTGACCCCACTACAGGAACGGACTTACCAGATGTACATGCTCCCTATACGATGGGAGAATTAAATGAAGTAAGAGAAGAATGGGCAACAACCATACAAATAGTGGGGATTTTGTAAATGAATTTCTGAATTATAATATGTGTGAATGTTTCTACATGTCTAGATGTTTCTACATGTGTCTGAGTGAAAATGAATGAAAGTGTTGGTTACTATATGAATGTTTCTACATGTGTGAATGTGAATGAATGGAACTACAAATTGCTAGCTACATGAATGTTTCAAAATGTGTGAAAATAAAATGGAACTGCAGGTTGTATTGCTAAATGCATGTGTGGATATTTTTGTTGTTAAATTTACAGGTTTGTGGCCTGTTGTTGACTGATATCAATGGATGTCGTAAAACCTGCAGTTCAGTTAACTGAACTGCAGGTTTCTCATCCTGCGACCAGCCACAGTAGGTCTGCAGGTCTGTAAAAAAAAACAATAGGCGTCGGTTATTTAGATATAACTGGCGCCTATTTCCTGTGGCGCGAACATATATGGTTTCGGTTTCTTAATACAAACCGACACTGATAGTGCCCAAGCTGGCGCCAATAACAGGCGTCGGTAATTGTAAACAACCGACACATAACTTTACAGTTTCGGTTATTTAAATGTAACCGACACATATTCTTTTGGCGCGAAGACATATTTCGTCGGTTGTTGGCTTATAACCGACACTGATAGCGCCCAAGATGGCGCCCTTTCTGTGGCGCGAAGGGTTTGGGCGTCGGTTTCTTATATAATAACCGACGCCTATAGTCCCCTGATGGCGCATTTTCGGTCGCGCGCGAAGAGTTTGGGTGTCGGTTCTGGAACCGACGCGTAATGGGTGACCTTTTAGTGTCGCCCACATAGGCGTCGCTCGGAAACCGACACTAAAGGCCATAAATAACCGACACTAAAGGTAGGTTCTGTAGTAGTGAGCTGAGGGAATGTCTTATGAAGGATTTTCGATCAATGGATATCATTTCCGTTCAAAGTACATTGAAAGTACATGTACTACACAAAATAGTGGAGTGTACTTGTGTGTTGACACTTCAAATTATTCAAGTGGTAGAGATCAAAATCCTATAGATGCTCAAGTCACGTACTATGGCTACTTAGAGGAGGTTATTGAGCTAACTTATGGTCTAGGAATCAAAGTTCCGTTGTTTAGATGTTCTTGGTACAATGAAAGCACTTCTAACGGGTTGCGAATTGATGAATATGGGTTCACACAAATCAACACTTCAAGGATAAAAAGAAAAGAGGAACCCTTTATCCTAGCTTCTCAAGCATTGCAATGCTTTTATGTGAAGGATCCTAATGTTGATGATTTGTGCACAGTGCTAAAGCATCCTCCTAAAGATTATTTCGGAAGTACCTCTTATTGAGAATTGTTTGACTGGTTTACAATTTGAAGCTATTGATGGTGGTGTAACTAGTGATGTGTCTTGAATGAGGAGTGACACCGAGGGATCTTTTGTTGATAGAACTAAAAAAAATCATGATGGGGCCAATGTTTAGTTCATTAATCTGTTTGTTTTCATCAAATTATTTTGTTTGCAAGTCTAGGATAATTTATTTGGGGAATATGTTCTATTGCATTTTTTTGGCAAACTATTACTATATGGCATATTCTTTGCAATTTATTTAGTCTTGTTTCATATACCAACAAGTAGGACATCATTATAACTCATCATTATTCTTTTTTGGGATATGAAACCAAGGTACTCTACAATTTATTTGTTTTTCAAATGATGAATATTCATATGTTTGTGTCTCATATTCTCCGCAATTTATTTGTTTTTCAAATGTAGCTACTACTTTTGTTACTGACATTTCTGCACTAATAATCTAATTTTTTTTCATGTCAGTTGAAGGATGGCAGGAAGAAGAATCACTAGATCTAGTTGTAACAACACACCTGGTCAACCTTTTAATGTCCCTCCCTCCACAATTATAGAAAATTGTGAGGATGAACCTACTCTACTGTCCAACAATATTGAAAATGATGTAACAATTGAAGAAAATATTGAGGATGAACAGGAGAATAGGAAGTATGGACGTGGTCCTGCAAGTGAACAAAGCCTACTTCCTAAGCAAGGGGAGCAACGTCACAAGGTCCAATGGGATTATGAAGGAAATGCTATTGGGGAGAATGGTGCCAAATTGAATCGTTATTGTCATATGCTAGCAAGGAAACCACACATATGGCATATAGACTTGAAGTAGAATGAACAACCACAACAAGCTTTTGCAGATAGAAAATCATTTATTGAGGTAATATTTTTCATAAAAAGACCAACAAATTGTATGATTATTATATCTAAAGTAATATTTTCTATGTTTTTAGAAATACTTCGATTTAGGCAGTCACCCTAATGCATGTAATCACATTGATGAACACATTAGCAAAGGGATATCAGTGTGGAGGGCACATGTAAAGAAAGATTACTATGAAAAGTACAAGATTGAACCAGAATTGATGATGAAGAAAGTTGAGAAAAATTCTTCCATAGATATGGACCAGTTTAAAAATCTTGTTAAAGAATGGGGAACCAAAAAGTCTAAGGTACAATGGTTTCATATAACTTGCATGTATACCTATCTACTTTTTCTAATTATATGTTTCTTATGGTTTAGAAAATTTCTGAGATCAACAAGGCAAACAGAGCAAAAAAAAGTGATGGATCACACCACATGATCAAAGCCATGGAGTTGCTACCAGGCAAAAATGGTATTAATAATGGACACTTGTCTTTCTTAGTAGGAGTTGAACATATAACATGGACAATGATTATGTTATCTATCATGTGTAGGTTAGTGAAGAACAACCTGTTGTGCCTCTTCATATTTTTTGGAAAACGTTTACGACAAAAGCCCACAAGTGGTTAGAAAATGGATATTTTCTTTCCTATCATGTCTACAAAGCTAAATATGCTCAGATATCTCAATTTAAGCTTTCCTTTTATGATACTTTCTAATTACAGCTTGAAATATCTGATATTGTGGAAAACCAAGTAGCAAACCAAGAAGAAATAGATCCTAGAAGTGTTGATAATCTAACACGTGAAGCTTATTTGCAAGTTTTAAATCCTTGCAAAAAGGCTAGGATCCGAGGGGTTGGAATTGGGCACAAAGAGACAGGACATATGGGAAAAGCTGCTCGTATAAGATATGAAATGCTTCTTGAAGAAAGCAATGCAAAGGATGTATGTTGGATTAAAACTAAACTTGAACTATTAGTTACAACTAATCTATTAGATTGATGTTTGTAATTTGTTTTCTATTTCAGGATAAACTTAAGGAACTTGAAGAAACAGTAAATGGATTGAAAAACTCTGTCTCCCAAATAATGACTTGGTATAATCAATCACAAGTAACTTAGATTCAGTTGTCTATGTCAATGTAATATATAATTTTTTTTGACATTTTTGATCAATTTGTTATAGGATGTCGGTATTAATGTTGATTGTGCAGTTGAATACCCCAATTGGACTACTGCAAGTGTCTTACACATGCAAAGTGGCACAAATAGGCCAGGTGTGGGTTCTTTTCACATTCAAGACAATACAAGTGGTGGTGCAGATGTAGGCATGTTTCCCAGGAAAAATAATTCAAGCGGGGATGGCTTAGGCAAACTTTCTAGACAAAGCAATTCAAGGGAGACTGGAGTAGGCATGCTTTCCATACAAGGAAATTCAAGGGAGAATGGAGTAGGCAAGCTTTCCACACAAGGGGTTGAAAGTAGTTCTTTTGGATTCATGGCTCCCATGCAAAGTGCTAGCAATGGACATCCACTAATCTTTCAGCCACAGGTACCTCATAACAGCTATAGATTATTTTCGATATTCATACACATAAGAATATTAACATGTACACTTTTAATAAAGGCTACAGTTGAAAGTTGGTGCCCTACTCCTAGTAATAATTGACAAAGTCATCCTCAAATGCAGAGCACACAAAGCACATCATCATCAGTGTCTTTCACACCAAGAACGCAGTGTTTAAATGAGGTATTCCATATTATATTTCCTCTCTTGTGTTCAATATTAGTTTTATATTCTAGTTCTAGCTTTTGATTTGGGTGCTTGATTAACACTTAGTTACTCTGGGCCATTACTAATGAGTTGAGAATTGACCTATAAAAACTTAATTTTTCCATCATGACTAGATGGTGTGGACATGTGTAAGTATCAAGCAAGTCCTTATTTCATGTCTCAAGATTGGACATGGGATCTTCTTATTGGATATTTTGTATCAGAAGTCATTATGAGGATGTCATTACCCTATCCATTTACTGCTGCGAGTTATGTAGAAAACTACACCTGTAACATGTAGCAGACAGCCACCTAAGAACAACTGTAGCATGTGAGGTTTTGGGAAATGCAATAATGTTATCACTCATTCACTCAATTAGATAAGGACTGTATATACTTCACAAATGATCATTATTTAGGATATGAATGGCGCACTTAGTGGGATCTTGGTATTTTCAGTCTTCAGACCGGAGAATGGCTTCAAATTATGATGTCCAACATCACCCTCCGCAGTAGATCACGATCCATTGCGCCCTACGGTCTGCGGTCTGTGTAGACGGACTCCCCCCATCCCGGCATATCTTCCATTTCTCTGCTTCCACGTTGCTGACGAACCCAATTTTCCTATTTCACACAGCAAGCAATCAATTCTACTTTGCCAACACTCATGATTCTCTGTATGCCTCTGTGGTTCTTCATTAGTACTGTAACTAATCTCCTGGAAATTTCCACCTTGTTTTGTGTTACTATACTGAGAAATTCCTCGTCTGTCTTACCACTGAAGTTCTCCGGAAATGGATGGGGCTGGGTAATTGCAAAGTATATCTTCCATGACTGACAACTATGCAAGATGTTTTCACCATCACATAGGGCATATCACATAAATACGGGTCCAGGTTCAACTAATCTTGATTGCTAAGTTGTGGGGTACCTTCAAAGCAATGAAGCTAACATTTTTGAAGCCTCAATATCAGGAAGCATCCGTTACCTATAGATTTAATTGCTATTTTATACAATAAGCACATACGTTATATGGTTTTATAGATAGTATGGTTGTACACAATTGTGCTTTCGTTAGCATGAAACTGAAACAATCAGCAATGTGAACTTTATTTGCTGGTCCTGCCTTGTGTAACCCATGTATATGAATAAGATAGATTCCACGTTGGTGCCGGTCCTTGAGACGATGGTCAGATGCTGAAGACATAGTGGTTTGTTGGTTATTTTAATACCAGTCGGTCACATCGACTGATCTATCAAGTTGTGAGTAATTAATTAATTATTTACCATGTGAGAAGAATTTGTCTAAGCTGCCCAGCCCACGCAAAGAAGACTAACTTTTTGATTTTGTGATACCGTATAGTAGACTAGGTATTAGGTATTATTCTCGTAGATTCTATATTACATATCATTACTCTTTGAATACAGACACATCATATATTGTGATTAGAAACAAGCATAGACACTTTTTTCTAAATAACCAACAAACTATTATGTCTTCAGCTCCACTAATTAACAGAAGATGATCAAGAAGACAAGTTCAGTAAAAATCCTTTTGTATCATGTGAGGATCGTCCTCTTTTTGTATCTATAGATGCATCTCATTGATGAAAACAACTAAGTGCAGTCAACAGAGATATAGGCATATAACCCACTGAGTTTTTTTTTAATTATGTACTATTTACTAAGTTCAATCATAATTTTAGTTTACGGGTGCATGTTGCTGCTATGTTGGTTCACTTACATTTATCTCTACTTTGTACTCACTCTGATTCCTTTTTGTATTTATATTGATAGGGTAGAATTACTTTTAATGATGGATTTTGACGGAAAATGCACCTTGGAGTAGACCAAAACCGAAATATAAGGGTAAGTTGTTTGTTGTACTATGATTTATGTATAAACTTTAAATTCTATTAATATAATTATTTGGCATTTTTAGGAGAAGAATACTCAAGTACCTAATCGTATGAGGCCTGGAATTGATGAAGAGAACCACACCATTTGAAGGAATATGGAGACATTATAGATCTTAAGAGTTTCTAGCATGATATGTTGATTATCATCAATCTCAAATTTTAGAACCATATGTATTCTTTATTTATATTAACGTTGAGCACGCAATGTATGGATAATATTTTGCTTCAATAACATAAATTGGTTTGAGGTGATTTAACATTTTTATGTGTCATTTTGGTGTTGAATCTTCTTATGATGTCATGTGAATTAGTATAAAAATATTGCTTAAGGTTATGTATACAAAGTTTTCATTTAAAATTTGATATTCACTATAGTAACAATTAATTAACAATTAATAAATCATTCAATAATCAATAACCAAATCATTTACAGTAGTCCCTCATAGATATATTGATGAAGGTCTTTAGTCCCTCAAAAATGTAGTGTTGAGATCTAGATTGACCATCAAAATTGCATTGATGACGACCACATAGCCCCTCAAAAATAATATTAATGAAGGCATTATCCCTTCAAAAATATATTCTCCAAGACCATCAAGTCCCTCAAAAATTTATTTATGAGAACTAAACATGCCCTCAATAATGTTATTATGAAGGCTAAATAGTCCCTCAAAAATGTATTTATGAAGGCTAAATAGTCCCTCAATATAACATTCTTGAGGGTCAGTTGGTCTGTGACAATTGTATTCGTGAGGGCCACTAGTATTTGTCACATGAGTTCTCTTCACAGACCATTTGTGAGGGCCAGACTCACAACAGTCCCTATTTGTGAGGGCCTGTAGAGAGGGGTTTGTGACATGACTCACTCGTGAATAATGGCCCAATTTTTACTAGTGAAATCGATGAAACACAGAGTTTTGAAAATTGCTAGAAGGTTGGGTCTAAATCCCAATCAAAAGTTATTTGTCACCCTAAAAGAGTTGGATGACAAGATTTTTGAGTCACAAGATCCCACGTAGATAGCATCACTGCATATGCTATATGTTATCTCATGCATACTTGCCCCAACTATGGGACCTACATTTGATTATTACTGCAAATACCTCAAGTTCCTTCATGGATTGTAAAACCTAAATTGGTCAGGTTAATTTTGGATATAGTTGAAAAATCAAATGCTGACATTCAGTAGTCAGAAGGACATTGGGAGATATGAACCTTCTAATGGTAAGTAGAAATTATTGGTCAATTCCTAATGATGTAATGTCAATTTAATATTAGATCTTCTGCATTGTAATATTGGAACATCACAAATGTGACACATGATATCATTCATTGTAATTGTATGTGCATTACTTAGATATGGCTTGCAGAAATGGATGATCAGGCTCACCATATACATGCTCTAGGTGGCTTTTGTACCAATCCCTAACCAACTCCTACAAGGAAAACAACTTACATTTGAACACCATGTCTCCAATGAAAGACCACTAACAATGGAGGGCAATGATGAATCAACTACCAGCTATGAGTAATACATTATGTTGAAGAAAATACCATTTTTACAAAATATAGAAGACAAGATTCATCAAGTAATAAATATGTATGTTTATATCTTGTTTATCACACCAAGGTTCTATAATTTGTGAAAAGTTGCGCCTGTATCTTCAAAGGTTTGTGCCAATATCATCTAAGGTGTGTGCTAATATTTTAAGGAATCTAGAGAACCTTCTTATTCATCTTATTCCTCTCTTATGGGAAATGCAAAATTTCTAACACAAGGATCACTAATTTCAAAACGAAATGAGGTAGTACTACTACCTTTACACTTACCTAAATGAAAAATATTAACTAAGCTAGATGGGGAATGCTAAAGAAGCAATCAATGGTGTTGTTTTGGATAGTTTGCATAGACTTTCAGCTAGATGATTTATCTCCCTATTAACAAACTTGATCTCTATTCTCATATCCTTCTTGAGCAAACCTTCAATCCTTCTTGTCCAACCTACAACCCTCATATAAGAACTCTCATTGTGCCTCAAAAGATCTATAGCTACCCTAAAATCACTCTCCACCACACACTAACATAAGACAAGATTGGTAGCTTCTTTCAACCCCTCGCAGATAGCTTTCAGTTCTCCAAGTAATGCATACTCAACTCTGTTACATTTAGTTTGACCACTAGCCCAATCTCCTGTAGAGTCATGAACTATTCCAACTATCATTTTATGCTTCTTAGACCATGTAACATCTACTCCAATCATAAACCATCCAGTTGTAGGTTTCCTCCAGCTTAAACCCAGCCATTTATATTTAGCTCCATTTTGTCTATCATCTTCGTTCCTCTCAGTCATGAGTTTTGCAAGCAACTTGATGTTGCTAATATGACAAGAGGACTTTGTATCTTTTTTTAAAAGACCCACATGTTTCTACTTTTCCAAATAACCTAACAACATAGAATGAAGGTAGCTTGATCATAAGGAGCTAGTTGTAATACCCATGAGATCTATTCTTGAAGAGACCCTTTGGATTTACCTATTGTTCTCCAAATAGTGCCGAGTTTTGTCCAAATGCTATCTACTTTAAAACAATCTATAAGTGCATGTAAAGTTGTCTCCTCTCCCCTATTGTAGCGAGGACACCCAACTTCATTTGTAAAATTTTGTTGCTCCCTTCTTCTATTAGTCATGATTATCTTCTTTGTTGTAATTCATATAAATATATGAGTCTTACCTGGAACCAATCTGCTCCAAATAGCTTTCCAAGGCTTAGTTCGACTACATTTTTTCTCATGTTGTATTATTCTATAGGCTGAAGCAATGTTGAAGGTACTCTCAGTACCCAACTAGCACCCTGTCTCAGTACCCAACTAGCACCATGTATCATCATCCCCATTAGTCATGGGTTCAGGCATAGCAATAATTTATTGGACTTACTATTTGGTAAGTAATCCTGCAAGAACTCTCAATGTTCCAATTACCATTAAGGTCCACCCAAGAATCAACTGTCATTGAAATCAAATCCTATGGGTTTTCCTTGGTTGTCACACAATGAAGAGGTTTATCCTTAGTGCACCATTTGTCCTCCCAGAATGACATTTCATGTCCATTAAGGAGTATTCTCTTACTATTGTCTTTAGTTATATCAAGCACTTGACAAATTCCCATCCAAAAATTTCTCACTCTTCTTCCTTTTTATTGCTAGTATATTTTATACTTTTTCTCTATAGCTCTTCTCTACATTACATCTCTCTTATTGAGAAATTCCCATGCACTCTTCATCAACAATGTGAGATCCCACTGGTGCATGTTTTTAATACCTAAACCCCCATCGATTGAGCTCCTGGTAACTGTATCTCATGCAATTAGGGAGGTAGACTTTTGTGTGTTGCCACTACTCCAAAGTGATATTCTTGATGTCTATTCTAGTATGTCACAGAGGCCAATACATAGAAGACATGTCTGCATAGCATAGGTTGGCAAAGTGAGCACAAATTTCACAAGATATAATCTTACAACTCTGCTCAGACTTTTGGCTGCCCATCCATTAACTCTACCTTCAACTCAAGTTAAAATATCTGAATAAGTTTTCTTCTTTACCTTCTTGTGAATAATGGGGACCCAAGGCAACATCCAATGTATGTTGTTCTTTGTATTCCCACAAATGCACTGATCTGCCACCTAAGTCTCTCAGGTACACTTTTGGAAAAAAAAATACCCTTGTTTTTTCTATCAACATTATCTCTCCAAAAGCATTGCGAAAAACTTTGAATCAGTTCATAATTTCATTCATTTGCTCCACAGAAGCTCTAACAAACAGTATTAGATCATCTACAAAGGCCACATGAGAAACTTTGGGTCCCTTTTTGAGAATTTTATTGTCTTCCATCTTCCTCTAAACTCTATTGGATCACCTGACTGAGCCTTTCCATACATAGTACAAACAAATACTGGGATAATGGATCCCTTGCCTTAATCCCCTTGAAGCTTTGAATGGTTTGAGCTTGGTTCCTCTTGAGATAACAAACATTTGTCCCCCAGTAAGTGAGCGCATGACATATCGAACAATATTAGTTGGCCAATTAGCTTTTTGCATAGAATCTAGGACAAAGGTCCAAGATGTAAAATCATATGCTTTAGCTAAGTCTACTTTAGTTACCATATACGATGCATATTTGGTATGCCACACGTTGTGCACAACTCCTATACTATTATAATACTATCTATAATTCTTCTTCCTAGTATCAAGCTAGATTGCTCCTCAGATATCCATGAATCCAAATAAGGTTTAACTCATCCAACAACCACCTTAGATATCAGTTTCAAGATGGTGTTGTTCAGTGAAATGGGGAGAAAATGACTACATTGTTCAGGGTGTTGGAGTTTAGGTATAACAACAATGACAACATCACACATAAAATAGGTAGTGGGAAGCCTTGGATAGCTCTTTTCATAGACATCATGATCGAATCTTTTAGAGTATCCCAATTTTTTTGCATAAACCTGACATGTGTATGCCAATATTTTGTGACACCTTGCACACAACAATTGGGTACAAAAATAAATATATTCGACAGTTTAGTTTTTCACTACACCAAGAAGTAGGAGGCTGAATGTCAATTGTAAGAATTTCTAAATCAAGAGACCAGGGAGAAGGGAAACTAGGAAACTATGTCCAGGACATTGCCAATGAAAGCCCAAAGGAAGAGGAGGATGCCATGACACTTGCTAAAACCATTAAGATCCTGAGAAGGAACAAGAAGAATTTGAAAATGGCAGAAACATGATAAAATTATGATTCACCTTTCCAAATAGATATGGATATCCTTCAAATTTTTAAGGATACAACATAAGACACCAAGAAGTTTAGAGATCGGGAGAAGAGGTTTAAGACGACTTCAATAGCAGATGTTGAGAGAACAAAGAAGACTGAGAGGATGAAGAGAGGGGAAAAGGTTCAATGGAAGAAGCCTATAGTATCCTTTGAGGGCATGAGGAAGGCTTCTGGGGATCATCAAAGTGACTCATATTATGATAATCAATTTATCTTCAATCGATGAACTTCAATGAGAAGATTAAATGTAAGTTTCATGGTAGCCGACATATCTGGTTCTATATGTTCATTGGACATATATTGAATTATAAATGCATTATTTTTGTAATCTTGTAGAAAGCATCTAAGAGACATAGGAAGAATAAGAAAGTTGCTAAAGAGAAAACACTTGTAGAGGTCAAGGAGAAAACTCTTAAGGTGGAGGACAAATTTTTTGAGGAGAATGCTTATGCAATGGAGGAGGACATTGTCAAGGAGAGAGTTGTTGACGAGAAAGCACCTACGGTGGTAGAGGAGAAGAGAAGAGTTACTAACAAGAAAGCTCTGTAGTTGGAGGAGAAAGCTCTAGAGGTGAAGGAGAAAGCTTTGGAGGCAGAGGAGGAGGAAAAAACACCTATGGTGGTGGAGGAGAAATCAGCTAAAAAGGAGGAGAAAGATCTAGAGGAGGAGGAGAAAGCACCTTTGGTGGCGGACGAGAAATCAGTCAAAAAGGAGCAGAAAGCTCTACAGGAGGAGGAGAAAGCTCTTTAGGTGGAGCAGAAAACACCTGAGAAAGAAAAAGAAACGTCCAAGGATAATGCACCCATGGAGTAGGAGGGCATTGTAAAGAAAGCATTAAATGTAAGTTTCCTTCTAGGCTTTATATTTGTCCCAATTGTTCTATTGTTTGTTCACCACTGTTCCCATATTTTCTTACATGCATGCCAATATTAATTGACAATTGCACCATTTATGTTATGTTATTTTCTTAGAAAGCAACTGAGGAGGAGAAGCAGAAAGTTTCCAATGAGAAAGCACCTACAGTGGTGGGGGAGAAATTCGCTGAAGAGGAGGATAAAGCATCAATGGCGGTGGAGGAGAAATCAACCAAAAAGGAGGAGAAAGCTCCGGAGAGGAGTAGAAAGCTTTGGAGGTGGAGGATAAAACACCTAAGAAAAATAAGAAAGTTGATGAGGAGAATGCACTTGCATAGGAGGAGGACATTATCAAGGAAGTGTTAAATATAAGTTTCTAGCTAGGTTTTGTATTTGTTCGAGTAGTTCCGTTGTTTGTTCACCATTGTTTCCATATTCATTTACATGTATGTCAGTATTAATCGACAATTGGATCATTTTGTTATTTTATTTTGTTTAGAAAGCAGTCGAGGAGGAGAACAAGTGAGCTTTTGATGAAAAGAACCTATAGTGGTGGAGGAAAAATTAGTTGAGGAGAAGGATAAATCACCTCGGGTGGTGAAGGAGAAATCAATTGAAATGGAGGAGAAAGATCTAGAGGAGGAGGAGAAAGCTTCATAGGTGAAGGAGAAATCACATGAGAAAGAGAAGAAAGATTTTGAGGATAATGCACATATGGAAGAGGAGGGCATTGCCAAGGAAGCATTAAGTTTCCTACTAGGATTTATATTTGTTCCATCTTTTCCATTGTTTGTTGACCTTTGTTCCCATATTCGTTTACACATGTGGCAGTATTGATTGAAAAATGTGCCATTTTTGTTATCTTGTTTTGTTTAGAAAGAATATGAGGAGGAGAAGAAGAGAGCTGCTAATGAGAAAGAAACTACGATGGTGGAGGAGAAGAAGAAAGCTACTATTGAGAAAGATCTAGAGGTGGAGGAGAAAGCTTTGGAGGTGGAGGACAAAACACCTGAGAAAGAGAAGAAATCTATTGACAAGAATATATTTACATAGTTGGAGGGTATTGTCAATGAGTCATTAAATGTAAGTTTCCTATTAGGCTTTGTATTTGTTCCATATGTTCTATTGTTTGTTCAATTGTTCTATTGGTTGTTCACTTATAGTGTTTGTTCATGTCTGTGTGAATACTGTTTAACTCACGTTCCTCTACTTCTTCATTTCTTTTATCGATATTGAATAACAACTAACTATTCGACTGTAAATCACAGGATGAGGAGGTTTGGTATAAAACAACTGAGGATGACCATGAGAATTCACAAAGCAATCAAGGAGTAAGAGAAGACGAAGATATGTGCCAAGGAGTAGGAGAATAATAAGAAATCTGCCAAGGAGAAGGAGGAGAAGATGATAGCTGCCCATGGCCAAGAGAAAAAGAAGAAAGTTTCCAAGGAGAAGGAGAAGAATAAAGCTATAGCAATGTTGTCTGAAGTTAGAAGGATAAAGGTTGAGGATGAAAATAGGAATCAAGATGTTGAGAAAAGAGGAAGAAAGCTTATGTGGATGATGATAGTGACTTAGATGGTGATGATCAGTTCGTCATGCGCAAAAGAAAATTAGAGGTCAATAAAGATGTAATGATTATTAACACATTATTATAACATGTTGTTCCGACATTACCATTATTGCATTACTGCATTTGTTAAATCTAGTACTACTTTGATGTTTATACATAAGAAAGCTTTGGTCATTCGTCGAAGTCAAGGTTCATAGAGGAAACTACAATAAATAAAAAGGACATTAAGAGAACTAGAGTATTGTTATTTCTAGTATTGTTAGCATAACACCAAAGAATTAAAGGGAAACATACTCATCCGCCAAGGACAACATACTCAATCAGGGTCCATACCCCCTATTGAAGATGTTGCTAAGATCATATGTGATTTTTCATTGAACATGAAGGTAAACATGAGACCCCCTCTATGACGATGAATTATCAAAGTTTTAGGCTAGGATCTATACACTCTAAGACCAAGGGAATGGTTAGTAGATAAGTTAACAAAAGTATTTGAACACACAATCAACCGACAAGATTTGAAGAGAAGGCCTGATGAAATAAAGTGTGCTTGACTCCCATTTCATGTAAGTGCAAGTTATTTCATTTTACCTAGGATGATGAAAGACTCAACCAACATTTATTAAACACATGATGTGTATTTTATTTTATCTAGATAAATTATCAATTAGATTTGATTAATGATAATAATGAGAACATCTGTGACTATCATCTTGAATTCTCTCTAAAGCAAGATCCCTTTGAATTTGATTACTTTGTGGAGCATAACTTGGATCAAAGTGAATGCAATTACACAAGTAATTCATCTCTCTAGTAGGATCTACTTTGTAATTTTTTTCGATGTATAATATTGTATTATAGAAGTGCTTCCCAGTTGGAAGTGGGAATCATTTCTAAGTGGTCTCTATAGATATACCACAGAAGAAGTTCCTTGTACTTGATATTATGCCAAGTGAAGCTGCTTTTAAAGTAGATGGAAAACCTCTTTAAGAAAATATGCTAGAAGTAACAAGTCCCTACTTTGAGCTTATAATGTAAGGTCTCATAACCTTGCTTATCTTATAAACAATATTGTTTGGCTTAATTTGATGTTTAGTTTTAAAATCAAATCAGAGCCTGATTGTTCTAGATATATAATTTTACAATATGTGAAACTTTATGAAAATTACCCTTTTTTGGGGAGTGAACATAATTTTAACACCTTCTTGAGTTGCTTCATGATATTCTTAAGAATCTTATGACCTTTCTCCTTTATACACTTTTGAACTTCTCTTAGGATTTATACCTGAATAATTTGTTTAATAGTAATAGTGTAGTGTTTTCACCAGTCGATGGAATCTATCCTGATCATCGGGCCAACAGATCCTTAGTTCCTAATGGGACTTGTGGTCCATGAAGATCCTGTCAGCTCATTGGTCAACAAGTCTTTAACACTCGATGAAGTCCCTAGCTAGCCAACCAAATGATTCCATCAATTGATTAAGCTTTGAGTTATGTGTGTATCTGACTGATAATCATGCTTTGGTTAATGAGTATTCCTTTCCCGACGACCGTATAGAACCGCATCCACCCATCTATAAAACCCTTTTCTCTCTATATCTTCTCTCATTTTACACTCCTTTGTTGTGGACTACATGTCTACAAGAACCCATCAGGGTTGACGATCATAGGATTTTGCCGATGCATGCTCAATTTTGATTTCTACTTGGATTGATCTTAGGCCATTGATATTATTTCTTTCTCCATTCGTGTAAGATCCCTAACTCTTAACCATTTTCCTTAACTATTCTTCACCCTCATTTCTCCTACAAACTGAGTTTTATGGCGTTTCTTGCTGGAAACCAACACATACGGTATAAGAACTCTCGTTTCTTCCTCCCTTGTCCTAGAATCACTTTGTTCATGGAGTTAGGAGGTGTTCTTGGAGCTTTGGTGGACCAAGATCGGTACCTTGCCACTGATTTTAGAGATTTTCATCTTAGATTTCTATTTTCTTCTCTACCAAGGTTAGTTATTTAACCTTGATTGTATTTCTTGCCTACTTCCTACATGCATGGCTTTAATATTGCTCTAATAATTCTTAGAATACTTAAAGACAATCTTTTTAAGTACTATTTTATATAAAATGATGATGATATGAGTTTCTAAGATTTACTTAGTCTTTATGAACATTTCATGCTGTATGTTGAACTCTTCTTTGAATATGAAAGATCTGACATTCAGAATATAAGTGCTTGGACTCTTAAAATGCTATATATGTGGTGTTTTGGTACTCAAAGAGTAAGGAAATTCAACATGTATTATGCGTTATAGTATGTTGAGTATCTTATGGAATTTTAGGACCTATAATCACTATTATGATGTTGTAATGATGGTTAGATGAAACCATATCATTGAAAGTAGATCATTTATTATACGTTTTGAGTGTATAATTTCCCGTTTCCTTAAAATAGCAACAATCTTTCATCCATGGGACATTTATGATGAAATTTTTGGGTATGTTAATGCTTATGACTGGTTAAGATCTATAAAAAGTTACAATTTTTGGTAATATTCGTATGGGAAATTATTGATGATTTGCCTCTAGTTACCCCTTAGTAGACTTTTACATGTCCGAAATTGGGGCTTGACTCTCTTAATGATCAAGGATGGATACCTATGCCTTGTGTGACATGAAACTATTTTACATAATTTATATTTTCTAAGGTTTTAAAACCCAATTAATTTGTACAAATCTTTAGGGTGTTTGTGTGTAACTTGACTGATGTAATCAAACTATTTAACTTACTTAAGTAATCAAGTGTAACCTTAACCATGTAGTGCCCTATGACTGTAGAATTCCCAGTGTAAGAGTCCCTAGATAATGAAACAAGTAAACCTAAAGGAACTCAGAGTCATATACTATTGAGTATATGCGAGTGTAGGGAGGGTACATCACTATCATCCTAATTCTAAGGTTTTGGAGAGCGGTTAAGGATGTGTCAAGGATGTTGATGTGTTTGAGAGTGAATGCGTTCGTAACTCAAATTTGAGGGTTTATACCCTAGTTTCTAGTGTCGTGGCCTATGTACCCAGGATGGAGTAGCCTGTATTTGGTAGCTGGGCCAATGTGCCACTACGGTTGTTACTCGTACTGATTAAGGGGAAGAGATATTTAGGTTCTGGTTGTCCTAGATCTTATATGGAGCTGATTTCAACTTTATAGTGGTCAACTAGTAGCTTGAGTGGTAAGCCTCAAACTAACTGAGGCTTCATAAAATATGTAATTCAGCTGTGTAGTATAACTATGAGGGTTACTTGGCGAATCATGTTATATGATGATATTTCCTATGTTTTCATTTGGTAGTATATATGATTTATAGCATGGTAAGAGAAATCATATAAATTTGTGACTCTAACTATTCCTTCTCTTTTGTATAAGTTGGATAGTCTTTCAACTCTATAATACTATCTTCTTTAAGTACTTAAAGTACATAGCCCGCTGGTAGAGAATAAATGTTCTAGAGGTTATATCATATCACTGGGACATGGGTCTCACATCGTGGGTTTCCACACCCTTTTTAGGTTATCAACAACACAGTTAGATGTAGAGTGATGAGGATGCATAGTTTGAAGATATATATATATATATATATATAGAGAGAGAGAGAGAGAGAGTTTGGTTCGATTGTGTAGGGCCCTAGAGTCATACATGTACTCTAAGGACCGGGTAGGAGGATTTGTGTATGATGTATAACTGACTCGAGATTTTGACTATATGTGTTGTGTTGAGTAAATCTTGTCAGCATATGACAACACTCCTTTTGTATACAGGTTGTGGCTGAGGCCACTGAACTCATGTAAAGATACATGATATATATATATATATATATATATATATATATATATATATATATATATGTGTGTGTGTGTGTGTGTGTGTGTGTGTGTGTGTGTGTGTGTGTGTGTGTGTGTGTATGTGCATGCGTGTGGTGTGTGTGTGTGTGAAGTTGGACCTAGTGTGAATGTTTCCTGGGAATGTCTAGAAATTTCATTCGGTTTTAATTTTGTACCTTTTTGGTATTGTGCCTAATTAGTGTTTAATCGCCATTTAAATTTTGAGTAATCTAGTTTGGCACGACGGGTTGCCACATGTGGTGGTATCAGAGCCTTATGTTCGTTGAGTCTACTGAGACATAGGACCTGGGTTGTTGTATCTATTCTTATGTATCACATATATGTAACCATGGGTTATGGTTGTACAAATATGTTTTGAGAATGTGAAGAACATGCTGAGAGTAGCTTGGTGACACCGAGAGGTGGTCATAGGATATAGGTACATGATGGAAGAGTACCTGAGATGGGGTCAAAACAACATGTACCATCTCTGTTTGATATTTGATCGAACCTTTCAGTCTATTTTTGGGAAGCTACTGGCGACGATCATGCATCTGGCTAACAGGATGCCTACACCTCAACCAAGGGTACCTGTCACAAGTACTGAATCTCAATGTCTAGGGAGGACTTTTGAGAGGTTGAAATGTGTGGGAGCCAAGGAGTATGTAGGAACAATAGACCTGACATATGTTGACATGTGGTTGGTGTAGCTAGAGAAGACATTTAGAATTCTAAATATCTCCAATAAGGACAAGGTGTAGCGTGCAATCTACCTTTTGAAAGGTATCACTGGATACTAGTGGGACATTAAGGATGATAAGAGACCATATCAGGTGGTCAGTTGGGTGGAGTTTTGGCATGAGTTTGTGAGCATTACTTCCCGGAGACATATTAGGAGGAGAAGATGGCTCAATTTGAGTGGTTGTTTCAAGGATTGTGGTTTGTGAATGACTACAAGACAAGGTTTATGGAGTTGTTGAGGTTTTGTCCTCACATGACATCCACTGAGAAGGAGACGATTAGGGGGATGAAGAAGGGATTGAACAATGAGTTGTCAATTAAGGACGATATCCACCCTGGAATCCTGTGAGAAGTTTTCCACCTTTATGGAGTCTCTAAGGAGGATAGAGAGGACAAATGAGGAGTAGGGAGAGGCTAACATTAGGAAAAGATCATCCCAGTTTTAGGGACATGAATCTGGCAATTTTAAAAGTTAAGGTTTTCTTCACCACAGTACCAATAGTCGCAATAGAGTTCGATGTTTTCTTAACCACAGTACCAAGGACAGATGTATAGTCCGGATGGTCTCCTATTAAAGGAAGAGGCCATATATGCCCACCATATAGGGAAAATAGATTAGGGTCAATGTTTGTGATAGGGTCGTCTAGGCCATAGTATGATATGAGGATGTGTTACAAGTGTCTTCAAGTTGGGCATGTGGGATGGTATTTCCCTATGAATAACCAAGAGGTTATGTAGCATTCAAGGTATAGCCAACATGGTTCATAACAACTACACTAGTGGTCGTAGTAGAGGGCATGGCCAGTTATCACATGCAAGGTCTTCAGGACTAGCTAGTAGATTTAAGGTGACAAATGCAACAACTACGTTTAGTGCTATGAGCCATCCGGAATGAGTTGTCAACCCACAAGCTATGACAGATCGTAGGAAACTCTTTAATTTTGAATTATTTGCATCTACATATGTATATGTTTTAGTTGATCTAGGTGCTACACACTCATTTATCACCAAAGAGGTGATTAATAGTTGTAAATTTCCTATTTGTAATAGAACTGATAATCTCTTGTTGGAATTAACACATTTTGTTGGTTCTGTAGTGTTGCAGGAGGTGTTTCCAACTCAAGTTGTTTCTTTTTTGGAATGTAAAATTCTAGTGGATATTATGCCACTTGATATGCATGGATTTTATGTGATCCTAGGGTTGGATACCTTGTAGAGGTATAAGATTATTTTGGATTGTGGTTCCAAAGTTGTGGCATTTTATTGTAGGGATATCACTTGACTTTTCAAAGAGATAGGAAGATTCTTCCTACCTTTCTTATGTATGTTGTGATAGCATAGAAGTTGATGAGATAAAAATGTGTTGCTTTCTTAGCACACATGGTCGATACTACGTGAGGAGTCCTAGTATCTAGAACATACCTATAGTGAGGGATTTGAGGTTGTTTTCCTTGGCAAGTTTCTAGGTGTTTCACCCCTAAGAGAGATTGATTTTGAAATCAATCTAGTTCCTGATACACAACCCATAGCTCATACACCTTAAAGGATGGTTCCAACTGAGATGAATGAGTAGAAGAAGCAGTTGTAAGAGTGGTTGGAGAAAGATTTCATATGGATAAGCACTTTCCCTTAGGGTGCTCTAGTGTTGTTTGTAAAGAAAAAGGATGGTTAGATGGAGCATTGCGTATATTAAAGATAGTTAAATAAGGTCACACTGAAGAACATGTACCCGTTGTTGAGGATAGATGACTTGTTTGATCAGTTGAGAGGTGTTGTAGTTTTTTCTAAGATAGATCTGAGGTTAGGATATCAAAAGTTGAGGTTCAAGGTAGATGACATACCTAAGACTACTTTTAGAACTAGGTATGGTCACTATGAGTTTGTGGTTATGCTGTTTGGGCAACCAATGCACCAAAAATATTCATGGACCTGATGAACTAAGTGTTCAGACCATACCTTGACCAAATGGTGGTGGTATTCATATATGATGTCTTGATGTAATCTAGGAACCATCAACAACATTAAAACATCTTCATTAAGTGTTGAAATTGTTGACAAAACATCAGTTGTATGCTAAGTTATGTAAGTGAGAGTTTTGGCTGATTGATGTGTCTTTTCTTGGTGATGTTATCTCTACAATAGTTGTTTGTATGGACCCTAAGAAGATGGATTCAATGTTGAAGTGGGAACATCCCCAAGCGCCAACTGAAGTTTGAATCTTCCTAGGGTTGGTTGATTACTATATGAGTTTCATCAAGAAATTTAGTGCACTAGCTTTGTGTTTCACCAAACTAACTAGGAAAGGTGTTCCTTTTGTTTGGAATAACAAGTGTCAACATTCTTTCTAGTTGTTAAAAGATAAGTTGACAAGTGGTCCAATCTTAGTGTTGCTAGAGACCAGGAATGGCTACACCATTTGCTGTAATGCCTTAAAGAATGGATTGGGATGTGTGTTGATGCAAGACAAGAATGTGATTTCTTATGTTTCTTGATAGCTTAAGAAACATGAGGAGAATTACCCAAATCATGACCTATAGTTAGAAACTATGGTTCTTTCCTTGAAGATTTGGAGGCACTATTTATATGGAGAGAAGTGTCAAATCTTCACAGACCATAAGAATCTTTAGTACATCTCTTGGAAATAGAAGCTAGACATGAAGCATAGAAGGTGGATGGAGCTAATCAAGGACTACAATTGTATGATATATTATCATCTAGGAAAGGAAAATGTAGTGGATGATGCATCAAGCATGATTTCATCTTCATATTCATCATCTTCTATTGATAAAGCACAGTTGCACTCCATGGCGTGTCACAAATGGGGCATGCAGGTGTGGCTCTATAGATTAATGTACAATTGGAGGTATCCTTTTGGCAGGTTTGTTGGCACATTTAAAAGTGAAGCGAACGTTGATACAACATATTGAAGATGCATAGAAGGATGATACCATGATACATACGATCAGATCAGAGTCCATCAACAAGAAGCATGGAGGTTTCCATGAGATAAAAGATGGAATAATACGTTTTCACAACCATATGGTGGTTCCCAAGGGAGGTGGTCTGACGGAGATGGTACTTTAGAAGGCTCATTCCTCAATGTACATGATGCATATTAGAAATACAAATATGTATAATCATAAGGACTTATACCAGTGGTTAGATTTAAAGCGCGATATGGATGAGTTTGTGGCTTAGTGTACAATTTGTGAATAGGTCAAAGCTAAACATGAGAATCTTGCATAAATGTTGCAATCCTTATCAATTCCACATTAGAAATGAGATCATATAATATGGAATTTGTGGTTGGTCTACCTGAGACATCCAAGGGTCATGATTACATTTGGGTGATTGTTGATCAGTTGACAAAGTTAGCTAATTTTTTACTGATGAAGACAATCTACACAACTAGGAAGTTGGCACATATCTATGTTGATGAGATAGTTCGTCTGCATGGAATACCAGCTATGATAGTGTTAGACAGAGGTCCTCAGTTCACAAGTAGGTTTTGGAACATCTATATACTATGTTGGGAATGCATTTGAGGTTATGTACAACCTTCCACCCACAAATAGATAGCCAGACTAAAAGAATGACACAAACATTAGAGGACTATTGAGAGCATGTGTGCTTTAGTTTCTAAGTAGTTTGGATATTCACCTGAGTGTGATCGAGTTTTCCTTCTACAAAAGTTACCAAAATAGACACGACACTATATGAGGCTTTGTATGGTAGTTATTGTAGGTCACCTCTCTATTAGTATGAAGTAGGTGAGTATTAGTTGTTGGGTACTGAGATAGTACAACATACCATAGAGAAGAGCAAGGTGATTCAACAATAGTTAACTGCAACATAGTACAAATAGAGATCTTACGTAGATAATCACCATAGACCATTGGAGTTTAAAATTGGAGACTGTATGTATCTTAAGGTTTACCCTTGGAAGGGTGTGTTGAGGTTTCGTAAGAAGGGTAACTTTACTCCTATGATCATGGGACCTTACCCTATCCTATATTGATTGGGAAGGTGGTTTATAGTTTGAATTTACAGTCAGAGTTACAACAGTCACACAATGTGTTCCATGTTTCGATGTTGAGGTAGTGCCATCCTGATATAGAGAATAATTACAGCCAGTAAAGGTGGAGTTAGAGGAGGATGTTACCTATGTTTAAGGTCCAGTGTTGATCTTAGATAGGTGTGTGCAAAAGATGAGGAAGAAGGATATAGCTTTAGTGAATGTGTTGTTGCATCATTGCGGTGTAGAGGACACCACACGGGAGTTAGAAGATGAGATGAATAGGAAGCACCCATCCTTGTTTCATTAGGATTTTGAGGGAAAAATCCTTGTTAGGGGTTTATAGTTGTAAGGCCCCTTAACCTTGCTTTTCTTATAAACATAATTGTTTGGTTTAATTTGATGTTTATTTTCAAAATCAAATCAGATCTAATTGTTCAAGATATACAATCTTTGCAATATGTGGACCTTTATGCAAATTACCCTTTTCCAATGAGTAAACATAATTTTACCACTTTCTTGAGTTGCTTCAATATGTTATTAAGAATCTTAAAATATTTCTCTATTGGATGCTTTTGAACCTATCTTGGGATTTATAATTGTATAATTTGTTTAGTAGTAGTAGTGTAGTGTTTTCATCGGTCGATGAAAGCTAGCATGACCATCGAGTCAATGGATCCTCGGTTCCTTATGAGACTTGCAGTCCACGAAGAGCATGTCGTCTCATTGTTAGATGAGTCTTTAACACTCAATGACATCCCTAGCTAGCCAACCAAAAGATACCATCGATCGATGAAGCTTTCAATTATGTGTGTATTTGACTGACAACCATTCTTTGGTTGACGAGTTTTTGGTTGATGAGTTTTCCTTGCCCAACGACCAAATTGAACCGTACTGACTTCCACCCCTCTATAAGTTCCCTCTTCCCTTTCTCTCCTCTCATATTTTACACTCCTTTGTTGCATACTAGAGGTCAATGAGAACCCATCAGGGTCGATGATCACAAGATTTTGTGGATGCATGCTTGAATTTGAGTTCTCCTTGGATTGATTTGAGGCCATCAATCTTGTTTCTTCCTCCATTCTTGTAAAATCCTTACCTCTTAACCATCTTCCTTAATTATTTTTCACCCTAGTTTCTCCTACAATTGAATTTTATGGCATTTTTTGTTGGAAACCTACGCATAGTGTTTAACAACTCTCCTTTCTTCCTTCCTTGCTTTAGAATCACTCTATTCATGGATTTAGGAGGTGTTCTTGGAGCTTTGGTGGACCAATATCAGTGCATTGTTACTAATTTAAGAGATTTTCATCTTAGATTTTGGTTTTCTTCTCTACCAAGGTGAGTGCTATAACATTAAACACATTTCTTACCTACTTTCTACATGCATGACTTTCATCTTTTTGTAGAAATTCTTAGAATACTAAAAGACGGTCTGTTTAAGTACTATTTCATATAACAAGATGATGGTAGGAGTTATTAAGCTTTATTTAGTATTTATGAACATTTCCTACTATATATTGAACTCTTATTTGACTAGGAAAGGCCTGAAATTCAGATATAAGTACTTGGACTGCTAAGATGCTAAATATGTGATGTTTTGGTACCCAAAGAGTAAGGAGATTTGGCCCATGTATTATTCCTTACAGTTTGTTGAGTATCTTGTGTAATTTTAGGACCTTTATGGTGTTTTAATAATGGTTAGATGAAATCCTATCATTGAAAGTAGCTCATCTATTATAAGTTTTGAGTGTATGATTGTCTTTTTCATAGGAACACCATTTTTTACATCCATTTGACATTTATGATGAATTTTTTGTATGGTCTTTCTTATGACTTGTTAAGCTCTTTAAAAAGTCCTAATTTCTAGTGATGTTCTTACGAGAAATTATTGTTGTTTTGGATCTAAGTACCGTAGTATACTTTTACATGTCTAAAATTGTGGCTTGACTCTCTTAATGATCCAGGATGGATACATATTCCTAGAGTGACATGAAACTATTTTATATATTTTATGTATTCTGAGGTTGCAAATCCCAATTACTTTGTATAAACCTTTCGGGTGTTTTTATGTAACTTGATTGATGCAGTCAAAAATGTTTAATTGACTTAAATAATCAAGTGTAACCTTAACCATGTAGTGCCCTATGACCGTAGAAATATCCCAATGGAGAACATACTAGATAGTGAACTGAGTAATTCAAAAGGTACTTGGAGTCATTTAGTGTTGAGTCTATGAGGGTGCAGGAATGGTATATCCCTGTCATCCTTATTCTAAGGGTTTGGAGAGAGGTCAAGGCTGTGTCTTGGATTTTGATGGGTTTTAGAGTGACTGCGGGCGTAACTCAGATTTGGGGGTTTATACCCTAGTTTCTGGTGTTGTGACCTATGTACCAAGGGCGAACTAGGTTTTTTTTATAGTTGGGCTGAGGTGCCACTATGATTGTTACTCATACTGACCGAGGGGAAGAAATCTTAAGGATCTTGGTCATCCTAGATCTTATACATGGCTGATTTTGACTTCATAGTGGTCAGCTAGTAGTTTGAGTGGTACGACTCAAATTACCCAAGGATTAATAAAATATGTATTTAATTTGTGCCGTATAACTATTAGGGTTACTTAGAAAATCATATTGGATGATAATCTTTTCTATGTTTTCTTTTGGTCATATATGTGATCAATAACACTATCAGAGAAATCAGTTGTATTTGTGACTCTAAATATGCCTGATCTTTTGTATAAGTTGCATAGTCTTTCAACTATGTAATACTATCTACTTTAACTACTTAAAGTATGTAACCTACTGGTAAGCAATAAATGTTACTAGAGATTATATCATATCGCTGGGATATGGGTCTCACCTTGTGGGTTTCCACACCCTTTTTAGGTGATCAGTAGCACGGTTACATGAATGGTGGTGAGGAGGCATAATTTGAAGATCTGTAAAGACATAGATGTTGGTTGGGTTGTGTAAAGTCCTTGAGTTGTCCCTATACTCTCAAGTCTGGGTAGAGGGATTCGTATAGATGAATAACCGACTCAAGATTTTAGCTCTACATCTTATGATAAATAAACGTTGTAATTATGTGGATACCATCCCTATTGTGTACAGTTTGTAGCTGAGGCCACTAAATTGATGTAAAGTTACATGTATATACATATACATACATACACACACATGCACACAAACACACACAAATATATATATATATATATATATATATATGTGTGTGTGTGTGTGTGTGTGTGAAGTTGGACCTTGTGTGAACGTTTCCTTGGAATGTTTAGAAATTTCATTCAGTTTTAGTTCTTTACCTTTTTGGTAATGTGCCTAAGTAGTGTTTGATCTCCATTTTGGTTTTAAGTAATCTTGTTTGGTGTGGTTGGTTCCTACATATGAGATTGAAAACATATCTGGACCAATGGGAGTTACAATTTGCCAATGTTCTGTAGCAACCAGATCATTTTAGTTGCAGACTCTTCTGTATACTATACATGCAACATTGGCAAGGACACATCCTGCAATCTAAGTATGCAAGCTTAGGTTACATATCATCAATTTGAAAGAACTTGACTGTCAACCTTCTTCTGTCAAGCAATAATAAGGAGAGGGGTGTCATAATAAAGAATGGTTTCCCAGGATGTCCAATTAGATAACCAATTTAAACTTTTCTTTATCTTCCATTAGTAGACGTGACACTCATATTAGATTAATGTAACTCTAAAATTCAATATTGTATATGACTTTTGATAATATGGAACAAATTTTTTGCAATAATAGATATCATTGATTTCGATAGTGGAACACATACATTGTCAATAATTGAACACAGATTGTTACAACCTAGTTTTTCACATGTATTTACATATTTGAAATATAATTAATTTAAAAAGTGTCATATTGGAAATTCGGTGTGCTTTGTTTTGAAAGTATGATTTTCTTTTGCAAATTCCCCTTTCTAGTGAATTTCGTGGTTTCTACCATTTTTAGTAAACCAGTAATAAAAATAGAGGAAAAGGAAGAAAATCCAAGATTGAGTGAAACATAAAAGGTAAAGGATAACTAACAACGTAATTTTGTAGAATTATCTAGAAAAGTGGCATTGAAGGCCACTAATGGATTAGTTACGTTTCACATGGTTCCTAAAGGGAAAATTAATCCAAATAAAGGATATGGTAAAACTAGAAAGAGAAAAGAATATATTTGATGACTAAAATGTGCTTTATAAAAGGAAGAGTTGGATATTAAGAAAAGTACCTTTTATTATTGAGTTTTGGTGTCAAACCTTGCCCAATTCTAGATAAAGTCATTAAAGACTTTCCCTTAAAATTTGGGATTAAAAGAATAAAAGGTGAGAGAGTTATGGATTGAATGGTTTTGCCTAAACTGAGAGGGATAAGGAAATATATGCATTAAATGTCACATTTTATCAAAAGGGGAAACATGACCTGGCGTTTAATAATTCACGTGGACTCCTAACCATGGATCCCAGATCCAAGGGTTCCTAGACTATCTTCTTCCTCCTGCCCAAAAAGGAAAGGACGGCTATAGTATAACCATTTCCCCTCTATGATTCTCTCTCTCCCTGGTCTACAAAAAAGTATGGGAACACTTTAACTAAATTCAGGGGTAAATTTTGGATCCAACCATCCCTACTTCTTCCTATTTTTGTGAAGGAATCAGGACTTCCCCTTTTCCCTATCGAGATGGAAATCCATTGGAAACTGATAGATACACCCTCCCCTTAATACATGCCTATAAAGGCTTGAGATCCTAGTCTGAGAGTCAGGGACAAAACAATAAGAACCCAAGTTCTAGAGGAGTGCTATCCTCTTCCCTCAACCTTAGGAGGATGACAAAACTTTTGGGGTACGACGGTGTGACCAGGTGGCTGTAGTAGCACGAAGGTTCCAAGTTGCAACATCAAAAGGGTGCAAGAAGCTCGATGCCTTGATTGATAACAGAGAGCTTGGTGGTGCCTCACCCCCTTTATCCGGTGACGATAGAGGTCCATCCCACTATTGCTCACAGGCCAAGATGCCCAATTCTAGACTTAGAGGTAGGCCTGTGGTACAGTCAACTATGACTGCCATTGGAAGTGGAAAGCGACTGGTCGAGTCATACGACAGTTGGAGGAACTCAAGGGAGATTTGCTAGAGATTTTTGTAAAATGAAGGAGGGTGTTGGCTTGCGAGAAGCAGCAGACAGATAAATAAGGTGAAGCCCGACAAAATGTCATCGTGGCCCCATATACAACACAGTAGGGTAAAGGGTACTTCTATACTTTGCCCTTCATTTATCCTCCAACCACGTGGACACATGTTTCCATAGTGGCATGAGTCTATAAACTCAGTGCGGCCCGTAAGCGAGGTGGATGATAACATGGCTTTTGACGTGGCAGCATCTAATTCACTCAAAGGTAATTTCCTTATAAAAATCATAGTTAATTATTGGTAGATTAGATCATAGAAAGTTTTATATGAAAATTTATCAGGAAAATGAGACAAACACAAATAAAATATAAATGAGATTTGATAATGCATCATGTTACAAAAGTAGGGTAATATGTGTGATTAAGTGAGATTAAGAAATGGAAACCCTAGATTGGATAATAAAGTGAATAATCAATGTTATGTGGTGAAGTGATGATTAAAGAACATAAACCCTAGATTTTTATCTTAATCATGTTAAATGAATTTCTTGAGATGAATATGACATTATTGAACATAATGATAAGTTAACATGCTCATGATCATAATGATGTAGAATTAGGGTTTCTAATGAAGGACCATGAATATGATGAATTAGGGTTTTGAAGTTAAAGATGATAACTTTAATGAACCCGGACTAATCTAAGTAATCATAGTGAAAGGAAATGTTGGATACAGTAAATAGGGTTTCCCATAATTGTTAACATGTGATGGAAATAAGGTTTCTACCCTTATTTCTTATCAAAACCATAAAACCCTATATTAGGACATGAGTAGGATTTTATCTAAATAATGTGATGGTGACACTTTAGGGTTTGCATTAATGTAGATTAAATGATTTGATTCTTCTTTGCTTGCTTGGTTCTTTTGAATAGTTGATTGAATCTACTTGATGTATAAATGTATAATCTGCATGGCTCACCATTAAGGTATGTGGATACGCCTAAGACCATCCACATTAGTTTCCCGTGGTTTTCTAAGGTTTCCCAAAATGAATTGTAATAAATGCTTGATTGTTTATTTATTTCATGCAATCTATAAATCCACTGTGGTTATCATATTATATGGACATATTAGATCGAATCCTTTGCCACCTCTGGATGTATGGATATATAAGGAAAATGATGATTAAGCCCATGGGGCAGAGGATCATCAAAAGTCAAACCCACGGGTGGGGAAGACTAATATGGAACCAAGGACCTGAGGGGAGAAGGTGGCCTATGTCCAATGCAGGGACAAAAACCAAAAAGGGGTTCCATAGAGGTTGGATAGGTTAGGGTTGAGTAGTCATGATTAAAATGTTAATTTTCATTCTTTAAAAATAATTGTTGTGATTATGCTGTTACAACTAGATGCGGACTTTTGTTTTCCCCACATACCAGTATAACATTGTTATGCTGACTGTGTTTTGATTCACTATGTTTTAGGTACATGCAAAATTTAAAGATTCTCAAGGACATGATAAACCAGATGAAATGACATGAAGGCATTGTTATGCTGACAATTCTTCTCTATGTACTGTTTAATGGAAAAATTTATGTAACTCTTTAGAAAAGCATGTTGTAAACATTATTTGAAATAATGAAAATTATTTTCTATTTTATATTGTTTGGTAAAATTTGGATTCCTTGAGAAGATTTCAGGTAATCACTATTGACATTAAGGCCTTCCTTAATTGGGGGTTGCCAAAAAGTGAGTTTGTTACATTTGGTATCAGATCTCCAAAATTTTCAAATAATAAATAACAGCCTATAATTTCAAGTAATCCGTAGAAATATAAGGAAACTTATTAAGGCAAAACTTGATGGAAATGGTGTCTAGAAAGGATCACAGTTTTGGGGGATGTCAATATTTTCCTCCACACCATTAAGTTGGTATACGAGGACTCCCTTAGCTAATGTGATTCCGGCCTGGACAGAACCTAGGTTTAGCCTGAAATGATGTTTCCTCTAAATCTTCTCATCTCTATTTCATCCACTTCTAACCCTCTTGCTTAATAAACCCTAAAGGGTACTTCCCTACTCATCTCAATTTAAGGTTTTTGTGAAGAAATTGGAGTAAAGCATCCTCCACCAAATATGGAAAGTATAATGGGAAACAATGATAAAGTAATAAAAATGGTTTGATGGGTTCTTCCTTACAAGGGTAAACCTTATATGGAGCAAGGGTTAGTATAGAAAACCTCTAAGTGGGACAAGGACATAGAAAACCATAAGGTGATGGGGGTGTGGTTCCTAACCCTAATCCTAACAAACTCTATGCAATGGATAGAGGGAAGAGAGAAAACCTAATAAGTTGAAATACCTTAGCATACCCATCCATGCGAGTACGTAGAGTAAGGCATGCCTGTTATATATGAAGGGTTGAATATATAAATGAAGCATATAAAATAAGTGGATAAGTAACAGGGAGAACATGAAAACCCTTACTGCAAATTTTGGAATTGGTGTACCGTTCTTGGGTGGGACGACCCAAGAGTGGGGAAAGGATCCATGAGAGAGATAAAACCCTAATGTAGGGTTATGACTTGGATGCCTAAACTGCATCTGGTAGGCACCCTAATGGGAAGTGTGTTCCCACACAGATACATGTAGAAGGTAGACATGCATCTACTTGAAAATGAGTGGCATCAAGGGTGGAAAAGGGATTAGTTCTAAGCTAGAGGGTTCATGCTCGTTGGATTATGAGATAAGCATACTAGATAGAATAGACGGGGAGTTTAGTATTACATAATGAGATAATATGGTTTATGATGACCTCAGTCAAATTTGAGAATTTGACTTTAGTTATGAAATTTTGGACAATAAGATTTATATTACAAGTGTGTGATTCTCCGATAAGATAAGATAGGTGAAGATAAGATGTGAATCTATAGGAGCCTCAACCTCTTCTAAAAAGGGGGACCTCTAGTCCTAGGACCAGTTATAGGGTTAGATCCAAAGAGAGTGGGATTCTGAAGGAGAAGGTTGGGAACCTAGACTCCAAGACATGAGGAATTATAAGAAATATTTGTATGATAAGCCCTATACTAGACTACCCCAGAGTGGTTGAGTTGGGTTGCTATATGCATGATTTCTAGAGGCTTGTCATATCTTAGATGTCCTTGGAAGGACCAAACCCTAGAGACATAGAAAGGGGGCTGCTTACATAGATGTGTATATGATATGTATACCTACCATCTTAGTGAGGGAGAGAGAGTCCCAAGATCCTAGAGAAGTAAGGTGTGATAATATGTTGTGAAGCCTCATACTCCAGTTGGTAGTCCCTTATGTAGGATTGCAAGGGTTTCTTATGTGAAAGATAGAATTGGATAAGACTACTCGTGAGTAGGAATCTAACAAAAAAATGACATATCATGTTTTGGTTTGGTACGTTCTTGAGTGGTTAGGTCATGAAGTTTGGATGACCAATGCTAAGGAGGTAAACCCAAGGTCCCTAGACCAAATATAGAAAGTGGTGGTATCTAGTGCATACAATGCTCACCAAGTTGAGTGAGCTCATAGAGATTGAGAATGGCACCCCCTCAAGTATGGGGTTAAAGAAATTTCCTCTTGGACTTTGATATATGTTTGAAGAGCCACTCATACAATTTGATTTAGCATCACCATACTATCATATATATGTATAAATATGGTCCAACCTCGAGAGGTGATGAATGAGTATGACATAATGGAAAACTTAGAAATGGTTTAATAATCTCTTTGTCCGTTATTGGTTGGCCACTTGCACAAAGTATGAAATGTGAAGTGACTAGATAACCTCGAATGAGCCTCTAATAAAGATTACAGCCTAATTTGAGGAAGTAAAATGAGATTCTGTTCATGATAAATATAGAATGAGGTTGTAGTTGACATGAGGACTATGTGGTAAGTAAAATTTGTCTTCTTCAAAGTATGTTGTACCTCTTTTGCCCTACCATATAGTATGGATTGAATAACGTGCTTAGCATATGACATTAGATGAAATACTTGTTCCTATAGCCCTGAACACATGAGGCATAATACATCGGTCCCATTATATCTAAATGCTTCAATTCATGGTATTAAGGTACCAATAGTAATCCAACTCTTGAGTGGTATATGATGAGATATAATGATATAAATCTCAGATAGAAAATGCAGGGATGCTATAATAGAAAATATGCCCAAAGGACATGTTACTTTGTGTTGATATAAATGTTTGTACAAGATCCTTTTTGTTGGATTCTAATAAATGTTAGTTTTATCTTGTCCTAGGATAGGACCATCCCTAGAAAAGGGTGAATCCAAATATTAATTTAATAGTTTAGGTAACACTAAAAGTTAGTTAGAACTTGAGAGATTAAGTGCACGAAGCACAAAAGCACATATATTGAGTACAATTCTTTGCACCCATGTATGATGAAAAGTCACTAGGGAAGTGACCGGTAGAATGGGTCCATGCCCAGATGGGTAGTTTTCCATGGGCTCAATAAAGGGACATAAAGAAAACTATGGGTGCCCTAAGAGATGAAGGAAATTTCGGGTCAAAGAATTATAAGGGATATATTGTTCTTGGATATTATCAAAGTAACCTCCAAAAAAAGTTTGATGAAATAAAATAAAGTAATGATGTCTCAATAGAACCCATGGGAAGGGTTGGGCCACAATTTAAACCCAAGGTGTTGTAGGGTGATTAATGGTACATAAGATTGATGAGGATGGGGATGATCATGTGCTAAAGTGCATAAGGCCCTTGGGGTCAAGATGAGATCATTCCACAACTACATATGCCCTAGAGATCTTAAGGGAATGATTGAGGATAATGAGACATGAGATGTAGATGTCATGAGATGATGTTTGAATAAGAATATTAGAAGGCGTTGTGCATAGACACAACAAGAAAATTTTGAAAAGAAAAATAAATCACACTCCATGTGAGTGCATGAAATAGAAAGAGTTTTGTGAAACTAAAAGGTATACATGGTATGGTGTCATTGTTGAAGATATCTCAAATGAAATTTAGAAATTTAAAATATAATGTGTGATTACACCGTCTCTACCCTCAGAATGGGATGAACTTTGTATTTAGACTGTGCCAAATATTCATTTCATCTTGTTATGAGTGTGAGAGACTGGGTAGACACATGCTATGATAAAAAGAAAAAAGAGGATATATGAGAATGAATACCTAAGTTGAAATTTAATGACATAACCTAGGGATGGAGGTGTTACCTCAGCCTTAAATAGTGATTAATAGGTTGAAACCTAGGTGAAAAGTTAATCACCAAGTGAAATCAAAATGTAATTACAAAGTGGAATTGGAAATCACAATGTAGTCACTAACTGATAAAAACACATAATGGACAGGGTTGTGGAACACCTTAAATTTGAAATCGAATAAAATCCTTAGTAAGGTGAAGGTTTTTTATAGATCAATAAAAGTTATGAATGTCCTACATAAAGATTTGTAACCCTAAATTTTGAAATTAATGAGAAGTTATCATACCCTTAATATGTTCTAACTTGAATTTTGGGGACAAAATCCCTTCAAGGAGGGGTGGATGTTGGATCCTCAAATTTGGTAAATTCAATTCCTATGAATATAAGATTTAAATTGATGAGAAACACAAGAATAAATTACTTAACCATGAATGGAAAACACAAGTATTAAGGCATCCAATGAATAAAACAATAAGGTGGTGAGGTGGAAAAGTCTCATCATGAAGTGTTTGTATGATTAGTCGAATTTTGAGGGAAAAAATCCTATAGGAGGGGAAGGATGTTATAACCTGGTTTTTCACATGTATTTACATATTTGAAATACAATTAATTGAAAAAGGGGAATACTGGAAATTTGGTGTTCTTCGTTTTGAAAGTATGGTTTTCTTTTGCGAATTCCCCTTTGTTGTGAATTTTCATGGTTTCTGCCATTTTTAATAAACCAATAATGAAAATAGGAGAAAAGGAAGGAAGAAAATCCAACATTGAGTGAAACATTAACAAAGTGATTTTTTTGAATTCTCTTGAAAAGTGGCGTTGAAGGCCACTAATGGATGAGTTACATTTCCACATGGTTCCTAAAGGGAAAAGTAATCCAAATAAAGGATATGGTAAAACTAGAAATAGAAAAGAATAAATTTGACGCCTAAAATGTGCTTTATAAAAGGAAGAGTTGGATATTAAGAAAAGTACCTTTTATTTTTGATTTTTAGCCTCAAACCTTGGCCACTCCTAAATAAAGTCATTAAAGACTTTCCCTCAAAATTTGGAATTAAAAGAATAAAAGGTGAGAGAGTATAGATTAAATGGTTTTGCCTAAAGTGAGAGGGATAAGGAAATATATGCATTAAATGTCACATTTTATCAAAAGGGAAACATGACCTGGCATTAAATAGTTCATGTGGACTCCTACATGGGTCTTGGACTATCTTCCTCCTCATGCCCAAAAAGGAAATGACGGCTATAATATAACCATTTCCTCTCTCTAATTGTTTCTCTCCCTAGTTTACGAAAAAGCATGGGGACGCTTCCAACGAATTCAGGAGTACATTTTGGATCCAAACATCCCTACTTATTCCTATTTTCATGAAGGAATCATGATTTCCCCTTTTTGTTGTGAAGATGGAACTCCATTGGAAACCGAAAGATACACCCTCCCCTTAATACATGCCTATAAGGGCCTGAGATCCTAGTCTGAGATTCGAGGACAAACTAGTATGAAACCAAGCGCTAGAGGAGCGATGCCCTCTTCCCCCAATCTTAAGAGGGAGACAGACATATTGGGAGATGATAGTGCGCCCAGGTGGCCATAGTAGCACAAAGGTTCCAAGTTGCAACATCAATAGGGTGTAAGAAGCGTGATGCTCTGATCGATAACAGCGGAATGGTGGTGCCTCATGCCCTTTAGCCACTGACAATGGAGATCCATCCTATTGTTGCTTGCAGGACAAGATGCCCAATTCTAGACTTAGAGGCGGTCTTGTGGTATGATCAACTTTGATTGCCATTGGCAGTGGCAAGCTACTGGTCGAGTCATACGACGACGGGCAGAACTCAGGGGAGATTCGCCAGAGCTTTTCATGAAATGAAGGCGGGAGTAAACTCACCATTCGATCAGACATGGTGTTGTCTCATGAGAAGCAGCAGGCAGAGAAATACGGTGAAGCTCAAAAAAATGTCATCGCTGCCCCATATCCAACACAGTAGGGTAAAGGGTACTTTTATACTCTGCCCTTCATTTAGCCCCCCGCCACGTGAATGCGGGTTTCCGTAGTTACCTATTGGCTCAATGCGGCCCACATGCGAGGTGAATGAAAATGTGGCTATTGACATGACGACATCAAATTGGCTCAAAGATGATTTCCTTATAAAAATCATAGTTAATTGTTTGAAGATCAAATCATAGCAAGTTATATATGAAAATTTAACAAAAAATGAGAGGAGCACAAATAAAATATAAGTAAGACTTGATAATGCCTCCTGTTCCAAAAATTAGGGTAATATATGTGATTAAGTAATATTAATAAATGGAAACCCTAGATTGGATAATAGTGAACAATTAGTGTTATGTGGTGGAGGGATGATTAAAGCACATAAAACCTAGATTTGTATCCTAATCATGTTAAGTGTGTGTCTTTAGATGTAATTTAATATTATAGAATATAATGGTAATTTAACATGCTCATGGTTCATAATGATGTAGAATTAAGGTTTATAATGAATGACCATGAATATGAAGAATTAGGGTTTTGAAGTTAAAGATGATAATTTGAATGAACTCTGACTAATCCAAGTAATCATAGTGAAAGGAAATGTTGGATATAGTAATTATGGTTTCCCCTAATGGTTAACATGTGATGGAAATAGGATGTATACCCGTATTTCTTATCCAAACCATAAAACCCTTCATTAGGACCTAAGCAGGGTTTTATCTAAATAATGTGATGGTGACACTTTAGGGTTTACATTCATGCAAATAAAATGATTGTATTCTTCTTTGCTTGCTTGGATCTATTGATTGATTGGTTGAATCTACTTGAAGTATAATTGTATAATCTTCATGGCTCACTATCAAGGTACTCCTAAGACTATCTAAAATAGTTTCTCATGGTTTTTCAAGGTTTCTTGAAGTGGATTGAGATAAACGCTTGCTTGTTTTTTATTTCCTACAATCTATAAAGCCACTATGGATATCACATTATATGGGCATGACTAGCTCAAATCCTTTGCCACCTCTAGATGTATGAATATATAAGGAAAATGATGATTAAGTCCATGGGGTAGAGGATCATCAAAGGTCATACTCCTAGGCGGGCAAGACTAATACGACACCAAGCACCCGAGGGGAGAAGGTGGCCTATGTCTACTATAGGGAAAAAATCCAAAAAGGGGTTCCATAGAGGTTGGATAAATTAGGGTTGAGTAGTCATGATCAAATATTAATTTTGATTATGTAATAATAATTATTGTGATTATATTGTTACAACTAGATGCAAACTTTTGTTTCCCCCACGTACTAGTATTACATTGTTATTATGACCGTGTTTTTAATTAACAACATTTTAGGTACATGCAAAACTGAAAGATGCTCAAAGACATGATAAACCAGATGAAATGGAATGAAGGCATTAATAAATGTAAGGAGGATTAGCTAGACACTTCTTCTCTATGTATAGTTTGATGACAGAAATTTATGTAATTGTTTAGAAAAGCATGTTTTAAACATTATTTGAATTAATGAAAATTATTTGCTATTTTATATTGTTTGGTTAAATCTGGATTCCTTGGGAAAATTTTAGGTAATTAGTATCGACTTTAAGGCCTTCCTTAATCAGAGGTTGCGAAAAAATGAGGTTGTTACATAAATTGTAACGTCCCCAGATTTTCACCTTCTCAAACCCCATGGGATGAGAAGACAAAATATGAAAATGTTAACCAATTGTATCAGAGTGCGTTGAGGAAGCATATGCGCATATATGAACATACAACCATAACATTTCTCAGCATTCAACATGTACATTATTACAACACGATTTACAATTGTATATTGAAAGGGAATTTTTACACAAGTCTAAACATGTATGTTAACTAGGATCTTAAACAATAGGTACAACCTATACAACTTACTCACATCCTATTCTTTTATCCCATTCTAGCTCTGGACCTAGAAAATACGAGAAACAAAATCATCAACAAAAGTTGGTACGTGGAATTAAAATCTATACTCTACTGGCATATAATATATTCAAAATTGAAGAAAGAGAAAGAAAAC
Source organism: Alisma plantago-aquatica (assembly GCA_963693085.1). Taxonomy (NCBI): domain Eukaryota; kingdom Viridiplantae; phylum Streptophyta; class Magnoliopsida; order Alismatales; family Alismataceae; genus Alisma; species Alisma plantago-aquatica. Next base: position 587,832,312 of record OY856415.1, read on the forward strand.
ATTACTTAAAGATGGAAAATCAGATAATCCCAAGTTATTAGCCACATTTAGAATGAATATGCATTACTATGGTGGACTTAGCACAAACATAAATGGTGGGCCCTTCCCTGTGTACCTTGTACTCTAGGGATCTCCCTGTATACCGTGTACTCTAGGGAGGTGCTAGTCAACATTAAAGCTTTCCCTCTCTAATAAGGAGTTTAATGAGAACCACTAGTAACTACATTTCATTTATCATCATTTATGTTCTTGTATGTTCAAGGCGGAAAATTGTCAATATACATACATCTACATCCAACAATGTATTTCAAATACAAGCAAGCAAGTACATATATTTAACATCCAGCAAATCTAGTCATATAATTATATCCATGTACCTGAGTTTAGATATTCCTCACATATCCATGATCATCTAGATAATCTGGTCAGCACCTGATTTAAAGAAATTAATCATCATTAATACAAGTTCACCATTATTAATGGTATTTATGTTCTGTTCAGGATTTTGGTCAAACCTAGGTTCAAACGGACCTTAACTGATTTCTAATATTTTTATACTGATCTAAAAGTTATTATTAAGGTTTGGTATGAATCTCATAATATTATGATGCTTAGTCTATTTTCTATAATTAATATGAGATTTAAAGCATCTAATTATGTATTTATGAGAAAAGACCTAGTATTGGATAATATTATTCCGATCCGAGTCCAAAAATATATTTAAAAAATCATTAGTGTTCTACGAGAATTTTCTAAGATTCAATATCATATGAATACTATTTATTTCAATTAATGAATCCTAGAAAGGATCATTGTACTCTAAATTACATATCATTATTGAAATTGGTTCAAGGATCTGATCTAGGGGTCCAGTAAAATAGGGGATGTTTTTTTTAATCTAGGGATATTTTTTGAGAATTTATCGACTATTGCAGCTATTTTCTATGTATTATACAAGATATAGAGACATTCTATGATTTTAGAAGGTATTTACCATTTTGGAGATTTTCTGGGCCGTTGTTCTCATCTCTAGATCTCTCAGATGCTCGTCACATTGCAACATAAGTGGGTGCGGTTTAGGGTTTGATAACCCTACTGAGGTGGTTGGTCTGAGCTCTGGGACCCAGTCTGGATGGGAGCTAGACCGGTCGGTCCTCTCTATCATGCCCGTGACATACCCCCATTACGTGGACGGCTGACTGGATACACAAAGTTTGTTTCCATGCTCTCGCATGTGCCCCCGTGAGGAACGAACTACGATGATCGATTGTAGGGCTTCCCGGCCATCATGTGGACTGGAAACGAGATGAAGCACTTCGACCTTCACACCTCGTTCTCCTTCTTTTCTCTTAATAGGGGAGCGACAACATCAAGGCCACAGACCTGACCCCTAGTGCATCACTGATGACAAGGGGACCATCCTTGTGGAGGTCGGAGGATCCTAGGGCTCGCATAGTCCCTCTATATCCAGTAGGTTGAGGAAACCCTGGGTTGGTGGTCAGGACAGAGCACATCATCAGGAAGGCTAATTGATTGCTGGAAGTGTTCCCTTAGCCGATGATTATGCCACAGGCAATGGGGTGATATGTATCGATGTTGTGTCGAGAGGTACGTACACCTATGGTTGCTTCCTCTTCCACCACTGGGAGAAAGTGGAGAAGGAACTCGGTGTGGCATCGTGGTGAAACATATGACTCTTAGAATGGGGTTCCACACCCCTCATCGAAGAGGTTGCAGGTCGACAAGCTGTCATGGGGTAGGGAGTTCCAAGGAACCCATCCCGACGCAATCATAGGCCATTAGCGAGGGGTCTTGCGGCTGACTTCTAGGTTTTACCACAAAGGGTTGAGACCGCCGACAGCTTCCTACTACTCAGGCGATGCTTCAGGTGATGCTCCATGCTCACTGGATTCGAAAAAAGCTTTTGTACATCTTCTTTTACCCGATGGTCGTCTGTAGTAGACAATGGGGAGAAGGTTTTGAGGAAGTGGGAGATCTCCCTTATCCAACCAGGAGGAGGCCTAAATTGAGAATATTTTAGAATCACAAAAGATGATAGATCTAACCACATTTCTAACACATCCAACTAACCCGCAAACTCCTCTAACCATCAAGACTTGGTGCTAAATCTATATGCCCCGCTCCTTACGGATCTAAGAGGCAATGACTGGTCCATCAGATTGTAATCCAAGGCTGATTGATGTGAAATGTGAATTAATACCCCCTACCTAGCTAAAAGACAAGGGAGCTAGTAACATTATGTATATAGATGCAAACTTAGGTCTTAGATCAATGAATATCAATCATTTGGTCGTATTTCAACTTTGTAATATCTTTCAAATGGCTCATCCAAATACCACAAAATTTTAGATCTTAGTGCCTAACCATGTAACATAACTCTCCAACCTATTTCCTACAAAATATCCATTATCTGGTTATGCGAATAAATATTTTCGATGACCTTATAAATAGATTTATAAAATTCAAATTAATTCAAGTATTCATCATATTTTGACCCAGAAAACACTTCTTATGGTACTAATATACCTCTTGGCTCATCAATTGGCCACTTGAGTTTGTTGTGACAACTAAGCAAAAATCTTGACCTTGTAAGTTCCCAATCATTTAATAAGAAGCTATTCTTTATAATTGAACTTAAATAGGTTTGATAATCATCAAATGTATCTCTAATCACACCTTTTAGGTGAAAGGAATTCACAATTGACTAATCAATTCCTAAATTGGAGTTCAACCACATCTACAACATTCATAGTCTTCAAATGTTATATTGGGCTTCAAAACCTAAAAATTTGGGTTATCACATTCACCCCACCTTATATGGAATTTCGTCCTCGAAATTCAGCTGATGTCATACTTAATTTGATATAGCTATGTTCAACTTCATATAGGTCACCATTTGTACCTTCCAAAGTTCTCATACTTCTAGATGTACCCCAAGCTCTCATATGAGTGTTTAAAACAAGGTGTACACACCCACCATCTAGACGCATCATTTGATGTCTTTGTCATTTTGTGACATCCTTAACTATTAGGATTTATGTATCCTTATTATCCTTTGGAATTAGGGTTTTGTTTATACATGGGAAGTTGAGAAGGTACTATTCAAGATTTCATATTTCACCCTACACACCTATGTAAGGTGATATCAAGATTTCAAGTGATTAATTATTGTAGGTGTCACATCTAACATCATCAATCCATTTTTATGTTCAAAACACACAAGATTACATTATTAGAGGGAACACATATTCTTCTTTGTATATTAGGGCTTCACCATGCTCTGTGAGAATTATTATCGGTCTAGAAGCTTAGAATCACAAGATTTGAGGATAAGCGCTACATTTTTTTATCATGTAATCTAGGATTCAAAGATATCTTTATTTCAAGCTCATGCTTTGAAAATTATATATTTTAGGTATTATATGAAGGGAAAGATAATATACTAAGACAAGCTCATGATTTCAAATTTATACATACCACGTGTGTTGTAGAAGGAAGGATAATATACTAAGTCAAGCTTATCTGAGTGACTCTTCATACATAATCATCAATATAGTTCAAGTGAGGTTTCTAGCATCATATATCAAGAAAGAGATAAGAAAGGAACAACATTTATGAGTATCTTTTGCGCAATGCATTTACTCTTAGAACCAAAGTTTCATGTATCACCTCACTTTGCAGCTAATGATGAGTTTCACAACATAAGTCACTCAATCTAGGACCTAACTCAATTAAAAGGATTGACTCTCTCAATGTGAGTCTTCTACCCTCATTTTTTTTGCCCAACTCTCACTTATGGGATTGAATCATGCAAAAGAACTCAACTCATCTACTCAGGAGTAACCTAGTTTAGGACACATCATTTCACATATATCTCATACTTTTCATATATTGTAGGGTAGGTCCTATGACCCTCTCCTTGTGGGTCTCACTCTCTCTAGAGTTCACCACATATCTTGTCCTAACACTAGAGGTCCTCCTTTGTAAACGAGCTTGAAGATCGTGCATATTTAACGTTATCTTAACTTAGCTCATCTTAAGTAAGAAAGAGTATGCACTTTTATCATCAAGACTTAGCTTAAATTGTCCGAAATTGGATTCAGACCTCATTTACAACTTAGATATTTATAAACAACATATACCTCAGAGATCAAGTCTATATTATATCACCCTTTCTTACATCATCTAGCATTCTATTGTCTATCTATGACATGTCCTTATAAGGCTCTAGACATTTATTCTACATATACTCTCTCTTCTAGACTGATGTCACCCCGTTTCACTTAGGTTGCATGAACACTAACTACTCTCCACTGTGAGGGACACATTTTTATATTTACACATATATAATAAAATATTATATAATTTTTCTTTGAGAAAGAAGACGTCAGAGAAAACAGTCGAGGCTCGAGCTGATTGGAAAACAAAGCCAAATAAGCAAAATCGAGTGTCCCACACACAGTAGATAGTCTAGTGTCATGTCACCTAGTGAAATGGTGAGAACGAGATGTAGACTAGTGTAGCTACCCAATACATACGAGCTCTATATGGAAAGGGTTTCAGAAACTTGTCTAAACCTAGTTCTCGAACATCTAGGTTCTAACCTAGAGGCTAAGCCAGAACTTATTCCTATAGAACAACTTACTAAGTTTCTAGCATTTAAAGTGAAAGGTGAAATTACGTTTTTTTAATTTCATGGTGAGCAATTGTTAGGTGTAACTATTGTTCATGCTCTGATACCAACTATAATGTCCCCGGATTTTCACCTTCTCAAAACCCCATGGAGATGAGAAGACAAAATTCGAACACGTTAGGCAATTGTATCAGAGTGCGTTGCAGAAGCATATGTGCATACATGAACATACAACCATAACATTTCTCAACATTCAACATGTACATTATTACAACACGATTTACAATTGTATATTGAAAGGGAATTTTTACACAAGTCTAAACATGTATGCTAACTAGGATCTTAGACAATAGGTACAACCTGTACAACTTGCTCACATCCTATTCTTTTATCCCATTCTAGCTCTGGACCTAGAAAATACGAGAATCAAAATCATCAACAAAAGTTGGTACGTGGAATTAAAAGCTATACTATGCTGGCATATAATATATTCAAAATTGAAGAAAGAGAAAGAAAAAATTACTTAAAGATGGAAAATCAGGTAATCCCAAGTTATTATCCACATTTAGAATGAATATGCATTACTATGGTGGACTTATCACAAACATAAATGGTGGGCCCTTCCCTGTGTACCTTGTACTCTAGGGATCTCCCTTTATACCGTGTACTATAGGGAGGTGCTAGTCAACATTAAAGCTTTTCCTCTCTAATAAGGAGTTTAATGAGCACCACTAGTAACTACATTTCATTTATCATCATTTATGTTCTTGTATGTTCAAGGCGGAAAATTGTCAATATACATACATCTACATCCAACAGTGTATTTCAAATACAAGAAAGCAAGTACATATATTTAACATCCAGCAAATCTAGTCATTTAATTATATCCACTTACCTGAGTTTAGATATTCCTCACATATCCATGATCATCTAGATAATCTGGTCAGCACCTTATTCAAAGAAATTAATCATCATTAATACAAGTTCACCATTATTAATGGTATTTAAGTTATATTCAGGATTTTGGTCAAACCTTGGTTCAAACAGACCTTAACTGGTTTCTAATATTTTTATACTGATCTAAAAGTCATTATTAAGGTTTGGTATGAATCTCATAATATTATGATGCTTAGTCTATTTTCTATAATTAATATGAGGTTTAAAACATCTAATTATGTATTTATGAGAAAAGACCTAGTATTGGATAATATTATTCTGATCCGAGTTGAAAAATGAATTTAAAAAATCATTAGGGTTCTATGAGAAATTTCTAAGATTCAATATCATATGAATACTATTTATTTCAATTAATGAATCCTAAAAAGGATCATTGTACTCTAAATTACATATCATTATTGAAATTGGTTCAAGGATCTCATCTAGGGGTCCAGTAAAATAGGGGATGTTTTTCTGAATCTAGGGATATTTTTTGAGAATTTATCGAGTATTGCAGCTATTTTCTATGTATTATACAAGATATAGAGACAATCTGTGATTTTAGAAGGTATTTACCTTTTTGGGGATTTTGTGGGCTGTTGATCTCATCTCCAGATCTCTCAGATGCTCATCACATTGCAACATAAGTGGGTGCGGTTCAGGGTTTGATAACCCTACTGACGTGGCTGGTCTGAGCTCTGGGACCCGGTCTGGATGGGAGCTAGACCGGTCGGTCCTCTCTATCATGCCCGTGACATACCCCCATTACGTGGACGACCGACTGGATACACGAAGTTTGTTTCCCTACTCTTGCATGCGCCGCCATGAGGAACAAACTATGGTGATCGATTGCAGGGCTTCCAGTCCATCATGTGGATGGGAAACGAGATGAAGCACTTCGACCTTCACACCTCATTCTCCTTCTTTTCGCTTAAGAGGGGAGCGACAACATCAAGGCCATAGACCTGACCCCTGGTGCATCGCTGATGACAAGGGGACCATCCTTGTGGAGGTCGGAGGATCCTAGGGGCTCGTACATTCCCTCTATATCCCACTGGTTGAGGAAACCCTGGGTTGGTGGTCACGACAGAGCACATCATCAGGAAGGGTAATAGATTGTTGGAAGTGTTCCCTTAGCCGATGATTATGCCACAGGCAATGGGGTGATCTCTATCTATGTTGTCTCGAGGGGTACATATACCTATGGCTGCTTCCTCTTCCGTCACTGGGAGAAAGCGGAGAAGGAACTCAGTGTGGCATCGTGGTGAAACATCTGACTTTTAGAATGGGGTTCCACACCCCTCATCGAAGAGGTTGCAGGTCAACAAGCTGTCGTGGGGTAGGGAGTTCCAAGGAACCCATCCCGACGCAAGCATATGCCATTAGCGAGGGGTCTTGCAGTTGACTTCTAGGTTCTACCGCAAAGGGTTGAGACCGCTGACGGCTTCCTACTACTTAGGCGATGCTTCAGGTGATGCTCCACGCTCACTGGATTTGAAAAAGGCTTTTGTACATCTTCTTTTACCTGATGGTCGTCTGTAGTAGACAATGGGGAGAAGGTTTTGAGGAAGTGGGCGATCTCCCTTATCCAACCAGGAGGAGGCCTAAATCGAAAATATTTTAGAATCACAAAAGATGATAGATCTAACCACATTTCTAACACATCCAACTAACCCACAAACTCCTCTAACCATCAAGACTTGGTGCTAAATCTATATGCCCCGCTCCTTATGGATCTAGGAGGCAATGACTGGTCCATCAGATCGTAATCCAAGGCTGATTGATGTAAAATATGAATTAACACCCACTACCTAGCTAAAAGACGAGGGAGCTAGTCACATTATGTATATAGATGCAAACTTAGGTCTTAGATCAATGAATATCAATCATTTGGTCGTATTTCAACTTTGTAATATCTTTCAAATGGCTCATCCAAATACCACAAAATTTTAGATCTTAGTGCCTAACCATGTAACCTAACTCTCAAACCTATTTCCTACAAAATATCCATTATTTGGGTATGCAAATAAATCTTTTAGATGACCTTATAAATAGATTTATAAAATTCAAATTAATTCAAGTATTCATCATATTATGACCCGGAAAACACTTCTTATGGTACTAATATACCTCTTGGCTCATCAATTGGCCACTTGAATTTGTTGTGACAACTAAATGAAAATCTTGACCTTGTAAGTACCCAATCATTTAATAAGAAGCTATTCTTTATAATTGAACTTAAATAGGTTTGATAATCATCAAATGTATCTCTAATCACACCTTTCGGGTGAAAGGAATTCACAATTGACTAATCAATTCCTAAATTGAAGTTCAACCACATCTACAACATTCGTAGTCTTCAAATGTTATATTGGGCATCAAAACCTAAAAATTTGGGTTATCACATAAATGTTACAATAATGGCACATGTACAAAAGAAAAAAATCACGATACATTATGTTTCAAGTAGGGTTCCAGTATTCTTCGTGCTGACTTGCCAATATTCTATATGTTGCGTGCTAATATTTGTGAATTTCCATACCTGTATTTTCAAAGTGTCTAGTACCGATATTCTCAGTGGCCAATGCCAAAGTTCTCCATGCGACCAGTGTCGATATTCTTTATGCGACCAGTATAGATATTCTTTAAGCGGCGTGCCAGTATTCGTGATATTCCGTGCCAGTATTTGGAATGAGGGGCGTGCCAATATGCTCGAATAGGCCAGTGCCAATTGTCTCAAAGCGGCAAGTGCCAATATTCTTTAAGAAGTTAGTGTCATTAGTTTTTTTGGCCAGTGCTAATATTCTTTGAGCGGCCAATGTTAGTATTATTTGTATATTAAGTATACCAATCATAAATTCCTAAGTCAAAACTAAGCATTGCTCCGTTTCTTTCCTGTTCATCTCTTTGATGACAAATCTACAATGTTGTAATGTGTCTTGCTTTCTCTCAATAATTTTCATTTTCTTCCCTCAGTTAATTGGTCTTGTATGAACCTTTATTGACTTGCCTCTGTACTCACTTGGAGGAGGGGTCGGTACATCTTCAACTATAGAGCAATCTCAAAATTGATCATCATTTTGAGCATGGTTGCACATGAGTAATTATACCTTAGAGCATAGCAAATTAATCTCGGTACCTACCATCTGGTAACCAACATCATCTATGCAAACTGAATTTTCCAGTTGTACCATATTTCACGATAGGTGTTGATATCATTCCTCATATTTAGTTGGTTTATTGACATCTGAGCTAAAGTCAATCATACAAATTCCACTTTTAGCACTCTTTTTCCAACGTCTAGCTATAGAGTATGGAAGAAAAGATTCGAGAACATCTGAAACTTTAAGGATGTGTCTGCAAAGCATGGCCATACTATCATTCATACGACATGAATATTCAAACTTCATCTTTGTTGGTTGGTATGTCACAATTAGAGCATCTACTTTATTATCACCACCAATGTTAAAAATATTATATGTTTTCTTACCTCAAGTGTTATTTATTATCTTTGACGATGTTCAATACGTAATCCATACATTTTTGAACTTTACTTTGAAGAATGTAAACACATTAGGCTTGTACACCTCAACAAACTTTTTTGCAACTGGGTTGTAAGAAAAATTATGTGGTCACTTTGTCAACGACTTGAAACTCTTGTTCTTTTCATTACTCCTCTTGCTTGCCACCATTAAAGTGTGTAAAGAACGAAGGAAGATTGTGATTTGGTTGTAAGAAGAGCCTCATAACACCGTTGCATGATGCACTGAGATGGTTTGTTCTCATTCCAGTATAAACATGTTCTTTTACCCAAGACAATGAACATTACATTCGGTAACCATATATTCTCTCAATCCAATGATGAGCACCATCAGAAAAATATTCTTCAGTCACCTTTCTCCAAGCAAAATTCTTGATAATGGTTAAGATAATAGCATTCTGGCACTAATCCTTGAGTTTGTCATTTATTAGTATTATATATCTTGGTTGTTCTATTAAATAAGTTACAATACTGTCACTTAATAACAATAATTAAGTCACAAGGAAGAGCACTTTGGGTGTGGCATCATTTCTCTTTGGAATGTAGAGCTGCTATCCTTTGTCTCTCTTTGTCTATCCCGTCAAGTGTTTCGAACTTCAACACTTGTCTGGGATTTATCCTCAGACATCTATTGTTTTTGAAATTCATGTTTATATACATACAATGAGTGCTCCCTTCATGTATGTGTTATTACTATTTTTATTTAATTACAATCTATGTCTAAGTGTGTGCTCTTTGTTAGTTTTTATATTATATAATTCCAATCTTTATTTAATTCACGTACCTTCTTGTAAGGATGACATCACACTAATTGAGAGGCGGCGGTGGGTAGCCATCATAGACATCCATACAAATTAAGGCGGCGAACGCCTAAGACTATAGAAAATAACTGTTGAGGTTGCTAGAAGTAAAACAAGAAATGATCAGAGATCGAATAAATCGCAGGAAAAGCCAATCAGCTGGGGCTGTCCTTTTGGACGACGCCGGTCATGCCGTTCTACCTTCGGAAACGGTGAAGGACGCGATCTCTTCCGCGGCGGACACCCTCAAATCCCACCTCCTTCCAACCCATAAGGGTCGGCGACGGTGTGGGATCCTCTAGGGCGACGTGCGGCGGAGCTATAGAGAGAGGTCGGGAGCAAGGATTCGGGGTGGAGAAAGAGACGCTGTCATGGTTGGCGGCAAAGGTGGGGCAGACGTGCATGAATTGGGAGACCGCGTGGTAATGACTGGGGAAGGGGTGGGGGTGCTGGAGAAGGGGAGAAAGGGTGCACTGTTCCTGGAATCCTGGGGATGTGGGAGGAGAGGAGAGCACGGGTTGGGTGGGTGGGGAAACGAGTAATCTTCTTAATATTTTTACTTTAAAATGAAGAGTACTTTTGGTGGCGTCATTACTTCATGTGTATAGGGTTCTTGACCCTCATTATTTCTATATCAGCTCAAAAACATAAATAAATATTAGTAGCCAGCGTATGTGAGACATGTGCAGTAAGAAAATTCGATGTCCTCAACTTACATGTAATAATGGTGATTAGGTGTATAAAACTACATTTATTTTTGGTAATGGTTAAAGATGTTGCATTCTAGAACTTATCCTTGAGTTCGTCATTATTGGTATTACATATATCGATCGTTCCATTAAATAAGTTATAGTACTGTCACTAGACAACAATATCTAAGTCGCATTTTGGGCGTGTCAGCGTTTCTCTTTTGAATATAGAGAAGCTAAACCTTCTCTCTTTGACTAGCCGTTAGGCGTTTCAAACTTCAACGCTTGTACATCATCTACCTTTTGTGCATCTTAACAAGTTATTTAGAGGCTCACAAAATTACCCATGTTGATGGTTAAATCAGATCTCTGTCTAGGATTTATCATCAGATTTCCCGTGGTGTTTGCCAAATTCATGTTTACGTTTAGGATTACAATTGCAATGAATGTCCCCTTCATGTATGTGTTAAATTGTACTGTTTTGATTTTTTTTTTCCTTATTACTATCTTTATGTAATTACAATTTATGCCTCGACGTATGGTCTTTGTTAATTTTTATTATTAGAAAAATGTGCACAGAATATAGATTGTGTTGTTGCATTCTTATAAGGAGGACAACACACCAATGGAGAGGTGGCGGTGGGGCGATCATCATACACATACATAAATGTTATGACGATGAACACCCAAGATGATAGAAAACTTCTGTTTAAGAGGCCAGAAGAAAAATGAAAAAATAAGAATAATGCTACATGGACAAGAAATGGGACCAGAAATGGGACCTCTTATGCATAACAATAAAATCGAGAGAAATAACCTACTTCCCTCTTTAATTTTGTTGTTATGCATGTTCAGAGATAATTTTTTTTCATTTTTGGTCCCATTTTTGGTTCCTATAGCAAAACTCTAAAAAACAATCAGAGATGAAAGCAAATATAGGAAAAGCCAGAAAGTTGGGAGCTGTCCTTTTGGACGATCTCAACCACGCGGCTGCGGCGGACTCTCTCGAATCCCACCTCCTTCCAACCCACAAAGGCTCGACCGGTTCGTGCGTAGATGAGCGAGCGTCAGGCAGAGAGGACGTGGCAAAAAACACACTAGTGGAGGGTGACACAAGGATCAACATCGGTATGTGATCCTCTAGAGCGACGTGCGGCGGGGTGATAGAGAAAGGTCAGGAGCTGGGTTTTTTGGTTGCCGGTGAAGGTGGGAGAGCTGGAGAAGGGGAGAAAGGTTGGGGGAGATGGAGAAGGTTGTCCGGGTTTGCATACTAGCACCACAGGGTTAGGGACATGGTGGTGGTTGTTGGTAAAATCAAGAAAGGAAGGGCAGTGGATACATGTGAAAAAATTGTTCTAAGCTAGCACTCTGTTTGACTTGAGTGTTAGGAATATACAAGGTTGATTGAGTCTAGATTGATTACATTTTGATGCAAGTACACCTTTCTAGCTTCATCGTTTGGCTTTTAAATAATCATTTGTTTCCTTAGAATGCTATGTTTTTCGGCCTGAAATAATCATGAAGGGGTTTTGGTGGTGGTGGAATGGACAAGCCATTCATTTGATTTTTTGGTATTTGTAATTTTTCATTGTTTGATCTTCTATTTGGATGATGCACTAGTTCTTTCATCTTTATTTTTGTCTCCAGTTCCTCAAAGAAAGAATCAATAGATATCGAGAGGCGTCTGAATATGTATTTCACCTGGATAAGTACAACTAAGAAAGATAAGATAGGAATTAAAAATGCAAAAGTGTAACAAATTATAAAGAACGCCAAAGATGAATTTTTTTAGAGAAAAATAAAGTAAAAAAAACTTGCTTGGTCATGAAAGCCAATTCGGCAAAACAATATTAGTGATGAGATTTTGTAAGCACACATGCTTGTACTATATCATAAAGAACATGTTAGCAACCGATTCTAGAGGAGTGGGGTTGAAAACTTAACTAGGATAATTTCTTTAAATTTGTGAAACAAAGAGTTAGGGTTTGTGGTAGAAAACTTAACTAGGATAGTGTCTTTAAATTTTTTGAAGTAAGGAGTTAGGTTTTGTGGGGTTTATCAGGACATAATTACAATAATTGCAAACAATCAAATACAGAAGAAGCATAAGAACCAAATTTAAGTTAATTCTACTCGATGAATGCTAACTAAACAAATCATTAGAGTAGTTAAACTTAGGTCAAACTAATCAATAATGAAAAGAGAGAGTAAGGGCAGTTAATTGAATTCAAACTAGCAATCATCCTACAAAAGCAAATAAGAACCAAACCAAACAATCAATTAGACAAACCTAGTACAAGTAACTAAGCAACCATTACTTATTATAGCTAAGACTAATTAACATGAATAAGGCAAGCACATTAACTAAATAAGTAAAAAAAACAATTAACTAATATGAGAATGAATTAGGGTTTAAACAAGTAGTTGGGGTGGTGGGTTGTTTATGAAGATATGTAATAATCAACTATAGATGGCCCTATCTATTCATAAATATCAATAAGTATCAAATAAACCAAACATCAAGTATTAGTAGAACATACATCCTATTTCATTAGTTGGCCACATATAGAATGGTAGTGTATAAGGAAACTAGTCACTGTCACCAACATTTTACCATTACATGGCTCCATTGACTAAGGAATAACTAGGTATAGATCTAGATTATCCAAGTCTAGGTTTCTACAAAAAGAATGACACTTCTAATTAGATTTGATTTTTTGTATTATCAAATGAGACTACTTCATCTAATATGATTGAATACTAATAACTTACATTCTCTATACATTTGATCTATTGCGCGTGAGTGACAATTTTCTACATGTACACCATCATATAATATGTGTATGCCCAATCATTGTCTTGTAGAGGGCCTTATAGATATACAATTACGTTAATAAATATAATTAAGCAGAGTTGGTCATATATTCTACAATTGAAATGAGAAGAATATATACATCAACATTATTCCAAGTTACTGACTTCTTTTTCTTATCTACTTTCCCTCTGCCTCTACATAATGATTTCACACCCCTATAAGTTAAATTGATAGATATGTTATGTTAGTAAACTGTCATATGATGTAGAAATCAATAAATATGTTAGGCACTGTAGAATTATATGTATACATGAATTTCTAATTTATTGGGTGTCCCTCCTTTGGTGTCAATTCTACACCCAAAGGATCAAAGAAATACACTCTCCAAATCTCGAGAACAATCACTAACAACTGTCAATCCTTATTATTGAGTGAATAAAAGGAAAATAAAATAAAAATTAAATTCCACAACAAATTAAATTCATAAGTTGGATACATAAACAACAAGTCTAAAACTTACATAATGTTGAAGGGAGCTAAGATCACGTTCTTGGAAGCACCAAAAAGTTACATCACAGTAGTCACATAATATTTGACATTCTCGGATATCTAAGTACATCACCTCGTCAATGATGACATTAGAAATCTCACATTTTCTATTTTGTAATCAGTAGCCATGTAATACAAATGAGTGAACCATATATACAATACTTAGTTAATATTTAGGAAACAATTAAATAGTTTTTCACCTATGACAATTATTCAGACTCACCATATTCAAACTTGTATCACTGATTTGTTCAACCACTTATACTAAAATAGCCTACGATCTCCCCCCCCCAAGACTGACCATAATGGTATCTGTTTGGTCTATATTCTCTAACCATATTTGTAACGACCGAAAATCAAATTTTTACTAATTAAGCGGAATTAAACATAAACAACAGATTAACAAAAATCACTAAAAATTAAAACCATTTTTCAAAGAGATCCATTCCAAAGAAAACTCTTACCGAAAGGTTCAAAACCTTATATACATCATTATTCACATTGTACTTATCTGATACATCTCATCTCGAGAATAACATATAACAGTTGCTTTACCAAACTATACATGAGCAACATAAAACCTCAAGGCACATAAGCCAAAATCTCTTAGTGATCATAAAACCAGCATGTACTAAATCCAAGGACTTGAGAGTACAGAGATGACACATATGACTCATATCTACAAGACATGACAGACAGTACACTCAACCTGAGATGTCACTGCTGCCTCAACTATTGTTCTTCCTTTGCAGAAAGGTCTTCACCTCCTCATGCACGTCCACCTAAAAATTTGGGTCCCACGGGGGTGAGACAATTGTAATTGTCCCAGTGAGAGATATAACTCTCCGTCGACCATATTATTATCACAGATTAAGCATTTATAAATTGAGCAGAGGTTCTTATTATATTAACAGGCAGGATTAATCACTGTATAAATAGAATGAAGTAATCTCCTTTCTCAAGGAGAACATTGCATCTACCCATGGTAGAATTAATAATCAACTATCTGCTTTGCAAGGAATGTAAAGAAACATAAATCACATCTATTCACTAAGGATGCATAAAAGAAATGTAACATCAGCCAAATGATTTCCGTATTTAAGCAAACATGCTATGCGGCTGATTACATTTTACAATCACACTTAAGCGCTGAGGAGATGAGGTATACCACTCATACTCCAACTGACCATTGCGAAGTCAAAATTGGTTCCATACATAGGTCAATGGAAGAGCCGGACTCCATGACCTCATCCTCCCCAGTCAGTGTGGGTACAAACTGTAGGATATCTCGTGTCATTGCTAAAATAGCTAATCCAGGAGTATACTGGAACTTCGCTATGTAGAGCTACAACGTCAACTGCACTCTCTTCGGGAGAGAAAGATCTCATGTTTATCTAACATCCATCCCGACCTTCATCATCGGAAGATTCGTGATACATCCATCCAGACACATATAATGAAGGATTGTGGGATCTCATGTTTATCTACCACCAATCCCGCATTAGGGCGTCAGGATATTTTCACCCATCACCCCCACATACTCAAAAGTATGCCCTCCGGGTTATGCCACGGAGCAAACCGTTTCACCATCACCAACTACTGACGATGATGGATCTATGGCCAGGCTCTACATGATAAGATTTCACTTGGTTAATTAAGTACATTTCTATATTCTTTTAGCATCAGTCAAGTTTCAATCAAGAATTATTATGAAAAATGCTACAAAGAAAGGTATAATACGTTTATCACATTCTTTTCATATCTTTAAATCACATGATACTTGGGATCTCAGTCCCTTTTCACGTTACTGGGAATTCATCAAATAACATTGTTACCTCTGTAACTGGTAACCATTACCTCTAGGTACTTAGACCAATGTATTCGTTTCACTTGTTGTACAAGTATTCTCATGGCTCACAAGGCCATTCACATCTTGTCACCTCTCACTAGGCAACAACTTATTCACATGGCTCACAAGGCCATTCACATCTTGTCACCTCTCACTGGGCAATAACTTATTCACATGGCTCACAAGGCCATTCACATCTTGTCACCTCTTACTAGGCAACAACTCATTCACATGATACTTGTTATATAAGTATTTAACATGCCTTACAAGGCTTATGCAATAAGAGAAATACAACCTTCCCATCATTAGGGTTAGGATTTTCCTTTCTTATCGATTAGGGTTTTTTCTTACATATCATTACCCTTCATTAGGGTTAGGGTTTTCCATTATTAACCATTTAGGTTTTCAAGATCATATTATCAATGGTCAAACCCTAATTCATTGCTCCATACATCTAGGAGCAAACATTGATATCATAAGTATTGAATCATACTTATTCATTCTCATCATTTATCATTAAATTAATCATCAACACAAGGTATGAGTTCCTCTCTCATCCTTACCAGGGTATGATTACATCATACTTTATTAACTTGTCTTAACCCTTTATCAAGGTATGTTAGCCTACACTTATCAAAGTGCATTAATCACATTCCATCTCAATGTAACAATTTACATGACACACTTAATGTGTTACTCGTCCAAGTATATTGGATTTGAGGTACATTAAGGTGTGTTAACCTTGGAGTGTTGGATGTGATATCTATCATGTCTTGATGTATCACTTCCCTCATCACTTTTATCTTACTTAAGTTCATCAACTTATCTTATATTAGGGTATTTCCCATCCTAATACTTTATGCACCAACCTATCAAATTTATCATGTAATGTATTGGTCACTAGTCATATACTTGAATTGTCCAACCATCATCAATTGATATGGACTCATCTCAAGTTAAGGCATTATTGATATAAGGTTGTTCATTATCAACCACTTTAGGCGTTTTACCTATCAAGGCATTATCCACACCATTACTTGTTGTTATACTCATCACTCCTAAGAGTATCTTTCCCTCACCTTTACAAGGCTTCTCAGGTTAGAGGTGTGCATATGTTCATCATATCGGGTTGGAGGTGTATAAACACTCACCATATCGGGCTAGGATTTGCACTTGTCTCCATATTGAGCATGGGGTATCTTCTTGACCTCATATCGGGCACAAGGTATATGTATATGTCACCCATGATACTTATGAGGTATCAACCCACCACCATGTCAGGCTAGTAGTACATTCAATCACCCTATCGGGCTAATCACCATCTAGGGTTAGCCATGACGGGTTAGGGTTACCATATCGTCTAGGGTTGTGTATCGTGCAACCCTATCGTGCAACCATGTCGTGTAACTATGTCGTGCAACCATGTCGTGCAACTATGTCATGCAACCATGTCGTGCAACTATGTCATGAAACCATGTCATGCAAGGTCATGTAGGCCTCATGATACTAAGTACCAATGATGTATTATATGATCATATCGTACAATAGCACTTGTTACTCTTCACTTATATCGGGTTACCCAAATTAGGGTTTCTTGTCAACTTACAAGTATACAATTGACCTTGTATCGTGCATGGAGTCTATTCTAGCCTCCCTATCATGCAAGAATCTCATGCAAGCATCATATGCAACATCTTGTGCAAGACATATCTGGTAAGTCATACCCATATCGGGTTATAACTACTTGTATTTATACTTGAACCCGATATCACTTTTAAAAAGTGTCACCATCTTCTTCAAGCTCTAGACCTTTGTTCTAACTGATATAATTCATGGTATCAGGTCTAAGCAACTTCTAGAACTCATAATTTCATCAACTATTTCAGGAAATTTCGGAATTAAAAGTATTTCACTAATTATAACAATTTAGGTGATGAATAATAACATGGTTGAGTTCAAGTTATAAAACCCGCCTTAAGAACCACTTCAAAGCTCCAAGCTCCATGTTCCTAAGGTTGAAGATGACTTTATCAAAGGTACAAGTCTCGTTCACAACTCCTTCATATACAAGGAATCACCATGGATATGCAATTGGTGAAGAAGAATAGAAGGGTAGATCATAACCCTAATTCCATGCTTCAATTCAAGCTTGAAGACAACTATATCTTACCTTAGGGTTGAGTTTTGAGTTATTTAGCTCATTGGCCGACACCCTACCACTCTTGGGCGATATGGACATCCTCTTGGCTGACACAACTTTGCTTGTGACCGATACCCCCTCACTTGTGGCCAAAATCACTTCAATTGGCCGATATCAACTTGCTATGGGCAATATCAACATGCTATGGCCGATACCCAAGGCGTATGCACGATACCCTTCTGCTCTTGCACGACATGCCACCCCTATTGCACGGTATGATACTCACTTGCACGATATGGCACTCACTTGGAGTCAAAACACTTCACTCTATGGCCGATATCACCCTATATGGCCGATATCACCTACTTGGGCGATATGGTCTTGCCATGGGCGATATCCCAAGGCCCATGCACGATACCACAACATCCCTTCACGATATGGGATCTCTATGCACGATACCTTAGGGTAGGAGGGTGGTAAGGGTCGCAAAAATTGCACCAAGGGGTGAAACTAGGGGTATATATACTTGATGATCATGAAGAAAGGCAAAAATGAGGTGTCAACATTTTGAGCTAGTAGGTGCCACGTGTCATGCATGGGTGACACATGTAAATGCATGTATAAACATTTATCTTGTCTTGCAAAATGATTGAAGATCATCTTGAGATGCAAATTCTTCCATTACTTATCCATTTGGATAAGTCATCTAGGTTTAATCACTATTTTAAATCAAATCGATACACTTTTTCTAAGGAAACTTGTTGGCCGTCACACCTCACCTCCTTGAGGTTCTTTGTACGATATAGAATTTACCAAGAGTTCAAAAAATGATATGAATCTTGTCCTATGGCTCCTTGGCCGATAGGCACTCATATATAAGCTTTTTCAACTTGATACAACTCAAGTTATGCTTTCATATTCAACCCTTTTCTTGGTCATTTCATCACCAACAGTACCATCACTCATAATGGATTCAAACATGGTGCCTAATTCTTTATCTCTCCTCTAAATTATACATAGAGGAAGTAGGAACACTCTAGAGGTGGTAATTTGCATAAAAACCCCGTATTTTGGGTAAATTACAATCTGTACCCAAATTGGCACACAATGCTCCAACATTGTTCAAACAAGTTCAAACTTGGAATTTAGGCTTTCCACAAGACACCACTTAGCATAATTATATCTATTATGATTCTAAAACAAATAAGGCACATTCAACATGTGACATTTTTCATTATAGCCCCTCCACTTGGGCAAATTGCACTTTGGTCCAAAATAAAGGAAAATTGCTCAAACAGCATTCAATCGGGACCAAACTTGAAACATGAGTGTGTCACATGATAACAAAGCATCGTAGAGGATTATATTAAAGTTATAATCAAATTTATTAGCCAAAACAAATAGGGTTACCTCATAACCCAGGTTAGGGTCGTTACAACATTGTCAACATCTAGCAGCTAGGGCTTAAGGAGTCAAACAACTCCTATGGAATAAAATGTTGGGGCAAAGGATTTAGAATCGTAGGAAGGCTTCTTAGATGATTTGGGTTGCATGCATGTACTCACATATTAATTTTCAACTATTTACAATAAATTTTAATATACATTTGTCATACCTAAAGAAATATAACGTGTCATTTAGGCCACCGAGTAAATCACCTTCTACCTCTCTTATTGTGGTGGCATCTGGGTGCTCGTATGGGAGAGGTGTGTTTCCCATTATTAGAAAAACATGTATGACTCTCACACGAAGGTGATCAGTGGGAAGGGGAATACCATGACTAATATCGGTGATAGAAGCCTCAACATCTTCCACAACATTGTATGATGGAACATCGATGACAAGACACCATTTTCTGGCCACCTAATTTTATGAAACACAAAATTTATGTTGACGAACATATATATTGACTTGAGGGATTCTTTTATCACAATGGATATATAAATTGACTTGAATTGAATCTTACCTCGGCCGTGCCATGCGGGTTCAAAAGACTACTCCTAGTGCACTCTGTGGGTGAGTGATGAACATGTTCTGTGACTACTGGAGAAGCTTGTGCCGCATGTGCAACCTGAAAATTATCCATGGTTGCATCTATCAATCTCTGCACATACTCGTGGTCCACTTCCCCTTTCTTGGCATGTTTGCACTTGTAACATACTGAAATCCCCGATGTACCTCTTTGTACTCTTTTCTATAAGTTTTGTCCTTCATTTTCATTCCATATGTCTTTGGATTTGATTTAATGGAATTATGATGGTTATTGGATAAATGTTTCCCATATATTCTTATTACAAGGTTGCATGCACAAATACCTCAGTTTGAATTAGATAATGGGTCTAAAATGCAAATTTCACATTAAGTAATAAAAAGAATAAAATGTTTTGTCCTGGAACTTTCTAGCACCTTCTGGGATAAGAGAAATAAGAGAAAATCCGAATTTTTGTATAAAGGAGAAGATAAATGCAATAATAAAAGGTAATAGGGAATTTAATGTATGGTAGAGGATAATGAGAAAGATATTGCACCAAAAACATACTTGGAAACCCATTAGGATAATTTGATAATTAAATTCGTTTTCATGACCAAAAAGTAACTTAAGGGCCAAGTATCATTTAAAATGGAACCTAAATATAAATATTAATAACATTATCAAAAGAATATAGGAAATATGCCAATAAAGAGAAACAAAATACTTAATGTTCTCAAATCAGGAAAATAACTTCAAATTCGTATTCTAAACATAAAGATAAGCCTTTGAGAAAATTTGCAACTAATTTGGATAATGTATGAATAATAAGTAAAATAGGAGAGAAAAATGGTATAGAATCTTATATTTATTTAATAAATAAATAAGTAATCTCAAATTGTGAAGATAATTGTAAAATCGTGTTCCTATCCCTTATGGAGACTTATGGGTGAAGTTACAAAAAAATTAGATAATGTTATCACCTCTTTTGATGGAAGAAAGAGAAAATAACATATTAATTATTTCACATATCAAACTCTCTCAAAAGGCAAAACTAACTCCATAATTGGATTCTACGCGTCGAAATAAGTCAGGATATAAAATTTGGTAATTTTTGGACGACGTTTGAGCCTCCAAACGAAGAGAGAGAAAAACATTTAAGAATTTAATGGATTTAATCGATTTTTGCTAAGGGTTATTTTCCTAATCTAATGCGAGATCGGACGGCTCAGAGTCCTGGATGGACTCGGGTCCATCGATCGGACGACTAGCGGTCGTCTTCCACCTCTAGCCGAATAAGGCAACAGGTCCTTTGTTTTTGATTTTTCAAATCGATATATCTTGAGTTTTACTCGACGATTTTTGCTCAAATTTGTTTTGTTGGCTTCCTTGTGCGATTCCGCTTCGGATTATCCCAAAAAGTTTGGGATTAGACGTGTTTTCAAGAAATGCCTAAATCGGCCGCCGGCCATCTCTCTTTGCTCCTACCTAAACCCTAACATGGGGTATCTTGCCTATATATACCTAGGTCCCCATGACCGCTATGACCTTAGCAACTCGTCTTTGCCTTAAATTTCAGCTTTTATGGACATCTTGACCACCATCCTGCCGCCAGTTGCCCTTGCTTTTGTGGCACTTCTCGTGTCCTTCACTCTACGTCTCCGATCTATTACAAGGTATCATCAAATTCGCCTCTTCTTCCTCTTTCTTTCAGATGCTTGAAAATGAGTTTTCGTTGGGTATCGTGCATTTGCCCAAAATTGGCCATGTGCTTCTCGCTGTACTTTGCCCAAGTCGCGACTCACGAGCAAGGGAAGAAGATGATCTTGCGGTTTTACATTTTTACCCCCGGGTTTGTTTCTTTCTCGGTTCCGCTAGAGGGGGGCTCTTTGGACTTTTTGCTTTGGTCCGCCTTTGACCGGCGCTGACCGCGGCTCATGCTTCAGTAGCATGGGGTTCCGGTCACAGGGCACGGGTCCCACCCCCTCTCTCTCTCATGCTAGCTCTCTTTCCCTCTTGCTTTTCCTATGTGGCACTCCCTAATTGGTCAAAATAGAATAATTTCTATAAAATTGTTCCTGTTGTCAAAAATTAAAAACAAGTAGTGTTTTGAAATCAGGAAGACGAGATCTATCCAATAAAAATGTTTTTGAGTTTTGATTTTTATGTTTGCAAAAATGTAATTTTAAGAATGAATTAATTAGCTTAAAATCACTAAAATTAACCCTAAAAGTCCATATATTCAAAACATACAATATTATATGTTATTTTGATCAGGAAAACCTAACTAAGATGGTGATGAGGTTTTTGGAGTCTAAATCGATGGTTTGCGCAAAAAGTTAGTGAATTAGGGTTTTCAATCTTTTAAATGAATGCATGTAATTCAAATTTATAAATCTAATGATGTATTAGGGAAAGTGGGTTCATAATTCGTGTGAAGAGTTGAAAAGGGAAATTCTAGAACACCTGAGGCTAAGGTATGTGTTTTGTTTGTACATCTACCTTTCAGTTGGGAAAACATTAATCCATTACCCATACTTTCTTATGAGGTTTAACTTGACCTAAATCCTTGAACCCTGAAACCTAATTTGTTTATTGCCTCAAAAGTAGATGTAGTATTCTCTTGATTGGGTATTCATACCCCACTGCCATGTTACATATTCATTTTCTTAACCTTGCCATAACTCTTTTGTTAGCATGTAATTAAATGATCTGTTTAATGTTTAAGTAGTGGTACTTATGTACAACCACCCATAGAGGGCATGTATATAATCGCCCTAGGGGAATGTTTATAATTCTGCCCAATATAAATTATAGGTGACTGGAAATGTCTTATTCTTCCCTCACCTAAGGTTAGAGGTCCGGTAGGTGCCTCAACCCTACTTAGTTAGGTAGACATATTAATTTACATGCAAAATCCTTTATTAATATTTTGTTATTGGCAAGTTTCATTATAAAAAGCCTCATACTCTTTGATGTCTCTCTTTAAACCAAAATATCTAGCCTAATTTACTTATTACAACTTTCATTGCCATTGTTAGAATATTCTTGTAACACATACTTCCTTTGTTTTTTTTTCTCTTGCTGGGTGTCTTCCCAACCACCCAGGTGTTGGTGCTGAGCAAGGTGAAGGAAGGGCTTGAAGAAAGGTTCCACTGCTATTGATCGTTAGCTTGTCAAGAAGGATGGCTAGGTTGCTATAGCTAGATCCTCTTATCTATCTTATCTTTTCTTTTAGAAATCAATTATGTAATAAACAATAAAGCTATGTGAAGGCTTGTTATTTCTTTCTTTCCGCTGCTATTGACATTTTATTATGTATCTGGAATCATGCTTATTTACTTGGAATATTATGCAATCATCCTCAAAGTCTCTAAATTTTGTTAAAATTGTGGATGTTTGTATTTCCTTTAAATTTTAGTAAAGAGGTGATCTCGTCTCTTTACAACACTTTTGTTGGGATGTGCCAAAAAAGAGATTATCCATACCCAACTCTAGTGCCCCTAACATGTACATGATGCTCTTCTATCTCTGGAGCAACCGTCAATTCATTATGTGTGCCCTAAGGGGTGAATTTGTCCTCCTTTATTTGGGCACCCAACTCCAACTAATTATCATAAGAACCAACTAATCAGTAAAACCTAACAATCTAGTGAAAAAGGAACATGGATATATTGTGATACTAAAAAATTTACCAAATTTGAAGCCACCTCCTATGTTGCTTGGATGAGGATTTTTCTATCTTTGTTTTTCCTCACATCTATCCACTCAATATAGTGAGGCAACCTTCCCGAAGCACTAGAAGACTCAACAATGAAAGGATTAGAAGTAGAAGGCCCTTGCTCTTGCCCTTTCTCTTTCACTTTCTCTTACTCTCTCTATTGGTCTCTCATCTGGTGGCATTTAAAATAACCACCTAAACCCAACCGATGGTTGTTCACATTCTTTTTATGCCTATCTTTTTGAGCTTCGTAAAGAACCTATTTAATTCAATAAAGAAATATGGTTAAGTAACCATAAGAAATCATAAACATATAATTAATTCAATAAAAAATATTGTTAAGTAATTATAAGAAATCATAAAAATATAATTATATTAAAACCTTGAAGGCATCTATTTTTCTCTTCTCAACGAACTCCTTCCAATCATTTTTATCAATATAGTTCCATTTAAGACAGGGGTCCTGATCCTTCTTCTCTTCAAAGTCATAGTCTCTTGTGAGGATTATCTACCAATCTCTATGTTTTCTCTTGACGAGCTGCATAACAAACTTATGATGTAGTTTTTCACGAAGCTCATACCTGCCCTAAAAAGGTTCAACATTCATTACTATTTAGAAATCTTAAAAGAAAGAATAGGAAAAGACAACAAAAACATAAATGCATTTATCTCACCTCTAACTCCCTCCAAATGTGGTCTTTGTTGTCTGTACTCATTTGTCTCCAATCCTCAACAAGGTGAGGTACTTTGCTTCAACCAAGGACCCTATAGTAGCTGACAAACTCTTTAGTAATCAGAGTTCCTACATTGAATTCAACAACACCCTTCCTCCCTTGACTATTTGCGATATTTTTTCATCAGATTTATCCCTCGAATTCCCTTAAATTTTGATTAATCAACACCATCTACACCCAGGATCCTCACGCTCATGATCCTCACACTCCTGATCATTGTGCTCCTAGTCAGATGCCATCTATAAAATCAAAAGTAAACATATAAAAAAAGTAAAATCACATATAAGTTAGATCACATATAAAAATCCAGTTCACATTTGAAAAAGTCAGATCACTTATGAACATATAAACATGTTATATAATGCAAAAAAAGCCAGATCACATATGATCAATATACCTTAAATTAATATCTCTTCTATGTGATCTTCATATGTATAGACATCAATGTTACATTGAACATCTACACTTAGTAAGCCGATAGAAAATAGACTAGAGTCATCATACTTTTCATAATACTCCTCTTCATCAATAAGATCTGAAATGAACTGTCTGTTCCCTTGAAGAATGACAAACCAAATTTCTTTTATAGAATCGTCAATATCGAATACTTGTTTTACCTATGATGCCCTGATTAATGGTTCATCCTTCTCACCTATCCACTCAAAATTCACTATTGTGAAACTGAGTTTGTCAACTACAACTTCTTTGTTATTATCAACCCACTTAACATAAATAATGGAACCCTAAACTCTATGTAGTCAATTTCCCATGTGTCTTCAATGACACTATAATAAGACATCTTTCCCTCACGTGGACTCTTATCCTTGGCACTAGAAAAATATAATGAAGATGCCTGAAGGGTGACCCCTCTATTTTGGATGACACTTTTATCATCCTGACATTTTGTGTGGTGTGAAAATCCATTTATGTCAAACCTTTCGCAAGATGTAGAGTGGGTATTTGGCTTATACATGAGCCATTAGGTAGTTTCTTAACAATATTTGATGCTTGAGATAGTTGATTGAATACTTTCTTTTCAAACCACCTAATAATTGTCTGATTATACCCTCCCACAATCCACATTGAACTGGCTTGGGGATAACTTGTCTTGAGCTCATTGGTGTGTTTGGTGATATAAATACCCACATCATCAATGTTGTGTAAAACATACAAGTGTTCCTTGTTCCCACTTCTCATGACTGATATTTATCTTTCATTTTCCCAAAATACATTTTCCAAAATAAACATCAGGATTCACAATATTAGCAGGAGTTTTTTTGCAATTCAAAAAGTCATTATAAAAGTCCATAACCTCTGTAGAAATATATCCCTCAATGATACTCCCTTAGGGGTGATAATGGATCCAAACATCACCTTTAGAAATACTCATGTACCACTTAAAAGTATACATCCAATGGAAAAATACTAGACCCAACATTTTCACTTCCCTAGTCAAATGGACAACTAGATGTACCATGATATCAAAGAATGAAGGGGGAGAATATTGCTCAAGTTTACACAGGGTAATGACAACTTCTCTTTGAAACTTATCTAGAATCTCATAATCAATTACTTTGCTACATAGAGTGTCGAAGAAGAAGTGAAGCCTAGTGATTGCACATCTTACATGCTTAAGGATAGATCAAATAGACACATGCAATATATATTGCATTAGAGTGTGACAATCATGAGATATAAGATGTATCAACTTTAGATCCTTCACGGATACAAATCTACAAATATTGGTTGACTATCCATGTGGTACCTTAACATTATGCAAGCACTCGTAGAAAGTTCTTTTCTCCTTTGTAGACAAGGTGTAATAAGCAGGAGGTAGATATGTGTGGCGACCTTTGGTAACTTCTTTTGTTAATTCTTTCCTGATACCCATTTCACATAGGTCCATTCTAGATTTAATTCCATCTTTTGTCTTACCGGGTATAATCAATAGAGTGCCAATAATGCTATCACAAACATTTTTCTCAACATGCATGGCATTGGTACAATGTCGAATTGTCAAAGAACTCTGAATAAGGAAGATCTTAGTATGTCGACCTCATTTTGAATAAAGACTTTTGTAACTTGTGGGGGTAGTACATGGTCTCTTATCAAAATGATTTACAATGTTCTTTACTCTTGCAAAAAGATACTTCCCAAACATAGGTTCAGAACACTAAGTTCCTCAATTGATCCATTGAATGTTTTGCATAACTTTTGGTAAAGATACAGCTTTGGCAAAAACCTTAGATGACCAATATATACAGTCTTACCACCATGTTTTAGTTTGATGGAATATGTATTTTCCTCACATATAGGGCATGCCTTGGTTCCTTTGGCATTGTAGCCAGACAAGTTCCCATAAGTAGGAAAGTCATTAATAGTGCAAAACACCATAGCACGTAAATTAAACATCTCTTCACACAAAACATCATAAGTCATCACATGTTCTCCCCGTAGTTTCCTTAGGTCATAATAAGATGTTCAAGGTAAACATCAATATCACTTCCAGGTTGTTTGGGGCCCAATATCAACAATGACAACATGCCATATTTATTCTTCATACACAACCATAGAGGAAGATTGTATACAAAAATCATGACATGCCAAGTTCTATGTTTTCTGCTTAATGTTCCATATGGATTCATCCCGTCAGTACAAAGTCCAAGCCTTAAATTCCTAGATTCTTCTCTAAATTGAAGATACAATAAATGAATCTTCTTCTATTGTGGGGAATCAGACACATGCCGCAACATACCATCATTTTTTTTCTTTACCTCTGCATGCCAAGATAAATTTTGTGCATCTACGGAATTAGCAATCAAGCGTTGAAATTGTGGTATTATAGACAGATACCACATCACCTTGGTAGGAGAATCAATTTTAGTCTTACCCAATGTCATCCTTTTGTAGCTAGACACTCTACATTTCAGACATTCTTTCAGATTTATATAGTCCTCTTGAAATAGCACACAGTCATTTGAGCATGCATGTATCTTACAAAAAAGTGAAGCTTTTGTCGCTCCATCTATTGTTAACCTTCAGAGTATACAATATCAACACAATGCTCAACTTCGTAAACTTAGTACAATCTAACTATAATGGTTTCTCAACATTGTGCACAATGTTTCCAAATATGGGAGGTGGGTCTGTAACATTTACCCCACAACTATCTAGCATCACATCAACCATGGCTGTTGGAATTGGTTCGTTATCATCAACATCATCAATTATTTCTTCTTCAAAACAACTACCACTACCGACATCTACTGATCTCATACTAGGAATCTCTCCATGCCGATACCATTTTGTATAGCCCTATACAATCCCAATGCACATGATACGATCTTTGATCGTGTCAATAGTGTCAACTTTCATGTTGTTTACTACAATTCCTACAGGGGAAATAGAACCTATCCTCAGGTTATTTTCTATGTTCCTCTGCAAATCTTGAAAACCATAAAGATCATCAATAAACTATGGAGTGCAAAAATTTGGTTTAGATACCCATGATTGATCCAATTCTATGATTAGATGGGAGACAAGTAGCTCATCAGGTTCTAGATAGTTAGTTAATTTTAGAAAACAATAATGTTTGGATTGAGCCCTAATCATCTAGTAGCAGTCACTGATGTCATCCATTTTATGGATGTTAGAACCTATACTTTTTTATCAAAAAACTATCTCAAACCTTCACTTCCTCCTACTTTTTGTTCAAATATTAGACAAAATATGCTTTTTGTACCTTCTGATCACTTTTCTTATCTTTTGAAGGACTTTCCAACACTTTATGACAAACAGAGCACCCATCTTACTAATGATTTTATATACATACAAATATATCAGGTTCATCACCACCAACCCGATACACCCTCCTAAGCGAGACCGACATACAACAGGCCTACACTAGTATGAGTGCCCCGATACTCAAGCACGGGACAGCTGCATTGACTGTTGTTTGCAACTTGCGACAAACAGAACCTGGCACACAACAACTCATCATGACTACATCACAAAATGATTAAGGATACGACAACAGGTGAAGATCGGCATAAAGTTACAACCTGGTATGGTCATAGTCTGGTACATCAAACGACCATGGTGGTTATTAAACTAGAAAGTCGAGACCACTGTATCGGGCATCAACAGCCCACCACGGACACTAGAACAGAGTCGTGGGACACGTGGGCCAATCAGATGGGGCCTCTAAAGATTCACGCGGCCTATAAATGAATAGTACATGGAGATTGGGAGGTGGATTGTAGAGGACTTTTCCCTAAAAGTAGAGACGTTGTCAAGTAAGGTTTTGAGGGGCCACCTAGTGATCATTTAGGTGAGCATACTCTTATTCTAAGAAGGAGGGAGGGCTCATTTAGATATCACTTCCATAGTAGTATGAGGAAATAGAATTGTCCTTTAGAGAGATGGTAGTTCTGTGCCTCAAAGCTCCCCCAAGCGTGCCGGGTTTCCTTTTGACCTCTAAACCTGAGAGGGTGGTCCAGATAGAATAGCCCGACACAGGGATGACAAGAACCAGGGCAGTGTTAGTCTGGTACGTACGGTCATTACCCGTCGCAATCATAACCGACATGGTCATGGCTTGACACGATCGTTGCCAGACATAGTCATGACCCGACATGGTCCAGATCTATACCAGTCCCCATTACCGGTCTAGCTCACTCCCGGATGTCATATACTATGCATATCGATTTCCTCAATCAGGGATACTATGACAAAGTGGATTTTTGGCTTAATTTTGAGGACAAAATATCTTTTAAGGTGTGTAGGATGTGATGAAGTGGACTTTTGGAATCCTTAAAGCTCCAATAACATATTAGAATTCATATCTTGAGTTGTAATGAGAGTTCCAAGTGTTTTGGAAAAGTTTGAGTGTTAATTGAGGTTGATATTATGATTAATGTCCCTAAGTTCGTGTATTTTTGAAGAATTTAATTGAATGGTCCTAAAGCTGAGTTTCATCACCAAAATGGAGTAGAATGTACCGTGAGAGATAAGGAAGCTATGGTTACAATTTGGTGGCAATTGGAGTACCTTAGAGGGAGTTATTTATGATTGACGATCATGAAATAATGTAAATATTGATGTTCTAACTAGCAAAGTTGGGTTTTTATAGATGGAATTGGATGTGTCACACCCTCCTGTTGGTCTTGGATGGGCTGTGTGGCCACTTGTACACCTTAGATCCTTAATCTAGTGGTCATAGGCTATCATAAGAGGAGACACGGATTGGATTAGTATGGAGCTTCCCAGCCCTTGGTTGTCTTGATCAGACAATTGTTGGTTATCCCCAACCTTGCAGTTAGAACCAGGTCATGGAGGTGTTTGCCAACCATGACTAATCCACGATCCCACAACAAGGAACGAGTTATGTGCAAGTCTAACCGCACAGTTATGACCGTCTCATCAAAACAAAACCACAGACCCTCTATCCTTAAGCTTTGGTCCAGTAGGAAGAGAGAACGAAGCAGCCTCCAGCACAATCTCCCCATCCTTCTCACAGGCCATGGGTGGGAGAAAGAGTCAGAGCTATAAGGCAGTTCAAACGGAGATAACATAGGGGTAAAGGAAGAACGGGGATGAGTGCATTCACTACACGAATGAAAGTGCTTTCCTAGGGAGCTATTCGTGGCTGAAGATCCCTAGTTTTTCCTGGGAAGAAGATGGAGTCCAGGGGTTCCGAGTGAGGTCTTCCCCCATGTTTTTGACCCGTGTTGAGGTTCCTATACATTGTGCGAAGCTCCCAGATGCTTCATGTTTGTGTGACGAGAACCAGGGGTGTTTTCCTCCTTTTGCTCCACCACAGAAGTAGCTGGCGGCGACGCTCCTACCTAGATGGAGGTCTAGAGCCGTAATCAAGGAACAAGTTGGCCGTAGAGACAAGGAGGAGGTGGACGAAGCTGATGGACACCTGAGAAGTCGATGTGGAGCACTCCAACTCCATTGCTAGCTCGTTGGAGATCCTTGCGCACGGCGGTGCCCTATTTTGGCGGAGAAGCAGAGTCTCGCTGCGGGACTCAGGCACGAGCCTGTGAGGATGGAGATCGGGAAGCATCGAGCTCCCTTGTGGCGGTCAGAGAAGCAGAGGAGGAGGTGAGCATCGACGTTGATCCTTCATTGGGATCTGTCTTCTGGCGGTAGCTTGCTCCAGAAGAATAGAGGAGCCAGACTCACACAGAGATTGGGAGAAGCCAGATCACGATGCGGGAGAGAAAAGGAAGGCAAAGAAGGATTTGTTGCCCTGATAGCCATGTGGCATCGTCCCATTGGCCAGAAAAGGTAAAATACCTCAAATCATCCAGTTCTTAGATAAATCATATAAAATAGCCTGATTATCAAAAAAATACAAACTAGGTACCGTTATTCTCAAAAAAATGTGTAGAACAATATAGAAGCATAATATCAAACTTTTAATGCTTTAATATCAGTGATATCATGTAAGATGTATTATGCTTGTTTCATGAGTAATAAATATCAAATGATGATATAAAATTATGGAAAAATGTCAGTAAGTCAATAATCAAGTTTATAATGTATATGATGTCATATATGGTCAAGTTGATGAACGAAAGTATATACTTTGATTAATATGGCTAATTATGGCTAATAACACTAAAGATAATGCAATAAATGCACACATGCTCAGTAAATGATGAAATTCACAGAGTAAGTTCATATCAGTATATGGAACTTCAGTTTTAATTATGAGATCATAATGATGAACATAATCCATGTTATACGATGATGTTTGCTCTTAATGTGATATAAACCCAAATTTTAGTAATGAATGTAACTTATGGTTAATGAAAGTGACATAATGTTAAGTATGTTCACATAATAATGTGACACATGAGTATATCCAGTTGATGAACTATAATCTAAAATATGACATTAGTAAGATAAATATAGGATAAGAATGCAAGTGATATGGAAATATACTAAAGAGATAAGGTAAACCCTAAAATGGATATAACTAGGGATATGATGATGAGAACCTGATGATAATGCATGCTCTTGTCTTAACCAGGTTTAACAAAGTTATAGATGGCATGGATATATGTGATTAGTATGTCTCTTGGGAAGGTACGCCATTACCTCTTACTTGGCTTATTATACAATATGCTTGTGTTATATGTGTAGTAAAATACTTGGCATATGATATTGGATGAAATGATTGTTCTTGTATGATATGTTGCATGATTCTCCATACTTATTGCTATTAACACATCAAACATAATATATCTGTTCCATTATATGAAAGCACTAATTCTCTTTGGTAGAATAGTGCTGGAAAGTGATCATTCTCTTTGGTAGCAGATCACATTGTACAATGATCTAACTCTTTGGTAGTAGATCATAAGGCCTTACATCTCATTCTCTTTGGTAGCAGAGATGATGCATTATTCCCTCAGGTGGCAAATGCATGGATATATAATGGAAAATGTGCTTAAAATATGTGTTCTCTTTTGCTAATGAATATCTTTGTGCAAGTATATGCTTTTCTTATATTCTTCTATTACTGTCAAGTATATTAGTTTTATCTTATTGCCAAGATATGATGAGAGGTATATAAAAGACACGTAGGCATACTCAATACAATATTCTTGAATATTGTGCTGATGTGTACCGCATGTAATCTTTTGTTTAGGTTGTGGTTATGCTCTTGAAGATCCAGGATAGTTGAGAGTTGTGTGGTGAGCTGATGTACAGGTGGACCTGTTGTCTTAAGATCCTGTTGTTTAGTTGTAGTACATGTATATGTATAGTTTGTTGTTCAATATGTAATATCAAATGTTGTAACAATTCATGTTGTAATTATATGTTGAATGGTGAACATGTGTGTATGGTTTTATTATTGATCATGTACATGTGCTACTGATTGTTTCCTTTTGACTTCCTCTGATTTTCTTCTCCTTAGCCTTGTGTGGGATGTTTAAATTGGGATTCTCGCTGAGGTGAGGGTTTCAATTTGGATGTCACACATGAGATTAAGTTTTAGAAAATCCGGGGACGTCACAGGTGGTATCAGAGCATGAACAATAGCAAAGCCTGACATTTGCTCATTATGCAATTCAAAAACTAAAGAACCTTGAACTTAATAATGTTTTAGGGTTAGATTAGTCGTATTTTAGAGACTAGATCTGACCTAGCCTCTAGGTTAGCACCTAGATGTCTGAGAACTAGGTCTAGACTGGTGCTTGTTGAGTAGAATGTCCTTAGATGTCATTCTTTCCTTGTAGTGCAGCGGTATGGGACATTGCACTATTTGGAAATGACGTGCATCAAGGGAAGAGAAACCCTAGACATATTGCACACGTTGTCTAGAGTAGCTACACTAGTCTACCCCTTGTTCTCACCCTTTTCACTAGTTTTCATGACACTGGACTCTCTACTATGTGTGGGACACTCATTTTCAGGATTTGGTTTTTGATTCCAAAAGGATCGAACCTCGATAGTTTTCTCTGACGTTTGTTTTATTGGAGAAAAACTATATAATATTTTAATATGTATATGTATTACAAAAATGTGTCCCCACACATGTACGAGTAGGCGGTGGTCATGCAACCTAAGTGAAAGTGAATGACATCAGTCTAGAAGAGAGTGTAGTTCTAGATTAGATGTCTAGAGCCGTGTTTGGGATATATGATAGATAGAATAGATGAAATAAGTTTTGATGATATGATGTAAGTCTTATATAGATGACATAAGATGGTCTATGATGATCTATGTTTGCCTTTGAGGACTCAAGTTTGGTTTTGAGGTTTTGAGATAAGTTTTGATGATGCAAGTATGCATTCTTTTATGAGATAAGATAAGATAAGTTAAGATAAGATGTGAGTTAGCATGAGCCTTAATCTCTTTTACGAAGGAGGACCTCTAGTGTTAGGACCAATTTTAGGGTTCACTCCCGAGAGAGTGAGACCCATTGGGAGAAGGTCAGAGAACCTAAACTCCAAGTTATGAAAATTATGAGATATGTGATATGATATGCCCTAAACTAGACTACTCCTGAGTGATTGAGATGAGTTGTTTTATGCATGATTCCTATAGTTTTAGAGAGAGGCTGGTTATGTGTGCATATGTGAACATAAAGATGAGTGCCTGCCATCTGGGTGAGAGAGAGAGCCCAAGACCCTGGAGGAGGTAGCTATGTTAGTTTTTGTGAAGTCTCATGCTCGGGTTGGTGGTTTCCCACATAGGAATCTAGTGGTGTATATAGAGAGTTTTGGATAAGCATGTCTCATGGGTAGAAAACCTATGCAGAGAAGGTCATAACATGTTTTGGTTTGTGCTTATGTGGCTAGAGCTTATAAAGCTATTGCTAGTGCCAATGAGGTAGACCTGGAAACCCTAAACCAAGGAGGGAGGATAAAGTATATGCATTTGAGATACTCATAGAGCTGAGTTAGCTCAGAGAGACTGAGCATGACACTACCCTCGTGGTATGGGTTAGAGGAACCTCATTTGGACTATATAAAGTTTTGATACATGTTTAATAAGCTACTTATATAAGTTTGTTTAGCACAACCATGATATAATGCATGTAGGGATGTGATCTAATCTCGAGAGGTGATATATAGACATGATATGATGGAAACCTAGAAATGGTTTAATAGATATCAAAGTATAAATGGTTAACCATATACATGAATAATGTTGGTTAATCTTGTGATGAAATCACTAGTAAATGTTGAAATCAATTATGAACAATGAAATGAGATCATATAGATGAAACATGTTATAAGAGGTGTTAATCTTAGTGCTTAATAAAGATGAAAAATATATAGTTTCATAGTTAGCATAACATAATGATTATGGCACCTTGATATGATCTTGATGGATAAAGTGGGTTAACTATAGTTAACTCCCACCTAAAAGGAATATGTTAATGTTGAACATGTTCTAATAATTTGGCTCAATAACATATTGATGCCCCTTGATATATGGGTTAACTTTAGTTAACTCCCTTAGAATATGATAATATGATGTGGGAACCCTAATGTAGGGGTTAAAAAAAGAAGAAGGATGCAACCGTAACATATGAGATATGTAATGACATAAATAGAGTTTATAAACCCTTGTTTCAATCTTTTAGGAAGGGGTGTTTCACCCTAGATGTTTTAAGACCTCCTAATAGTGATTTGGATATGATATTTATGGAGCTTTGCTTTTGGATATGTTGCCCATAGAGTAGTTTCCCTACATATGGAAGAATATCCTTAGTTTTTCCTTGGAGTATGAGTATGGTTTACTTTCGAGGACGAAAGTTCTTTTAAGATGTATATGATGTGACAAAGTAGGTTTTTGGCTTAATTTTGAGGACAAAATATCTTGTAAGGTGTGTAGGATGTGATAGAGTGGACTTTGGAAATCCTTAAAGCTCCAATAACATATTAGAATTCATATCTTGAGTTGTAAGGAGAGTTCCAAATGTTTTGGAAAAGTTTGAGTGTTAATTGAGGTTGATATTATGATTAATGTCCCTAAGTTCATGTCTTTTTGAGGAATTTAATTGAATGGTCCTATAGCTGATTTTCATCACAAAAATGGAGTAGAATGTACCTTGAGTGGTTACAATTTGGTGGCAATTGGAGTACCCTAGAGGGAGTTATTTAGGATTGATGATCATGAAATAATGTAAATATTGATGTTCTAACTAGCAAAGTTGGGTTTTTATAGCTGGAATTGGATGTGTCACACCCTCCTGTTGGTCTTGGATGGGCTGCGTGGCCACTTGTACACCTTAGATCCTTAATCTAGTGGTCATAGGCTATCATAAGAGGAGGCACGGATTGGATTAATATGGAGCTTCCCAGCCCTTGGATGTCTTGATCGGACGATTGTTGGTTATCCCCAACCTTGCAGTTAGAACCAGGTCATGGAGGTGTTTGCCAACCACGACTAGTCCACGATCCCACAACAAGGAACGAGTTATGTGCAAGTCTAACCACACAGTTATGATCATCTCATCAAAATGAAACCACAGACCCTCTATCCTTAAGCTTTGGTCCAGTAGGAAGAGAGAACGAAGCAGCCTCCAACACAGTCTCCCCATCCTTCTCACAGGCCATGGTTGGGAGAAAGAGTCAGAGCTATAAGGCAGTTCAAATGGAGATAATAGAGGGGTAAAGGAAGAACGGGGATGAGTGCATTCACTACACGAATGAAAGTGCTTTCCTAGGGAGCTATTTGTGGCCGATGATCCCTAGTTTTTCCTGGGAAGAAGATGGAGTCCAGGGGTTCTGAGTGAGGTCTTCCCCCATATTTTAGACCCATGTTGAGGTTCCTATACATTGTGCGAAGCTCCCAGATGCTTCATGTTTGTGTGACGAGGACCAGGGGTGTTTTCCCCCTTTTGCTCCACCACAGAAGCAGCTGGCGGCGGCGCACCTTCCTAGATGGAGGTCTAGAGTCGTAATCAAGGAGCAAGTTGGACGTAGAGACAAGGAGGAGGTGGACAAAGCTGATGGACACCTGAGAAGTCGATGAGGAGCACTCCAACTCCATTGCTAGCTCGTTGGAGATCCATGCGCACGGTGGCGCCCTATTTTGGTGGAGAAGCAGAGTCCCGTTGTGGGACTCAGGCACGAGCCTGTGAGGATGGAGATCGGGAAGCATCGAGCTCCCTTGTGGCGGTCAGAGAAGCAGAGGAGGAGGTGAGCATCGACGTTGATCCTTCATTGGGATCTGTCTTCTGGCGGCAGCTTGCTCCAGAAGAATAGAGGAGCCAGACTCACGCAGAGACTGTGAGAAGCCAGATCGCGATGCGGGAGAGAAAAGGAAGGCAAAGAAGGATTTGTTGCCCTGATAGCCATGTGGCATCGTCCCATTGGCCAGAAAAGGTAAAATTCCTCAAATCATCCAGTTCTTAGATAAATCATATAAAATAGCTTGATTATCAAAAAAATACAAACAAGGTACTATTATTCTCAGAAAAATGCGTAGAACAATATAGAAGCATAATATCAACCTTTTAATTCTTTAATATCAGTGGTATCATGTAAGATGTATTATTCTTGTTTCATGAGTAATAAATATCAAATTGATGATATAAAATTATGGAAAAATGTCAGTAAGTCAATAATCATGTTTATAATGTATATGATGTCATATATGGTCATGTTGATGCATGAAAGTATATAATTTGATTAATATGGCTAATTATGGCTAATAACACTAAAGATAATGCAATAAATGCACACATGCTCAGTAAATGATGAAATTCACAGAGTAAGCTCATATCAGTATATGGAACTTCAGTTTTAATTATGAGATCATAATGATGAACATAATCCATGTTATACGATGATGTTTGATCTTAATGTGGTATAAACCCTAATTTGAGTAATGCATGTAACTTAAGGTTAATGAAAGTGACATAATGTTAAGTATGTTCACATAATAATGTGACACATGAGTATATCCAGTTGATGAACTATAATCTGAAATATGACATCAGTAAGATAAATATAGGATAAGAATGCAAGTGATATGGAAATATACTAAAGAGATAAGGTGAACCCTAAAATGGATATAACTAGGGCTATGATGATGAGAACTTGATGATAATACATGATCTTGTCTTAATCAGGTTTAACAAAGATATAGATGGCATGGATATATGTGATTAGTATGTCCATTGGGAAGGTACACCATTACCTCTTACTTGGCTTATTATACAATATGCTTGTGTTATATGTGTAGTAAAATACTTGGCATATGATATTGGATGAAATGATTGTTCTTGCATGATATGTCACATGATTCTCCATACTTATTTCTATGAACACATCAAACATAATATATCTGTTCCATTATATGAAAGCACTAATTCTCTTGGGTAGCATAGTGATGGAAAGTGATCATTCTCTTTGGTAGCAGATCACATTGTACAATGATCTAACTCTTTGGTAGTAGATCATAAGGCCTTACATCTCATTCTCTTTGGTAGCAGAGATGATGCATTATTCCCTCAGGTGGCAAATGCATGGATATATAATGGAAAATGTGCTTAAAATATGTGTTCTCTTTTGCTAATGAATATCTTTGTGCAAGTATATGCTTTTCTTATATTCTTCTATTACTGCCAAGAATATTAGTTTTATCTTATTGCCAAGATATGATGAGAGGTATATAAAAGACATGTAGGCGTACTCAGTACAATATTCTTAAATATTGTGCTGACGTGTACCACATGTAATCTTTTTTTTAGGTTGTGGTTATGCTCTTGAAGATCCAGGATAGTTGAGAGTTGTGTGGCGAGCTGATGTACAGGTGGACCTGTTGTCTTAAGATCTTGTTGTTTAGTTGTAGTACATGTATATGTATAGTTTGTTGTTCAATATGTAATATCAAATGTTGTAACAATTCATGTTGTAATTATATGTTGAATGGTGAACATGTGTGTATGGTTTGATTATTGTTCATGTACATGTGCTACTGATTGTTTCCTTTTGACTTCCTCTGATTTTCTTCTCCTTAGCCTTGTGTGGGATGTTTAAATTGGGATTCTCGCTGAGGTGAGGGTTTCAATTTGGATGTCACACATCCAATTAAGTTTTAGAAAATCCGAGGACGTCACAGATACCGATACCTATCTTCCCTTTTTCATCTTTTATCTTTATTCAACAACACATTGTAATTAAACCATTACATCTCTTATTAGTGCAATTTAGTGATTATTTCTTACCATGTTCATCTGTATGACTTTATTCAGTTGATTGATTTCTCTTGCATCCGAGTTCTATAATCTCTTTTTCATCTCACATGTTTGACTAGATACCAAAAATGTGATCCCCGACCTGATCTCCTTTGAGAAAAGGAGGTCACATACAAATAGAATTTGGTAAAACTCTAGAGTATGAGAATACCCAGACCTAGACCTTTCTTTATTTCTCTTCTATTGTGAAATCTATGTTTAAGTTTCCTCGAGAGAGGATTCTAAGATTTGAGTTTTCCCTAACGACATTTTTGAGAGAGAAAGGTGTGAGAATTAAATCGTTGTAGGTTGCAAGATCAATTTCTTTCTTTGGGTTATACTCGGAATGTGAGGATTAATCCTTTAGTTCCATTTACCCAAAATATAAAACTCTCTTAAAAACCATCAAAACCCCAACATCATGCTAAACCCATTTACTAGTAAACTCCCTTTTTGGAGATAATTTTCTTGTTCTTTTCTTTATTCTTATAGTGATCTACGCTTGCTTTGTGGCACACCTTTTCTCCCTATCAAGTTTTTGATGACTTTGACAATTTAAACTTAGTTTCCAAAATGTTTACTCTCCTCGTCCTTGTGTTCGACCTTGAAATACTACTCCGACCTCGTACTAGTTGCGGGCGTCATTGAACATTTGGGTTTTATAAATTGCAAAAGACCGATTACCTAGATGATGAACTTTTTGGTACCGTTGCCAGAGACGAGGCAACCAGTACCATTTCACAAACCTGAGTTTGCTTGCACTTAGTCACACGAACAATGATACATGACTATTGATACATGAATACTGCTTTACACACTGAAAAAATTGCCTAACTATAAAACTTACATTTATGTTATTGCATTTCAGGTGCATCAGTACTCATGGCCAACCAAGATCCTGAAGCTATGTCTCTCTGATCATTTGTTGAAGTCAGGGAAAATGAAGAGAATAATCCTATTTTGGAGAAGCCACTCAATGTGGCTAACTTTGAGCTGAATCTTGGTTTTCTCCAACTATTGCAACACAATAGGGTTGGGGAAAATAATGCTGAAGAAAATCCCTACAACCACCTTGTGACTTTCAAAAAAACCTACAGAACTTTCAAAATCAACCGAGTGCCAATAACGCACATCTAAAATCAGTGCTTTCCCTTCTCTCTGAAGGATAAGGTGCTAGAATGGTACTCCAGCCTTCAAGATGGAAGAATTTCGAACTGGGAGTATTTTTCCAACACTTTTATCACAAAGTTATTCCCTATTGAAAGAACTATTATGTGATAGAAAAAGATTAGATGGTTCTCTCAAAAAGTTTCTGAAAATTTGCACAAAAATTGGGAGTGTTTCCTAGGCTACCAACGTGAATGCCCACACCATGGTTTTTCTAAACCTTGTTTAATCACCACCTTCTACAATGGTCTGTCAGCCGGAGAGAGAAATTCAACATTGTTTGACAAACTTCCAACCAGGGTGAAACTTCTAGAACACTCAGAACAATAAAAAAAGGCCTTCTATGATGTCTAATCTTTTGTCATTCACAAAGAAATAGAATGAGCTGAACAAGCGACTACACAAGAGCTCGGTAGACAACACTAATATTCTCAATTTAATGCAGCAACAGTTAGGGAACTTCTCAAACCAGATTGGAGAAATTCAACAACACAATAAATTGATTAACTAACAGTTGGCAAGTTTATCCCAAAGCATAAGAGACCCGATGGGGCAACTTCCGTCCAACATTGAGGCAAACATGCAAGGAAATGAAACTGCAATAATGGGCACTCTGAGGCCAAGAACTGTGTTGCACCCTACTGTTGACCAGAGGACCACGATTGAAAAAGAAGTTGAGGGAGAAAGAAACACGATGACAAAAGAATCTACTAGGGTTGTTGTCAAGCAAAAGGGGATTGTGGAGAAAAAGAGCAGCGATACAATTATAGAAATGAATCCTGACAAGTATGCACCATCCATACCCTTCCCCCACAAATTGGTAAAAGCCCAACTGAAGAAGAGGTACAAGAAATTCTTAGAATCCATGAAGAAGCTTCATCTAGACATCCCTTTTCTTGACACGATAGAAGAAATGCCCACCTATGCAAAATTCTTTAAAGACATGATCTCAAAAAAGAAAAGAGAAAAGGATGTTGAAATTGTGAAGTTAGCCCAGATATCCAGTTCTTTTGTGAAGGAAAGCATGCATGCAAAGAAAGATGAATCTAATGCCTTCGTGATTTCTTTTCAAGTCGGTGATGATATGATTCAAAGAGGATTTGCAGATCTAGGAGCAAGCATTAGTCTTATGCCGCTCTCTCTTGTTAAATGGCTGGGGCTCACTGACATCGTAAACACTAATATGAGGATCCAACTAGTCAATTACACTTTCACAAAATGTGTGGGTATAGTGGAGGACGTGCCAATAAGAGTGGGGCGCTTTTTCATCCCTTGTGACATTGTTCTTATAGATACACTAGAGGATGCTAATTTCCCAATGATCTTTGGGCAGCCTTTTCTTACAATAGGAAGGGCTCTCATCGACATAGAAGCAAGAATGATAAATATCAGGGTCAAAGAAAATCATATTGATTTTAACATCTACAATAGTATGAAGGTTCCTTCTTTCATCAAATCGTCTTGCTTTGTCAAAAGCTACCAACAATTCTGTCAGGAGGTAAAAGAAGAAATAGCCATTTTTGATCCTCTAATGCATGATTTGACTAGCAATGCAAACATAATAGATGATCATGAAGTGGATGGTCTCCTAAAAATTCTCAACCAAGAAGAATCATCAGGATCAGATGGACCATTCAAGGTGGTAAAATATGCCTCACTCATGCAAGACAACACCAAAGAACCTATAGTGAGCCCCCCCCCCCAGAATGAAAAGTTCTTCCAGTACGATTGGAATACCTATTTATGGATGCTGAGAAGATGAACCCTATTATTATAAACTATGAGATAACAAAAGTCCAAAAGGAGCAGTTGGTTGAAGAATTTAAACTATGACGCAAATCATTAGGTTATTCTGTTGAAGATCTGAAAGGAGTGATCCCTTCCATCTGTATGCATAGAATACATCTTCAGGAGAACGCCAAACCTTACGTACAACCACAAAAAACCTCAATGAGAAGCTATAGGAAGTGGTCAGTAAAGAAATCATAAAACTCCATGATGCTGGGATCATCTATTCCATCAGTGATAGCACATGGGTTAGTCCAGCACGTGTGGTCCCAAAGAAAGGAGGCATGACTGTTGTTAGAGGAGAGAATGGGAATGAGGTCGCAACAAGAGAAGTAACAGGGTTGTGCATGTGCATCGACTATAGAAAGTTAAACACTAACACCCGCAAAGACCATTTTCCACTCCCGTTCATCGATCAGATGCTTGAACGTCTAGCCCACCACTCATACTTCTACTGGTTAAATGGGTATTTATGATTCTACCAAATCCCCATTTACCCAAATGACAAGGAGAAGACAACTTTCACTTGTATCTACAAAACTTTCACTTTCACAAGAATGCCCTTCAGACAATGTAATGCGCTTGCAACTTTTTAGAGGTGTATGAACTCCATTTTTGAAGACTTCCTTGAAGACAAAATGGAAGTTTTCATGGACCATTTTAGCATCTATGGAAGCACCTTTGATGATTTTGTAAAAAATCTATCTCTGGTTATGAAAAGATGTGAAGAGCAAAGTCTAGTTTTAAACTGGGAAAAATGCCACTTCATGGTTTAGAAAGGCATTGTGCTTGGGCATAAGGAATCAGATAAAGGCATTGAGGTTGATCAATCAAAAATCGAAGCAATCTCAAAGCTCCCACCACCTACATCAGTGACAAGAGTTCGAAGTTTCCTAGGGCATGCATGATATTACAAGAGGTTTATCAAAGATTTTTCCAAAATATCAAAGCCACAATCGAATCTTCTGATGAAGGATGTCAAATTAAATTTCTCTAAAGAATGTTATGACACATTCACAACTTTGAAGGAGGCCCTAATTTCGGCCCCCATCATCCAGTCACCTGATTGGAGCCTTCCTTTTGAGTTGATGTGTGACGCCAACAATTTCACAATAGGAGCAGTACTAAGACAAAAGAAAGACAAACGACATCATGTGATTTATTACACCAGTAAAACGTTGGATGAGGCTCAAATATATTACACCACTACGGAGAAATAGATGCTAGACATTATATTCACTTTTGACAAGTTCTACTCTTATTGTGATGCCTCACACCAAAGTAAAATGAGATTACTCGAAACAAAAATGCGGAAAAGAGATTAGCAAACTTATTAGCAAAAAACACAAAAAATTTAAAACCTGTTTGCATAAAACTGCCATATGAAAAGAACTTTTACACATGAGTACTTTCATGCCTCAAAGCATTCTCAAGGCATGTTTTCAACTTGTAACGAAAGCATTTTTCCAGAACGTATGTACATGATTCCATCACATCAGATATACAACAAGCACATAAAGAGAACATGTTCACAAAACATGTACAAAACGTTCCAAAAGACCTGAGTATACATGGATGGCTCTAGGACTCTATCAATAAGACAACCAACAACACTTCCAATCTTATCATCTACTGCACCTTTGGTTGCTTCTCAACCTCCTCTAGACAATCTCTACCTCCTCGTTCTCATCCACCTAAAAAGGTTGTTAACCAATGGGGTGAGACACACAGTCCCAACAAGAGATATAACTCTCTGCCAACTCTATAATTATAACAGATAAGATAAAATGAGCAGCAGTACAATTATTAGGAAAAACAATTACTGTTGAATTATGAAACATCTTAATATTTAAAAAGGAATATGAATAACATGTACATTTTCTATCAGTATCATTGTATGAAGATCAAGCAAGGTCTCAACCAATTTTTTCATATTTGATCCTATACAATTATACTACACAGCCGATTACACATTCATTATGCCCTAAGGATTTGAATCGTACCATTCAACTCCAACTGACCACTATATGTATATAGTCAAAGTCAGTGCCACACAAGGTCTAATGGAAGAGTCGGAATCCACGACCTCACCACACATCTTGGTTAGCACAATACAAAACATCGTAGAGACATATCAATCAACTACAACATCACTATATAGCCAAGATCGGGGATTGACTCACGCATGACCATCCACATATATAAACATAACTAGCCCACCTTGGTATAGGTACAACACCAGAAGAACAGGCTCGTGCATGTCCGTTCTAACAAAAGGAGTTTCTCATGCATGGACATCCATATCACACTGAGATCAGCTCACGCATGGTCGTCTCACACATCATTTATTTAAGGATACAAGGAATTACTTGACTTGTACCCCATATATTAAAAAATAAGCGCTTTGAGTTAAACTCATTTCACCACCATGTACCCCATATATTCAAAAATAAGCACTCTGAGTTAAACTCATTTCACCATCCAACAATAAAGAGGACACTGGAATGGATATGTGGCATAAGGAAACTACACTAATAGATTATACTTGATTAGTTAGATCAATTTAACATCTTAAGGCATCAATCAAGTTACAACGTACAACCTCTAAACAAGATCTACATAATCAGGGTATGACTCATCATCAGAACATATTGAATCACATCATCACTTTATGTATGTTATTATGTATATATCCATCTTAAGGAGCAATGTTCATCACAAGGACCACATGTCCATCACAAGGACCACATGTCCATCACAAGGACCAAATGTTCATCGCAAGGGCCACATGTCCATCACAAGGACCACATGTTCATCGCAAGGACCAATGTCCATTACATCATAACCACCATAGCTCATACCTGGCTATGCACATCAATCTGTATCACTTGCATTGTTAGAACTGATAACAAAAAGGCAAAGCATCATTATTTCATAGAACTCATATTATACATTCACCTTACACATTTCACATTATAACAATTAGGGTTTCACTTTACTTGATTAGGGTTTACAAGGTTGGATCATCAACCATCTTTAGATCATCACCTCCTTCATCATTATGGGATGTGT
Organism: Alisma plantago-aquatica; assembly: GCA_963693085.1. Taxonomy (NCBI): domain Eukaryota; kingdom Viridiplantae; phylum Streptophyta; class Magnoliopsida; order Alismatales; family Alismataceae; genus Alisma; species Alisma plantago-aquatica. Next base: position 587,876,450 of record OY856415.1, read on the forward strand.
TATAATACATAGAAGCATATTTCTCATTATTATTATAAAACATGTTATGTGGTTTAGAAACATAACCTTCACATCATATGTACAACTACTCCATATGATATCACATCATCACCATGAAACACCAACATCAACATGTTTTGTCTCAACCATCACCATGGAGTATTACATCACACCATGTAACCCTAGCATCAACAAGATGCATCACTACACCACATAGGGGTATTAGTTAGGGTTAGGGTATCGGCCACCACACAAAAGATAGGGTATCAGTTACCACACCAAGATAGTGTATCGATTAACCCTAGATATCGAGCAACCAACCTAGGTAGGGTATCAGTTTACTAACTCAAGGATGAGTATTGGTTTATCATCACTTTGTATCGGTTCAACATCACTTGGTATCGGGCTCAACACCTCAATGAAAGTTTGTCAGCCAAGGTACAACCAAGGATATTGTCCAAGAGGTACATGAAGAAGGGGTATCAGTTATACCATCTCTTAAAGTACCAAGCTCACCATCCCTTAGGGTATCAGACTCATCATCCCTTAGGATATCAACCTCATCTTTAACCAAGGGTATGATCCTACCCATTCATTAGAGTATCAACCACTAGGGTTGGTTGTATTGATTGAACCTCAAGGTAGGTGATTCACACCTCTAACCAAGATGTGTCAGCTAAGGAGTATCAGTTTGCAAGGAATATCAGTTTATACACGTATCAGATTAGGGTTACTCATGTCAGCTTCCACATTAAAGTAGAAGCATGGAGACTCAACACTCTTCTCACTAACCATCACAAGATCATGACAAACCACATCATAGGAAGCATATCGATCTAGACAAGGCATGTCAGTTTGCATATCGGGTTGCACATCATATCGGTTAGCATACCATAACTCATATCAGTTTAGTCATCTCCTACCTCAAGATGATGATATTACCAAGGCAAAGAAAGGAGTAACTTATGGAAGCAACTTAACATAGTTCTATTCTAAAAAATGGAACGTAAAGCCACCAAGAAAAGCTTCTAGCATGCAAGAAAAGACAAGCTAAGAGCAACTAGCAAAATAACAAGTAGAAAGGTGATAATAACAAAGTAGGGTTAAAGTTATATAACCCGCCTCAAGAACAACCACCAAGATTTAAGCTCTAAGGTCAAGCTCCAAGCTTCCTAGACTCAAGGTAGAAGAAGATCCTCCTAGCTCGACCTCCACCACACCTCCTAGAAGGAAGATGAGACCATGTTTAAGGGAGAGTAAAAGAGAAGAGAAGAAGGTACCAAGGTCCTTGGCCGAGAAGAAGAAAGAAGAAGAGAAAGAAAGCTGGGAAACCATGGCTTACCAAGGAAGAAGATGATGATGAGAACCAAAAGCTCTTGGCTCGCCCACCAAGCTCTAAGGAAGAGGGCTCTTCAAGCTCAAGGTCATCCACTAAGGAGAGAAAGCAAGGATTGCTAAAAGGGTTCACTTGTATAAGAAGGAAGAGGTATATATACATGGCTGAAGAGAGAGAGAGAGAGAGAAAAGAAGGTGTCACCACCTTAGGACCCTATAAGACACTTGTCCAAGAAGAAGGGACACATTCCACACCATGTAACAAGGTGATAGAACCTATGTCTTGCCCACTTGGCCACTAAGGAAGGTCAAGGTTGACACATCCATCCACCTCCTTCACAACCGATAGGGATGAAACCCTAGGTCACAAGCCGATATGGCACTCCTCCTAGAGTCACCACATCTTGACATGGTGATCCTTAAGATGCCACAAATCGGTAGGATGTCCCTCAAGACACCCTCAACCGACACCAAGCCTCTTGAAGGAAAACAAAAATCGATACAAGGCCTCACCAAGGCTCTCAAGTCTGAGACAACACTCCAAATAGCAAAGCACACTTCAAACATGTGTCCAAAACATCAACAAGGATGTCACCACTCAACCTAGCCCAAAAAAGGCACCCAAAACTTCCTATCTCCTATAGATGATTCCAAGAGAGAGAAGGAACACTCTAGATGTGGCAAACTTGCATATCAACCCCTACTCTGGGCAAATTGCAAGCTGCACAAAAACCTCACCATGAAGCACAAACATCAAGCAACAAGGCTTAAACAAGGATAACAAACCTTAAACATGCCCTAATTACATCTTAGATGATTACAACAAGGAGCTAAGCAACATACTTAAGCAAAAACAAACAGGGTTAGGCCAAACCGTGGGTTAGGGTCCTTACAAGCCATAAACCCCTAACATGGATTTTGCCCCCAAAATCCTAAGAGAAAAGAGAAGGGTACTTCCTCCCAATCTCCTCTTTGAGCTCCCACAAGGCTTCCTCAACACCAAGATGATTCCAAAGAACCTTCATAAGCACAAGGTCCTTCCTCTTCAACTTCTTCACCCTTCGATCAAGGATCAACACTGGACCTTCCACATAGGTCACATCCTCATCCAGCTCCACATCCAGAGGCTGTAACACTAGCTCTGTATATGAATGACACTTCCTCAACATACTAACATGGAATACTGGATGCAAATTGTGCAACTCAGGGGGAAACTCCAACTTATAGGCCACCTTCCCAACACGTGCCACAATGAGGTAAGGTCCCATAAATCTGGGAGCTAACTTACCCTTCTTTCCAAACCTCAAAACATCTTTCCTGGGAGAGACCTTCAAATATAGTTTTCTTCCACTTGGAACTCAAAGGGTATACAAAAATTTTCTGCATACGACTTCTGTCTGTCTTGTGCTGCTTTCAACTGTTGCTGTATCACTTTCATCTTCTCCGTCATCTACTGCATAAGTTCATGACCTAGAAGCTAATACTCCCCTATCTCATACCAACACAACAAAGACCCACAACGTCTCCCATACAACGCCTCATATGGTGCCATGTCAATACTTTTGTGATAGTTGTTATTGTAGGCGAACTCTATCAAACTGAGGTGTATATCCCAGCTTCCCGAGAACTAAAGAATACAAGCCCTCAACATATCCTCCAAGATCTGAATAGTCCTTTCAGACTGACTGTCTGTCTGTGGGTGGAAAGCAGTGTTGAACTTTAACAGCGTACCCAAAGCTGTATGCAGTCGCTCCCAAAAGTGACTTATAAAAGGAGGACCTCTGTCAGATACAATAGTAGCTGGAACACCATGTAAACACACTATCTCATAAATATAAACTTGATCGAGTTTCTCCACTGTGAACGTTGTCTTTACGGGGAGAAAATGTGATGACTTGGTCAACCTGTCAATGATCACCCATATGGAATCATAACCTTTGGCTGTCCTACATAGACCAACCACAAATTTCATAGTTACATGATCCCATTTCCATTGAGGTATAGGCAACGGTTGCAAGGTTTCTATGGGCTTCTGATACTTAGACTTAACTTGCTAACAAACAACAAATCTTGCAACGAACTCAGCTATATCTCTCTTCAATCCTGGCCACTAATACATATCCTTCAGGTTGTGGTACATCTTGGTACTACATGGGTGCATAACATACATAGATGTATGCACTTCTTCCAGAATCATCTTCCTCAGGTTATCCGAATCAGGAACTACTATCCTGTGATGATAACATACTATTCTGTCTTCTTTCTCATGAAAAACATCATGCTTCCCACTGCTGAACTCTAATCTAATCTATTGTGTCCCCGTATCAGTCTGTTGAGCTCCTTTGATCTGTTGTCTTAGCGTAGGTTTCACTTGTAATTGCACCAACAAACCGGCTAACAAAGAGACTTCCAACTTGACATTCATCTGACGCAAGGAGACCAACATGTATCGCTTGTGACACATCAAAGAACTCAATTGACCTCGATCCACAGATGAAGACTTCCTACTCAAGGCGTTTTCCATGACATTTTCCTTTCCCAAATGATAATCAATCGTGCAGTCATAATCCTTGATCAACTCCATCCAACAAAGATGCCTCATATTCAACTCATACTATGAGAAGATATACTTCAAGTTCTTGTGACATGTGAAGATCTAACACTTCTCCCCATATAGGTAGTGCCTCCAAATCTTCAAAGCATATACTACTACAGCTAACTCCAAGTCGTGGGTTCGATAATTCTCCTCGTGTTTCTTAATCTATCGAGAAGCAAAAGAAACTACTTGCTTGTCCTTCATCAACACACACCCCAAACCATGCATGGATGCATCAGAGAAGACGACGTATCCTTTTCCTTACTCAGGAAAAACCAAAACTAGTGCACTTGTCAGCTTCTCCTTCAAGGTCTAGAAAGCATGTTGACACCTATCATCCCAAACGAATGACACATCCTTCCATGTCAACTTAGTTAGGGGTAGGGCGATGGCGCTAAAGTTCTTGATGAACCTTCATTAGTAGTCTGTCAAACCTAGGAAACTATGCACTTCTGTTAGCATCTTTGGCTACTCCCATTTTGCTACAAACTCTACCTTCTTAGGGTCCATTCATACTCCTTCTGTAGATATAACGTGCCCCAAGAAAGCTACCTCCCTCAACAAGAACTCACACTTCCTGAACATAGCATAGAGTCGGTGTTGTCTCAACACTATCAACGCCTGATGCAAATGTTGTTCATGCTACTAACTGTCCTGACTACATATCAAGATGTCATCTATGATGACAACTACAAACTGGTCAAGGAATAGTTAGAACACTCTATTCATCAAATCCATGAACATTGTTGGTGCATTGGTCAGCCCAAATGGCATAACCACAAACTCGTAGTGACCATACCTCGTCCTAAAAGCTAATTTTAGTATGTCATCCTCCTAGATCCTTAACTGATGATATCCTGACCGTAGATATATCTTCGAGAACATACTTTCACCATGCAAATGATCAAACAAATCATCTATCCTCGACAGAGGATACTTACTCTTTCTCGTGACCTTGTTCAACTGTCTGTAATCTATGCACAACCTCATAGACCCATCCTTTTTCTTCACAAATAGTACCAGAGCACCCCCACGACGATGTACTTAGTGTGATGAAACCTTTGTTAAAAAGTTCTTACAACTGTCTCTTCAACTCTGCCATCTTTGTCAGTGCCATCCTATATAGTTTCTGAGCTATGGGTTGCGTACTAAGAACTAGATTGATCTCAAAATCAATCTCACGGGGTGGGGGAACACCTAGAAACTCATCAGGGAACAATCCTCAAACTCCCTAACCACCGAAACGTCATGGATACTAATACGCCTCACCTTTGTATCCACCACATGTGCCAAAAGTGCCTTGCAACCTTGTCTCAGAAGCTTCCTCGCCACCATAGCTGATATGAGACACGTCGGGAGAATCTTCCTATCTCCTTGGAAGATCCACATCTCACTACCATCTACAAATGTCACTTGCTTGGAAAAACAATCCTAGACCACTCTGTACTTCTCCAAAGTATCCATCCCAAGGATCACGTCGAATCCATGGATGTCAAGTGGTGTAAGATTCACTTGAATGTTGTGTCCTGCAAAAGAGAGAACGCAGGAAGGACACACATCCTACAACACTATAGAATGGACCAACGGTGTTTCTAGCAACAAGACATTCTTTCTATGACTAACAGGAAAAGAGAAACTACCAAGCACTTCCCATGCAACAAAAGAGTGCGTAGTACCCAGGTCAACCAAAACAAATATAAAGAAAGAAGAAGACAAATTAGAATGAAATAACTCCATCTGACCTATCACCACTCGTGGGTTGACCACCGCCTCTGGCTAACTCATCGCGTAGAATCTAGCCATTGTCTGTTGTTTCCCACATCCTCTACTTCCCTGAGTAGATGATCCAACTTGGGATTCTTGGCCACGTCCTCATCCTCCTGCACCACTATTCTACTATCTCTATGAGCCTTGCTGGCTCTACCTCGATTGCTGAGTCACTTCATCATCCTTCATTGGACAGAACTATCTAGTATTGCCAACTTGTCCACACTTGTAACATGTTTTGTTCTCATACTAAGGACTAGGTGGTCCTATAACTGATGTTGATGCAACACTCTGGGCTCCTGAGGGTGGAAAACTATGACCTCTTCCCTTACTTGGTGATCACTGAGTCGAAATACCAAACCTCTATGACGCTGGCGGTGCAGAAAACCTCTGCTTCTTGAAGCCACCTAACGACTGCCCTTGAAACTGTGCAAACCAATTTTTAGTATACACCTCTCTTCTCCTACACAGATCGTTCTATCCTTTGAACAAACTCCATAAATGTAGAAAACCTCTCTTGATTCTCCAAGGCAGCAGCTAGGGTAGACAACTCAGTATTCAACCCCTTATAAAAATGATGAATCCTCTCATCTTCCATTACAGCCATTTGAGGACAGAACCTCAACAACTACATAAACCTTGTCTCATAATGATTAATCGTCATGGACCCCTGTCGAATCCTCTCAAACTGACTGATATTCTCATCCAGATATGTTCATGGAAAGTACTGACTAATAAAATCCCATCAAAACTCTTCCCAACCAACCACAACATCAGGTCTCTACTCCTCCTCTACGGTCCACTGATGCCAACACTCCCTCTCAAGAAGTACACCGCATGTTTCACCTTATCCTCTTTAGGGATACTTAGGATCTAGAAAGCCTTCTCAAGATCAGTCAACCATAGATCTTCATATGTCGGGTCAACTGTCCCCACATACTCAACCGCCCCAACACAACAAAGCCGCTCAAAAGTCTTCCCAATATTTGAAGATTCAGCATGGGGAACAGGTGCTCTAGGCTGAGGTGTAGGCATCCTATCCTCCATATGAGTCATCATGGTGATAAATTGCCCAAAAATGTGATTGAAAGGCAGAACTTTCTATCATGGTCATGTCAAACTAGGAACTTCAGGCACCTCATCTTCATATGCCTGGTTCTTTGCACCACCACCCAGTGCAGCAAAACTACTCTCAGTAGCATGTTCTTCATGTTCTCTATATATCTTTCAACTTTCTTCATCTTCTGCATAAGCAGAAGTGACCATAAGATAGACTGGAGGATACTAGAACAAACACAACTCAGTGAACCTAAAGCTCCGATACCAACCAAAGTGTGACACCCCGTGCCACAACAAAATGAGATTACTCAAAACGAAACCATGGAAAAGAGATTAACAAAATTATTAGCAGAAAACACCAAAAATTTAAAACCTTTTTGCATAAAACTGCCATATGGAAAGAACCTTTACACCTAAATACTTTCATGCCTCAAATCATTCACAAGGCATGCTGTCAACCTATAATGAAAGCATTGTTCCAGAATGTATTGACATGATTCCATCACAACTGATATACAACAAGCACATAAAGGGAACACGTTCACAAAACATCTACAAAACATTCCTAAAGACCCAAGTTTACAAGGGTGACTCTAGGACTCTATCAACAAGACAACCAACAACACTTCCAACCTTATCATCTACTGCGCCTCTGGCTGCTGTTCAACCTCCTCTGCACGATCTCTACCTCCTCATGCTCGTCCACCTACAAAGGCTATTAACCAACGGGGTGAGACACACAGTCCCAGTGAGAGGTATAACTCTCTTCCAACTCTATTATTATCACAGATAAGGTAAACTGAGTAGCAGTACAATTATCAAGAAAAACAATTACTGTTGAATTCTGAAACATCTTAATAATTAAAAAGGAATATGAAGAACTTGTATAATTTCTATCAGTAACATTGTATGAAGATCAAGCAAGGCCTCAACCAATGTTTTCGTATTTGATCCTATACAATTATACTACATGGCTGATTATGTATTCAATATGCCTTGAGGATTTGAATTTTACCATTCAAATCCAACCGACCACTATATGTATATAGTCGAAGTTAGTGACACATAAGGTCTAATGGAAGAGTTAGAATCCACGACCTCACCACACCTCTTGGTCAGCATAAGAGAAAACACTGTAGAGACATATCAGTCAACTACAACATCGACATATATCCAAGATTAGGGATTGGATCACGCATGGCCATCCACATATATAAATATAACTAGCCCACCTTGGTATAGGTACAACACTATAATAATAGGCTCACGTATTGTCGTTCTAACAAAAGGAGTGGCTCATGCATAGCCATCCATATCACACTGAGGTCGGCTCACGCATGGACGTCTCACACATCATGTATTTAAGGATATAAGAAATTACTTGACTTGTACCCTGCATATTCTAAAATATGTGCTCTGAGTTAAACGAATTTCACCATCCAGCAATAAAGCTGACACCATAATGGATCTATGGCACATGGAAACTACACTATGATATTTCATTTGATTAGTTAGATCAATTTAACATCTTAAGGCATCACTCAAGTTACAACATACAACCTTTAAACAAGATCTACATAATCAGGGTATGACTCATCATCAGAACATATTGAATCACATCATACTTTATGCATGTTATCATGTATATGTCCATCTCAAGGACCAATGTTCATCACAAGGACCACATGTCCATTGCAAGGACCACATGTCCATTACAAGGGCCACATGTCCATCACAAGGGCCACATGTCCATCACAAGGACTACATGTCCATCACAAGGACCACATGTTCATTATAAGGGCCACAAGTCCATCACAAGGACTACATGTTCATCGCAAGGACCAATGTCCATCACATCATAACCACCATAGCTCATACCTGGCTATGCACATCAATCTATATCACCTGCATGGTTAGAACTAATAACAAGAAGGCAAAGCATCATTATTTCATAGAACTCATATTATACATTCACCTTACACATTTCACATTATAACAATTAGGGTTTCACTTTACCGGATTGTAGTTTACAAGGTTGGATCATCAACCATCTTTAGATGTTCACCTCCTTCATCATTATGAGATATGTCATAAGATATAGAAGCATATTTCTCATTATTATTATAAAGCATTTTATGTGGTTTAGAAACATAACCTTCACATCATATGTACAACTACTCCATAGGATATCACATAATCACCATGAAACACCAAAATCAACATGGTATGTCTCAACCATCACCATGGAGTATTACATCATACCATGTAACCTTAGCATCAACAAGATACATCACTACACCACATAGGGGTATCGGTTAGGGTTAGGTTATCAACCACCACACTAAAGATAGGGTATCAGTTACCACACCAAGATAGTGTATCAGTTAACCCTAGATATTGGGCAACCAACCTAGGTAAGGTATCAGTTTACTAACTCAAGAATGAGTATCGATTTATCATCACTTGGTATTAGGCTCAACACCTCAATGAAAGTGTGTCGGCCAAGGCACAAACAAGGATATTTTCCAAGAGGTACATGAAGAAGGTGTATCAGTTATATCATCTCTTAAAGTATCAAGCTCACCATCCCTTAGGGTATCGACCTCATCATCCCTTAGGGTATCAGCCACATCTTTAACCAAGGGTATCAGCCTACCCATCCATTAGGGTATCGACCACATCATCCCTTAGGGTATCAACCTCATCTTTAAGCAAGGGTATCGACCTACCCATCCAATAGGGTATCGACCACTAGGGTTGGTTGTATCGGTTGAACCCCAGGGTAGGTGCTTCACACATCTAACCAAGATGTGTCAGCTAAGGAGTATCAGTTTGCATGGAATATCAGTTTATATGTGTATCAAATTAGGGTTACTCATGTTGGCTTCCATATTCAACTAGAAGCATGGATACTCAACACTCTTCTCACTAACCATCACAAGATCATGATAAACCACATCATAGGAAGCATAACGGTCTAGACAAGGCATGTCGGTTTGCATATCAGGTTGCACATCATATCAGTTAGCATACATTAACTCATATCAGTTTAGTCATCTCCTATCTCAAGATGATGATATTACCAAGACAAAGAAAGGAGAACTTGTGGAAGCAACTTAACATAGTTCTATTCTTAAAAATAGAACATAAAGCCACCAAGAAAAGCTATTAGCATGCAAGAAAAGACAACAGAAGAGCAGCTAGCAAGTTAACAAGTAGAAAGGTGATAATAACAAAGTTGGGTTAGAGTTATATAACCCGCCTCAAGAACAACCACCAAGCTTTAAGCTCCAAGGCCAAAATCCAAGCTTCCCAGGCTCAAGGTAGAAGAAGATCCTCCTAGATTGACCTCCACCGCACCTCCAAGAAGAAATATAGGACCATGGTTAAGGGAGAGCAAAAGAGAAGAGAAGAAGGGACCAAGGACCATGACCGAGAAGAAGAAAGAAGAAGAGAAAGAAAGCTAGGAAACCATGTCTTACTAAGGAAGAAGATGAAGTTGAGCACCACAATCTCTTGGCTCGCCCACCAAGATCCAAGGAAGAGGACTCTTCAAGATCAACGTTAGCCACCAAGGAGATTGTAAAGAAGTGAAAACCACTTCTCTACTAAAAATTTGAACAATAAAACCTCCGGTCCAAACACACTCAAAAGGTATGATGGAGTGGGTGTAAAATTTTCAAATCTTTATAATGGTAATCAAAAGACCAATGTATAGCAGCGGAATAAAAACATGACTATATTCAATTATAAAACAAAGGGAACATCTTAAACTTACTTCATAAGGATCCATGTAGAGGAAATCTAAACCACCTCAAGATTGTCTCCAAGCTTTAACTTTACAATCTAAGTCTGGGTCCACATGTCAAGCCATCCATGTCCTCTACCTAGGGTTGGAAGCATACCCCAGAAAAAGAGAAACAAAAGGAAACATCAGCAAAGGCTGGTATGTGCATACTAAAAAGAAAATTGAGCAATTTATAAATAATAAGAGACATCATAATAAAAGGCTTCCCATGCAAGAGATAAGGACCACCTAATCGAGTATCAAGAGAAAAGATCATAACAAAAGGGATACTTGCCATAACCAACAAATAATAAGAATGTGTTATCAATATAAACATCCACTACCATGGTGGGAAACAAAGCACATATCATCATCAACCTGCATGCATGTGAGATAAGCATAGCCCTAGAACAATATAAATAACAATGGCGGTCAAGAATCACACATCTTGAACCTGGTGGGACATGGGCCAAGAATCACACATCTTGCCCTGGCATGGGGAATCACACATCCACCACCCAAATATATATAACATGGGCCATGAATCACACATCCTGCCCGAGTATGGGGAATCACACATCCTCCATCCCAAAGATATCACAATGTTGCCATGTTGCATAATGAGACAAAACCAATGTAATTACACTACTCTAGTGCTACTAAATCACATAGCATGTTAAATGTAGAGGCAAGTAGAGAAGTATAGTCAAATTTATACAATGTTGCCATCACACAATGGACAACACAAACATATAAACAAATCCACTTCAAAGTGGGAAAGAGACATCACATGTCAACCAGTAACTTCCACATCATAGTGGGCATATCAACAAGTAAACATCCACATCACAGTGGGTATATAAAATCAAAAGTCTAACATGCACCAAGGAAGAGTCAAGAGAATATCCATGATCATAAGATCAATAATAAATAAGGTAGTTCACATGAACCATGATATCAAAAGGAAATATAATGTGTAAAGGCTATTGTCCATAGGACCAAGAGTAATAAGAATATAGGTGATTTCTCAACATAGAATAATAGGTGATGCAAACATACCTCAATTTCAGAGGCAAACGTCCAAAGACACTTCTAGGTCCAATCCTAGGCTTCCAAAGCACCTATTAGCATATATATGGGATTAGGGTTAGATTTCCATTAATTATTCAAAACCCTAAAAATCACCTTTTTATTGATGTGTGAATTAAGTTATCAAAACCATGCCATATTTTCTTGAGTTCAAAACATATTTTATTATATTTTTCTGAATTATAAATTATTAGTTATGAATTATACAAGTTATTATCTTATTTAATTAGATCCATTAAAATCACCCCTTCAAAACATCAGAATCAGGTGACAAAACCAACACCATTAGAAAGCTTGCATTTTTCTGAATCCAACAGATATTTATTTGTAATTTATAGACAACTAGAGAATTAGTTATGATTTTTGTAAGTTTGACCAATCAGATAATTAGATAATTCCACAAAGGCGAGAAAATCCATGAAACGTAGGTCGGGCTTGCATGACTTGGCCCAATGAACGTTGGCCAAGTCAGCGGATCAATGGCTCACTTGACTCACCCCAAAGCAAGAGACAAGAATGTGAAATGACCAAAATGCCCCTGGGCGATAAAACAAACAAAGAAAGAAGAATGAGGGGTAGAATAGTCAAAACATGCAGATGATTCTTCCTCTCCAGGTCATGCCATGGTCGTCACCTCTGCGAACTGCAGGTTGTGAGGAATTGGGTGAAATCACAGGTCACAACGATTCAGCGATTTGAAGCAATAGAAACAAAGATCAAGATGCTTCAAACTTACTTGAACCATCAATTCAGATATGGGTGCCGCCGAGAGAAGGGGAGGAGAGCTGCAAACCCATAGGGAAAAACTTGATCAGCCACTAAGAGGCATGAGCAAGTAGATGAATTGAGGGCAGAGGCAAGTTGGGTATGGAGCGGTGGAACCAGGAATCTACTCCCCTATATATATGGTTGAGTCCATGGGCAAAACAACTTTGGCCGTGAGAACTTGGGGCCCAAGGTTTTGGCGTTTCTTGGATCCAAAGAAAAAGAACATGTGCGAGGGATCGTTGGGTACGAAACTTTCTGACAAAATCATAGCAAGAAAAACCGTGAGTAAAGACTGAGAATCAGCTGAGATATTTGCGAAATACCAGGCCGCGAATCTGTATTCCGACCGCGTCTCCTACAAAAGGTAGGAGACGACCCGCACACCGTCCGATTGAAATCCAAGGGCTAGAAATCCTCGCTAAATCAGGAAAATTGAGAAATAAGCAAACTTCGATGCGTGACATACAATTCGGGATATTTAATAAAGTGAAATTGATATTTAATTTCATTTTTCTCTTTCTTTCTTTTGAGGGCAAAAATAGACCCCAAATTGGATAAAATTTTACACAGAGGCTAATTAAATCATATAGATTCCAATTATGAAATTAGTTTTACCTTTTGAGAACTTTTAATGTGTCAAATAAATCAAATATTATTTTCTCTTTCCACCTTCATTAATGGCATTAGAATTATCCAAATTAGGTGAAACTTCATCCACAAGTTATATTTGATATGTTGAATACGAATTTGCCATCAATTTTACATATTAGAGTTGTTTGAATATTTATTTAATATTTTGAAGGTTCTATATATTTTCTCTCTCCTGATTTTACCTTTTAAGCAAACTTTCTCCAAATTGGATGAAAATTCACCCAAAGGCATATTTTATTATGTAAATTAGGAATCTAACATTATTTTCCTCTTTTGGAGTCAATTATTATATTTATTTATTAATTACACTTTTTAGGCAATTTCTCTCTCCTAACTTACCATATTATTTCAAGGTTGTCCAAATTAAATGAAAATTGACATGTAAACTTATTTTTATGTATAAATTACGAATTTGGAGTTTATTTCCGGTTTTAAGAATTTCTTACATGGGTTTTGTCATTTGGCCCATTAGAGGCCCATTAACATCATTATGCATTCAATTAAGTTATTTATCATCTTATTATCACCAAATGAATTATTTGACGTATTATATTACATTATTCACGCATTAGATTATTAGGATCACTCTAACCTTAACCTTGTTTGGTCAAACCCAAAAGGTCAAAGTTCTAGGGTAGGGTTCTAGATCTGGTATGTTACAACACTCCACCCCTTAAAAAGGATTTCATCCTCAAAATCTATTGATCCAAACATCAACAACCAACTATTCTCCATCCCTTAAAAAGGGTCAACCTAACAAGTCAAACTAAACATCTTTGTAGAACTACCCTCATCTCTTAGTTATGAAAGTATTTAGAGATTTATATTTCCCATGTATCCAACTAAAGTCACCATCTAGAGTTGAGTTATAGGTCCTCGTGTCTCTAACCTATCAACCCTACATGAACATCCAAAAGTCACAGGGTAGGTCAACTACACCTTTATATCCATCCTAGTCACAAAACTAAGGTTAGATTATACTCAACTAGAGTTTGATCTTCATTTTGACTTAGTTTGAGAAAACATCAACAAACCTGAGAAAACTTTTGTATGTATAGTAGTATAATGAAAATAATTTTCGGAGATCAGAATCATTGCGAGGTGAAAACAAATAGTTGGCCAAAACTCAATGTGAAAACCAAGTCAAAACATTTCCATGTTAAGAATTCTTAATCTCATCCTCAAACTGAGCCTTATTGCATAAGAAGATCATCATAGATCAAATATAGGGTCAACATCACACTTAGAGGTAACTAACTAAGTCAAGGGTTCTATAGGGAGACAAAATTGAAATAGCCAGATTCCGACTACCATGGGCTCTGATACCATGCTGTAAAGAATTGAAAACCACTTCTCTACTAAAAATTTGAACAATAAAACCTCCAGTCCAAACACACTCAAAAGGTATGATGGAGTGGGTGTAAAATTTTCAAATCTTTTTAATGGTAATCAAAAGATCAAAGTATAACAACGGAATAAAAACATGACAATATTCAATTATAAAACAAAGGGAACATCTTAAACTTACTTCATAAGGATCCATGTAGAGGAAATCTAAACCACCTCAAGATTGTATACAAGCTTTAACTTTACAATCTAAGTCCGGGTCCACATGTCAAGCCATCCATGTCCTCCACCTAGGGTTGGAAGCATACCCCAGCAAAAGAAAAACAAAAGGAAACATCAGCAAAGGCTGGTATGTGCATACTAAAAAGAAAATTGAGCAATTTATAAATAATAAGAGACATCATAATAAAAGGCTTCCCATGCAAGAGATAAGGACCACCCAATCGGGTATCAAGAGAAAAGATCATAACAAAAGGGATACTTGCCATAACCAACAAATAATAAGAATGTGCTATCAATATAAACTTCCACTACCATGGTGGGAAACAAAGCACATATCATCATCAACCTGCATGCATGTGAGATAAGCATAGCCCTAGAACAATATAAATAACAATGGCGGTCAAGAATCACACATCTTGAACCTGGTGGGACATGGGCCAAGAATCACACATCTTGCCCTGGCATGGGGAATCACACATCCACCACCCAAATATATATAACATGGGCCAGGAATCACACATCCTGCCCGAGTATGGGGAATCACACATCCTCCATCCCAAAGATATCACAATGTTGCCATGTTGCATAATGAGACAAAACCAATGTAATTACACTACTCTAGTGCTACTGAATCACATAGCATGTTAAATGTAGAGGCAAGTAGAGAAGTATAGTCAGATTTATACAATGTTTCCATCACACAATGGACAACACAAACATATAAACAAATCCACTTCAAAGTGGGAAAGAGACATCACATGTCAACCAGTAACTTCCACATCACAGTGGGCATATCAACAAGTAAACATCCACATCACAGTGGGTATATAAAATCAAAAAGTCCAACATGTACCAAGGCAGAGTCAAGAGAATATCCATGATCATAAGATCAATAATAAATAAGGTAGTTCACATGAACCATGATATCAAAAGGAAAGATAATGTGTAAAGGCTATTGTCCATAGGACCAAGAGTAATAAGAATATAGGTGATTGCTCAACATAGAATAATAGGGGATGCAAACATACCTCAATTTCAGAGCCAAACTTCTAAAAACCCTTCTAGGTCCAATCCTAGGCTTCCAAAGCACCCATTAGCATATATATGGGATTAGGGTTAGATTTTCATTAATTATTCAAAACACTAAAAATCGCCTTTTTATTGTTGTGTGAATTAAGTTATCAAAACCATGCCATATTTTATGTTATATTTTCCTGAGTTCAAAACATATTTTATTATATTTTTCTGAATTATAAATTATTAGTTATGAATTATACAAGTTATTATCTTATTTAATTAGATCCATTAAAATCACCCCTTCAAAGCATCAGATTCAGGTGACAAAACTAATACCATTAGAAAGCTTGCATTTTTTTTGAATCCAATGGATATTTATTTGTAATTTATAGACAACTAGAGAATTAGTTATGATTTTTGTAAGTTTGACCAATCAAATAATTAGATAATGCCACAAAGGCGAGAAAAATCCACGAAAAGCAAGCCGGGCCCGTATGACTTGGCCCAATGAACGTTGGCCAAGTCAGCGGGTCAATGGCTCACTTGACTCGCCCCAAAGCAAGAGACAAGAATGTGAAATGACCAAAATGCCCCTGGGCGATAAAACAGACAAAGAAAGAAGAACGAGGGGTAGAACAGTCAAAACATGCGGATAATTCTTCCTCTCCCGGCCATGCCATGGTCGTTACCTCTACGAACTGCAGGTTGTGAGGAATTGGGTGAAATCACAGGTCACAACGATTCAGCGATTTGAAGCAATAGAAACGAAGATCAAGATGCCTCGAACTTACTTGAACCATCAATTCAGATGTGGGTGCCGCCGAGAGAAGGGGAGGAGAGCCGCAAACCCATAGGGAAAAACTCGATCAGCCACCAAGAGGCAAGATCAAGAAGATGAATTGAGGGCAGAAGCAAGTTGGGTATGGAGCGGCGGAACCAGGAATCTACTCCCCTATATATATGGTTGAGTCCATGGGCAAAACAACTTTGGCCATGAGAACTTAGGGCCCAAGGTTTCAGAGTTTCTTGGATCCAAAGAAAAAGAACATGTGTGAGGGATCGTTGGGTGTGAAACTTTCTGACAAAATCATAGCAAGAAAAACCGTGAGTAAAGACTGAGAATCAGTTGAGATATTTGCGAAATACCAGGCCGCGAATCTGTATTCCGACCGGGTCTCGTACACAAGGTTGGAGACGACCCACACACCGTACGATTGAAATCCAAGGTCTAGAAATCCTCGCTAAATCAGGAAAACTGAGAAATAAACAAACTTCGATGCGTGACATACAATTCGGGATATTTAATAAAGTGAAATTGATATTTAATTTCATTTTTCTCTTTCTTTCTTTTGAGGGCACAAATAGACCCCAAATTGGATAAAATTTTACACAAAGGCTATTAAATCATGTAGATTCCAATTATGAAATTAGTTTTACCTTTTAGAACTTTTAATGTGTCAAATAAATCAAATATTATTTTCTCTTTCCTCCTTCATTAATGGCATTAGGATTATCCAAATTAGGTGAAACTACATCCACAAGTTATATTTGATATGTTGAATACGAATTTGCCATCAATTTTACATATTGGAGTTGTTTGAATATTTATTTAATATTTTGAAGGTTCTACATATTTTCTCTCTCCTAATTTTACCTTTTAAGCAAACTTTCTCCAAATTGGATGAAAACTCACCCAAAGGCATATTTTATTATGTAGATTACGAATCTAAAGTTATTTTCCTCTTTTCGAGTCAATTATTATATTTATTTATTAATTACACTTTTTAGGCAATTTGTCTCTCCTAACTTACCATATTATTTCAAGGTTGTCCAAATTAAATGAAAATTGACATGTAAACTTATTTTTATGTATAGATTACGAATTTGGAGTTTATTTCCACTTTTAAGAATTTATTACATGGGTTTTGTCATCTGGCCCATTAGAGGCCCATTCACATCATTATGCATTCAATTAAGTTATTTATCATCTTATTATCACCAAATGAATTATTTGACGTATTATATTACATTATTCACACATTAGATTATTAGGATCACTCTAACCTTAACCTTGTTTGGTCAAACCCAAAAGGTCAAAGTTTTAGGTTAGGGTTCTAGATCTGGTATGTTACAACACTCCACCCCTTAAAAAGGATTTCATCCTCGAAATCTATTGATCCAAACATCAACAACCAACTATTCTCCATCCCTTAAAAAGGGTCAACCTAACAAGTCAAACTAAACATCTTTTTAGAACTACCCTCATCTCTTAGTTATGAAAGTATTTAGAGATTTATATTTCTCATGTATCCAACTAAAGTCACCATCTAGAGTTGAGTTATAGGTCCTCGTGTCTCTAACCTATCAACCCTACATGAGCATCCAAAAGTCACAGGGTAGGTCAACTACACCTTTATATCCATCCTAGTCACAAAACTAGGGTTAGATTATACTCAACTAGAGTTTCATCTTCATTGTGACTTAGTTTGAGAAAACATCGACAAACCTGAGAAAACTTTTGTACGTATAGTAGTATAATGAAAATAATTTTTGGAGATAAGAATCATTGCGAGGTGAAAACAAATAGTTGGCCAAACCTCAATGCGAAAACCAAGTCACAACTTTTCCATATTAAGACTTCTTAATATCATCCTCAAACTGAGCCTTATTGCATAAGAAGATCATCATAGATCAAATCTAGGATCAACATCTCACTTTGAGGTAACTAACTAAGTCAAGGGTTCTATAGGGAGACAAAATTGAAATAGCCAGATTCCAACTACCATGGGCTCTGATACCATGTTGTAAAGAAGTGAAAACCACTTCCTTACAAAAAATTTGAACAATAAAACCTCCAGTCCAAACACACTCAAAAGGTATGATGGAGTGGGTGTAAAATTTCCAAATATTTATAATGGTAATCAAAAGACCAAAGTATATCAGCATAATAAAAACATGACTATATTCAATTATAAAACAAAGGGAACATCTTAAACTTACTTCATAAGGATCCATGTAGAGGAAATGTAAACCACCTCAAGATTGTCTCCAAGCTTTAACTTTACAATCTAAGTCTGGGTCCACATGTCAAGCCATCCATGTCCTCCACCTAGGGTTGGAAGCATACCCCAGCAAAAGAGAAACAAAAGGAAACATCAGCAAAGCCTGGTATGTGCATACTAAAAAGAAAATTGAGCAATTTATAAATAATAAGAGACATCATAATAAAAGGCTTCCCATGTAAGAGATAAGGACCACCCAATCAGGTATCAAGAGAAAAGATCATAACAAAAGGGATACTTGCCATAACCAACAAATAATAAGAATGTGCTATCAATATAAACATCCACTATCATGGTAGGAAACAAAGCACATATCATCATCAACATGCATGCATGTGAGATAAGCATAGCCCTAGAACAATATAAATAACAATGGCGGTCAAGAATCACACATATTGAACCTGGTGGGACATGGGCCAAGTATCACACATCTTTCCCTAGCATGTGGAATCACACATCCACCACCCAAATATATATAACATGGGCCAGGAATCACACATCCTGCCCGGGTATGGGGAATCACACATCCTCCATCCCAAAGATATCACAATGTTGCCATGTTGCATAATGAGACAAAACCAATGTAATTACACTACTCTAGTGCTACTGAATCACATAGCATGTTAAATGTAGAGGCGAGTAGAGAAGTATAGTCAGATTTATACAATGTTGCCATCACACAATGGAAAACACAAACATATAAACAAATCCACTTCAAAGTGGGAAAGAGACATCACATGTCAACCAGTAACTTACACATCACAGTGGGCATATCAACAAGTAAACATCCACATCAAAGTGGGTATATAAAATCACAATTCCAACATGCACCAAGGTAGAGTCAAGAGAATATACATGATCATAAGATCAATAATAAATAAGGTAGTTCACATGAACCATGATATCAAAAGAAAGATAATGTGTAAAGGCTATTGTCCATAGGACCAAGAGTAATAAGAATATAGGTAATTGCTCAACATAGAATAATAGGGGATGCAAACATACCTCAATTTCAGAGCCAAACGTCCAAAGACACTTCTAGGTCCAATCCTAGGCTTCCAAAGCACCTATTAGCATATATATGGGATTAGGGTTAGATTTCCATTACTTATTCAAAACCCTAAAAATCGCCTTTTTATTGATGTGTGAATTAAGTTATCAAAACCATGCCATATTTTAGGTTATATTTTCCTAAGTTCAAAACATATTTTATTATATTTTTCTGAATTATAAATTATTAGTTAAGAATTATACAAGTTATTATCTTATTTAATTAGATCCATTAAAATCACCCCTTCAAAGCATCAGATTCAGGTGAAAAAACCAATACCATTAGAAAGCTTGCATTTTTATGAATCCAATGGATATTTATTTGTAATTTATAGACAACTAGAGAATTAGTTATAATTTTTGTAAGTTTGACCAATCAGATAATTAGATAATGCCACAAAGGCGAGAAAAATCCATGAAAAGCAGGTCGGGCCTGCATGACTTGGCCCAATGAACGTTGGCCAAGTCTGCGGGTCAATGGCTCACTTGACTCGCCCCAAAGAAAGAGACAAGAATGTGAAATGACCAAAATGCCCCTGGGCTATAAAACAAACAAAGAAAGAAGAACGAGGGGTAGAACAGTCAAAACATGCGGATGATTCTTCCTCTCCAGGCCATGCCATGGTCTTCACCTCTGCGAACTGCAGGTTGCGAGGAATTGGGTGAAATCACAGGTCACAACGATTTGGCGATTTGAAGCAATAGAAACGAAGATCAAGATGCTTCGAACTTACTGGAACCATCAATTCAGATGTGGGTTCCTCCGAGAGAAGGAGAGGAGAGCCGCAAACCCATAGGGAAAAACTCGATCAGCTACCAAGAGGCAAGAGCAAGTAGACGAATTGAGGGCAGAGGCAAGTTGGGTATGGAGCGGCGGAACCAGGAATCTACTCCCCTATATATATGGTTGAGTCCATGGGCAAAACAACTTTGGCCGTGAGAACTTGGGGCCCAAGGTTTGGGCATTTCTTGGATCCAAAGAAAAAGAACATGTGTGAGGGATCGTTGGGTGTGAAACTTTCTTACAAAATCATAGCAAGAAAAACCGTGAGTATAGACTGAGAATCGGCTGAGATATTTGCGAAATACCAGGCCGCAAATCTGTATTCCGACCGCGTATCCTACACAAGGTAGGAGACGACCCGCACACCGTCTGATTGAAATCTAAGGGCTAGAAATCCTGGCTAAATTAGGAAAATTGAGAAATTAGCAAACTTCGATGCGTGACATACAATTCAGGATATTTAATAAAGTGAAATTGATATTTAATTTCATTTTTCTCTTTCTTTGTTTTGAGGGCACAAATAGACCCCAAATTGGATAAAATTTTACAAAAAGGCTAATTAAATCATGTAGATTCCAATTATGAAATTAGTTTTACCTTTTGAGAACTTTTAATGTGTCAAATAAATCAAATATTATTTTCTCTTTCCTCCTTCATTAATGGCATTAGGATTATCCAAATTAGGTGAAACTTCATCCACAAGTTATATTTGATATGTTGAATACGAATTTGCCATCAATTTTACATATTTGAGTTGTTTGAATATTTATTTAATATTTTGAAGGTTCTACATATTTTCTCTCTCCTGATTTTACCTTTTAAGCAAACTTTCTCCAAATTGGATGAAAATTCACCCAAAGGCATATTTTATTATGTAGATTACGAATCTAACATTATTTTCCTCTTTTGGAGTCAATTATTATATTTATTTATTAATTACACTTTTTAGGCAATTTCTCTCTCCTAACTTACCATATTATTTCAAGGTTGTCCAAATTAAATGAAAATTGACATGTAAACTTATTTTTATGTATAGATTACAAATTTGGAGTTTATTTCCACTTTTAAGAATTTCTTACATGGGTTTTGTCATCTGGCCCATTAGAGGCCCATTAACATCATTATGCATTCAATTAAGTTATTTATCATCTTATTATCACCAAATGAATTATTTGACGTATTATATTACATTATTCACGCATTAGATTATTAGGATCACTCTAACCTTAACCTTGTTTGGTCAAACCCAAAAGGTCAAAGTTCTAGGGTAGGGTTCTAGATCTGGTATGTTACAACACTCCACCCCTTAAAAAGGATTTCGTCCTCGAAATCTATTGATTCAAACATCAACAACCAACTATTCTCCATCCCTTAAAAAGGGTCAACCTAACAAGTCAAACTAAACATCTTTTTAGAACTACCCTCATCTCTTAGTTATGAAAGTATTTAGAGATTTATATTTCTCATGTATCCAACTAAAGTCACCATCTAGAGTTGAGTTATAGGTCCTCGTGTCTCTAACCTATCAACCCTACATGAACATCCAAAAGTCATAGGGTAGGTCAACTACACCTTTATATCCATCCTAGTCACAAAACTAGGGTTAGATTATACTCAACTAGAGTTTCATCTTCATTGTGACTTAGTTTGAGAAAACATCGACAAACTTGAGAAAACGTTTGTACGTATAGTAGTATAATGAAAATAATTTTTGGAGATAAGAATCATTATGAGGTGAAAACAAATAGTTGGCCAAAACTCAATGCGAAAACCAAGTCACAACTTTTCCATATTAAGACTTCTTAATCTCATCCTCAAACTGAGCCTTATTGCATAAGAAGATCATCATAGATCAAATCTAGGGTCAACATCTCACTTAGAGGTAACTAACTAAGTCAAGGGTTCTATAGGGAGACAAAATTGAAATAGCCAGATTCCGACTACCATGGGCTCTGATACCATGCTGTACAGAAGTGAAAACCAC
This sequence comes from Alisma plantago-aquatica, assembly GCA_963693085.1. Classification (NCBI taxonomy): domain Eukaryota; kingdom Viridiplantae; phylum Streptophyta; class Magnoliopsida; order Alismatales; family Alismataceae; genus Alisma; species Alisma plantago-aquatica. Next base: position 587,898,968 of record OY856415.1, read on the forward strand.
TTCTCTACTAAAAACTTCAACAATAAAACCTCCAGTCCAAACACACTCAAAAAGTATGATGGAGTGGGTGTAAAATTTTCAAATCTTTATAATGGTAATCAAAAGACCAAAGTATAGCAGCGTAATAAAAACATGACTATATTCAATTATAAAACAAAGGGAACATCTTAAACTTACTTCATAAGGATCCATGTAGAGGAAATCTAAACCACCTCAAGATTGTCTCCAAGCTTTAACTTTACAATCTAAGTCCGGGTCCACATGTCAAGCCATCCATGTCCTCCACCTAGGGTTGGAAGCATACCCCAGCAAAAGAGAAACAAAAGGAAACATCAACAAAGGCTGGTATGTGCATACTAAAAAGAAAATTGAGCAATTTATAAATAATAAAAGACATAATAATAAAAGGCTTCCCATACAAGAGATAAGGACCACCCAATCGGGTATCAAGAGAAAAGATCATAACAAAAGGGATACTTTCCATAACCAAAAAATAATAAGAATGTGCTATCAATATAAACATCCACTACCATGGTGGGAAACAAAGCACATATCATCATCAACCTGCATGGATGTGAGATAAGCATAGCCCTAGAACAATATAAATAACAATGGTGGTCAAGAATCACACATCTTGAACCTGGTGGGACATGGGCCAAGAATCACACATCTTGCCCTGACATGGGGAATCACACATCCACCACCCAAATATATATAACATGGTCCAGGAATCACACATCCTGCCCGGGTATGGGGAATCACACATCCTCCATCCCAAATTTATCACAATGTTGCCATGTTGCATAATGAGACAAAACCAATGTAATTACACTACTCTAGTGCTACTAAATCACATAGCATGTTAAATGTAGAGGCAAGTAGAGAAGTATAGTCATATTTAAACAATGTTGCCATCACACAATGGACAACACAAACATATAAACAAATCCACTTCAAAGTGGGAAAGAGACATCACATGTCAACCAGTAACTTCCACATCACAATGGGCATATCAACAAGTAAACATCCACATCACAGTGGGTATATAAAATCAAAAGTCCAACATGCACCAAGGCAGAGTCAAGAGAATATCCATGATCATAAGATCAATAATAAATAAGGTAGTTCACATGAACCATGATATCGAAAGGAAAGATAATGTGTAAAGGCTATTGTCCATAGGACCAAGATTAATAAGAATATAGGTGATTGCTCAACATAGAATAATAGGGTATGCAAACATACCTCAATTTTAGAGCCAAACGTCCAAAGACACTTCTAGGTCCAATCCTAGGCTTCCAAAGCACCTATTAGCATATATATGGGATTAGGGTTAGATTTTCATTAATTATTCAAAACCCTAAAAATTGCCTTTTTATTGATGTATAAATTAGGTTATCAAAACCAATCCATATTTTAGGTTATATTTTCCTGAGTTCAAAACATATTTTATTATATTTTTTGAATTATAAATTATTATTTATGAATTATACAAGTTATTATCTTATTTAATTAGATCCATTAAAATCACCCCTTCAAAGCATCAGATTCAGGTGACAAAACAAATACGATTAGAAAGCTTGCATTTTTATGAATCCAACGAATATTTATTTGTAATTTATAGACAACTAGAGACTTAGTTATGCTTTTTGTAAGTTTGACCAATCAGATAATTAGATAATGCCACAAAGGCGAGAAAAATCCACGAAAAGCAGGTCGGGCCCGCATGACTTGGCCCAATGAACGTTAGCCAAGTCAGCAGGTCAATGGCTCACTTGACTCACCCCAATTCAAGAGACAAGAATGTGAAATAACAAAAATGCCCCTGGGCGATAAAACAAACAAAGAAAGAAGAGCGAGGGGTAGAATAGTCAAAACATGCAGATGATTCTTCCTCTCCAGGCCATGCCATGGTCATCACCTCTACAAACTGCAGGTTGCGAGGAATTGGGTGAAATCACAGGTCACAACGATTCGACGATTTGAAGCAATAGAAACGAAGATCAAGATGCCTCGTACTTACTGGAACCATCAATTCAGATGTGGGTGCCGCCGAGAGAAGGGGAGGAGAGCCGCAAACCCATAGGGAAAAACTCGATCAGCCACCAAGAGGCAAGATAAAGAAGATGAATTGAGGGCAGAGGCAAGTTGGGTATGGAGCGGTGGAACCAGGAATCTACTCCCCTATATATATGGTTGAGTCCATGGGCAAAACAACTTTGTCCATGAGAAATTGGGGCCCAAGGTTTGGGCGCTTCTTGGATCCAAAGAAAAAGAACATGTGTGAGGATCGTTGGGTGTGAAACTTTCTGACAAAATCATAGCAAGAAAAACCGTGAGTAAAGACTGAGAATCGGCTGAGATATTTGCGAAATACCATGCCGCGAATTTGTATTCCGACCGCGTCTCCTACACAAGGTAGGAGACGACCCGCACACCGTCCGATTGAAATCCAAGGACTAGAAATCCTCACTAAATCAGGAAAACTAAGAAATAAGGAAACTTCGATGCGTGACATACAATTCGGGATATTTAATAAAGTGAAATTGATATTTAATTTCATTTTTCTCTTTCTTTCTTTTGAGGGCACAAATAGACCCCAAATTGGATAAAATTTTACACAGAGGCTAATTAAATCATTTAGATTCCAATTATGAAATTAGTTTTACCTTTTGAGAACTTTTAATGTGTCAAATAAATCAAATATTATTTTCTCTTTCCTCCTTCATTAATGGCATTATGATTATCCAAATTAGGTGAAACTTCATCCACAAGTTATATTTGATATGTTGAATACGAATTTGCCATCAATTTTACATATTGGAGTTGTTTGAATATTTATTTAATATTTTGAAGGTTCTACATATTTTCTCTCTCCTGATTTTACCTTTTAAGCTAACTTTCTCCAAATTGGATGAAAATTCACCCAAAGGCATATTTTATTATGTAGATTACGAATCTAACATTATTTTCCTATTTTGGAGTCAATTATTATATTTATTTATTAATCACACTTTTTAGGCAATTTCTCTCTCCTAACTTACCATATTATTTTAAGGTTGTCCAAATTAAATGAAAATTGACATGTAAACGTATTTTTATGTATAGATTATGAATTTGGAGTTTATTTCCACTTTAAATAATTTCTTACATGGGTTTTGTCATTTGGCCCGTTAGAGGCCCATTAACATCATTATGCATCCAATTAAGTTATTTATCATCTTATTATCACCAAATGAATTATTTGACGTATTATATTACATTATTCACGCATTAGATTATTAGGATCACTCTAACCTTAACCTTGTTTGGTCAAACCCAAAAGGTCAAAGTTCTAGGGTAGGGTTCTAGATCTGGCATGTTATAGAGATCAAGCAAGGATTGCTAAAATGGTTCAGTTGTATGAGAAGGAAGAGGTATATATACATGACTGAAGAGAGAGACAGCAAAGGAAAGGTGTCACCACCTTAGGACCCTAGAAGACACTTGTCCAAGAATAAGGGACACATTCCATGCCATGCCATGCTACAAGGTAATAGAACCTATTTCTCGCCCACTTGGCCACTAAGGAAGGTCGAGGTCAACACACTGATCCACCTCCATCACAAATCGATAGGGATGAAACCCTAGGTTACATGCCGATATGGCACTCCTCCTAGAGTCACCACATCCCAACTTGGTGAAACTCAAGATGCCATAAACCGACAGGATGTCCCTCAAGACACCCTCAACTGATACCAAGACTCTTCGAGGAAAACACAAACTGATACAAGGCCTCAACAAGTCTCTCAAGCCTGAGACAACACTCCAAAAAGCAAAGCACACTTCAAAAATGTGCCCAAAACATCAACAAGGATGTCACCACTCAACCAAGGACAAAACAAGGCACCCAACACTTTCTCTCTCCTTTAGACGATGCTAAGAGAGAGAAGGAACACTCTAGAGGTGGAAAACTTGCATATCAACCCATACTCTGGGTAAATTGTAAGTTGTACCAAAACCTCACCACAAAGCATAGACATCAAGAAACAAGGCTCAAATAAGAAGCACAAACCTTCAACATGCCCTAATTCCATCTTATATGATTAGAGCAGGGAGCTAAGCAACATAATTAAGCAAAAACAAATAGGGTTAACCCAAAATGTGGGTCAGGGTCCTTACACTTATTTAGTTGGTTCCAAGGTGATAGTTTATACAAAACATGGAGTAATCAAATATCTGGTGTTGAAAAAGGATGCCAAGCCTAAGTTACTGCAATGGGCATTTTTATTACAAAAATTTGGCCATGAAATTGTTGACAAAAAAGGCACAGAGAATGTGGTTGTGAATCACTTATCAAGAATCAGGGTGGAGGAAGATTGCCCTTTACCCATAAATGAAAGTTATGTTGATGGAGCCATCAATTCTACAAAGGTTGTTGGGCTAGAAGGACTATGGTATGCAGATTTCTGTAACTATCTCGCCTAAAAATAGCTTCCTCTGGAGATCACTTTCAATCAAAAGAAGAAATTCTTCTAAGACTTTTAGAATTACTATTGGGATGACCCCTTACTATTCAGACATTGCACTGATAATCTTTACTAAAGATGTATCCCTGAAGATGAAGCCCCAAAAATCTTGTATGGATGCCACTCCTCCCCTTATGGAGGGCATCTTGGAGCAGAAAGAATTGTAGCTAAAGTGCTCCGATCAGGTTTCTACTGTCCTTCTTTATTCAAGGATGTGAATTCCTTTGTCAGAGCGTGCAGTGAGTGGAAACACAGTGGAAATATTTCAAAAAGAAATGTAATGCCAATGTCTGATTGGACAGAGGTGGAAATTTTCGACGTATGGGGAATCGACTATATGGGTCCATTCCCGTCCTCTTATGGTTTTTAGTATATTCTGGTAGTAGTCGACTATGTATCAAAATTGGTCAAGGATGTATCCACAACCAACCGTGATGCTAAGTTAGTGATTAAGCTCTTCACAAAAATTATCTTTCCAAGGTATGGAGTTCCTAGAATAGTGATCAACGATGGTGGGTCGTGTTTCGCTGAAAAACATTTTGAGTTATTGTTAAAGAAATACGGGGTAAGGCATAAGGTTGCTACACCTTATCACCCCCAAACCTCTAGCCAAGTTGAAGTTTCCAACATGCAGATTAAGCAAATTCTTGAGAAGACCATTGGAAAATCTCAAAAAGATTAGTCCACCAAGTTAGATGATACCCTGTGGGCCTACAAGACTGCCTACAAAACACCTATAGGTACGACATCTTATCGACTGATCTATGGGAAAGTGTGTCATCTTCCTGTCGAGCCAGAACACAAATCTTTCTGGGCCATCAAATGCCTCAACATGAACCCTTCCTTAGCAAAAAAGAAAAGATTTCTTCAGATACAAGAGCTTGAGGAACTTAGGCTCCATGCCTATGAAAATGCAAGAATATATAAACAAAGAACCAAAGCTTGGCATGATTCCCACCTCAAGAAGAAAGACGTCAAGGTAGGTGACAAAGTTCTACTTTTTAAATCATCTATTCTCCTCTTTCCAGGAAAATTATAGACTTGTTGGTCAGGACCGTTCATGGTGGAAAACATTTACCCATCTGGGATGATGGAGCTGTTCAATAAATACGATCCTATGAAAGTCTTCCTGATGAATGGGCATCACGTAAAAAGATTCTATGAAGATGAAGTCTTTACCAGACGAGTCGAGCTTGCCCTTGATGAACTAGAAATCGAACCAAAAGATGACTCCTGAGATCAGCCAAGCATGTCGAGCTAGTGACATGAAACATAGCGCTCCTTGGATGGCAGCCCAAGTTTTGTTTTCCCTAGCATAGGATAACTTCTTTCTTTCAAAAATAGACATTTTGGACTCAATTATTATAATGAGGCCCAAGTCAATACACTCTCCACATGAATTGACTCTCGCATTTTATAGGTCACTACTTTTCCTTTGTTCTTTGTTTGGTGGTATTAACTGAGGCTGAGATTCAAATCTTATGCCAATGATGTTTTGCAAAAAAGAAACTATTATTTTGTTTTAAGCTGCATAAGTTTTTTTGAAAAACTTGAATGATGTATCAAGATTAACAATTTTAGTCTTCTCTGAGTGCCATATCAGTCTACTTCGACTCATATGTTGGGATGTGACATATGCCAGTGACGGGCAGCAATGTATCGGTTTGCTTCGATCAACCTGGCATGTATCAACTTTGATGCTTGTATCAGCTTACTGATCATATCATCTTGCCGATCAAAGCATAATGTAACTCATATCGGGTGAACTCCCCTATCGGTTTAGAATCCCCGCCTGATACGGTCATTGCCTGACATGTTGTAGTGACACTCGTGGGTCCGCACCCCTTCCATCATGACAGTTAAAATGACATGATTAGACTGCTTTTAGCTTCTTAGGGAAGGCGATTTTCGTGCATGAACGACACATACCCCAGGTGACTATTCAAATGACTCCAGCAGATGAGCTATAAATACTTCGAGCCTTAATTGGTATCAGCCTACAAATTCTCTCACAGTCGTGCTAAGTTTAAGCTCTCGTATCGTCCAATGAACATTTGTCGGTTTACTAGCTCTATCAGGATTTTGAAGGTGTGCCGACCTTGTTCACCTTCTTCCTAAAAACATAAGGTACAAAATCGATACAACATTCTTGTAACACCCACCTGTGTCGGGTTGTACCCCTGTCGGGTAGCACTATGCCAGCTTGAGATTTAACATATCAATTTGATCATCGTATCTAGCTATCTCTCATACCGAGTTGGCTTACCTGTGTCAGATATATATGTATCGACCCGAACTATATCTGTCTTTTCCTTAATCGTATTGGGCTATCCATATACACATTTAGCAAGTGTCGATTTCAGCTTTAACATACCTATTTTGGACAAGCACTATATCAGTCTATTATGCATCGGGTCCCTTATCAACTTTTAGCAGCAAGCTAATCACAAGATACAACTTTATTTTTCACAGATGGCACACATCAAACAAATAGTAATCCTGATGGGATAGGCTGGCCAAGGACATGAAAGCCCTATTGAAGGGGCAGAGGAACCAATCTAGAGTCCTACCACAGGGTAAAAGAGACAACACCCGTCCACATATGAGACTTCCATGAAAACCAAGAGGCCGCACCATGAGAATGAAGCACCAGTTGCTCAAGTTTCAGATGTGAGCCCTAAACTTCTATATCACTCCCTGGTCCATTTTAGGGCAAGGGACAATGAGCACCAATAGAGATACGCAGAAGTGTCAAGGAAGTTGTTTCACCCAAAAAAGTTCTATCACGAGGCGTCCTTCCTTCAGATCGGCATCCACGATAGGATAAAGGATGTGCTCATAGCTTCAAAGCTCTACAAAATTTGCTTCTCTTTCTTACACTCCTACATAGAATTGACAAATGAGTGCATTTCCTCACTGAATAAAGTGCCTAACACCCCCAAGGAATGCAACTTGTTTGGCGGCGAAGACAGACTAATAGCCACTACTACAGAAATAGCATTCAGTGTCGCTTTTCTAGGCGTCGGTTATTTAGGAAAACTGATGCCTATAATATTAAACGTCGGTTATTTATGCAAACCGACATCTATATTCGAAGACCAGCCAGACACGGGTACCACTTTGTATTCAGCGTCGGCTGGTTATAACAGACCGATGCCTAAAATCGCCCGCGAAATCCAATTTTTGAGCGAAAAAATTTTAGGTCACCTACAGCGTAGGTTTTTAACTATTCACCGACGCCTATTTAAAATGAAAATTTGCACGAAAATTCCCACTTTCAGTGTCAGTTATCCCTCGATAACCGACGCTGATAATGGTTCCCGCCAAATAATTTAGGGTAAAGATTGTCTAGTTGGGCATCGGTGTTTTACTATCAACTGACGCTAAATCGTAATAGGCGTCAGTTTTATAGATAACCGACGCCGTTGACCAACTTAATAGAGGCCCAATCACCCGACTCTCCCCCTTTCTTCTTGTTTCATCGATTCTCCTATGCGCTGCTCGTCACCGCTCTCCCAAAATCGCCGCCTGGTGCCTGCTGCTTCTCGCTCTCCGCCGACGCTCCCTGCTACTGCTCTGCGTCTCCGCCGCCGCCCGCCGCCTTCCTCCTTGCGTCGCCACTGCGCCGCCTTCCTCCTTGCTCATGCCCTACTGCGGCGCGCTCCTTCCTCCCTGCTCACGCCTTACTGCGGCATTGTCTTCTTCCTTGCCGCCGCCCGCTGCTTGCTGCTCTGCTCTCTAGGTATTAGCCGTAGCCTCTGTTCTTCTTTCTCCCTAGCTCTTTAACTACAACATTTCTTGACTTCAAAACCTAAGCACCTTAGCCACTTGGCTACGGGTACCTATAAATTCAGTGAGATACCTTCTAGTTATAGAAGTCCTTACTTCACTTTCTTCCCGACTAAATAATCAATCAATTTCGTTAAAGACTAGTTAGTGTTCTACTTCTTTCACTGAGAAGAATGGCCTACCACGGCCGTGTTGGGCAGCATGTCCGTGGTAGGCCAACACAGCCACGGCCGTGTTTGCTGTTGGAAAGGATATGAACAAATCTATATGTAATGCTTTATGTAAATTCTAGGATACGAACAAATATTTTTCTTGCATATATTTGTGCTTCTAATCCTAATGCTTGACCTAATTCAGTAAATTTTGATGCATGTTGAAATAAGATTTAAACTTGTCCATTCTAGCATCCTAATTTGATTTGATTAAACCCTAACATTGATGAAACCCTAACATCAATTGTGATGAAACCCTAACATGTACATATCTATTATTGTGTTTGTTGGCCTAGAAACCCATCCAAGATTTACTCATTAAGAGTAAATCTTGGACAGTCCCCAGTTTGGGACTGTTCTTGAACACCTAATCTCACTTAGGATGTAAGTGTATAATGTGTATTGGGTTTTCGAGAAAATTTCGGTAGCATTTCCCCATTTGTTCTCTAAGTACATATGTACTTACAGAATAGCGGGGAAATGCTGCCGAAATTTTCTTAAAAACCCAATACACATTATACACTTACTAGTGAGATTAGGTGTTCAAGGATGGGATAGGTGGTACACATTTATTATATATAAGAATGACATCACATGTGTTTGTTGGCCTAGAAACCCGTCCAAGATTTACTCATTAGGAGTAAATCTTGGATAGTCCCCGGTTTGGGACTGTAATAGGAGTAAATTTTGGATAGAATGTAAGTGTATACCCTAATCTTATCCTAATATATACTTGTTTTCTCTTTGATCATAGAATGGATAGATCATGGATGTCCATTTGCAATCGTTGCACCCCAGAGTTTATATCTGGTCTTGATCAGTTTATTAGATTTGCTGAGGAACGTAGGAAAAAACCTACAGATAGGTTCTACTGTCCATGTAGGCATTGCGGTAACAACTTGAAAGTCAGCACTGGTGAGGAAATCAAAAGTCATGTCATGTGCAACGGGATTGTACAAGGCTATACAGAATGGCACTGGCATGGAGAGATTTCAAACTCGAAACCAGTAGATGTCGATAGCAGTGCTTGGGTGGAAGAAGAAATTGCCTCTGATGACGTAGATGTGAACGAACCAATTCCAGTAGACATCGTTGATGCGATGCTGGATAGTTGTAGGGTAGAGCACACCGATCCACCTCCTATCTTTAGAAACATTGTGCATGATGCTGAGATACCGTTATACACAGGTTGTGCTAAGTTTACGAAGCTTAGCGATGTGTTTAGATTGTATAAGTTGAAAGCTAACAATAGATGGAGCAATAAAAGCTTCACTTCATTGTTGACTTTGTTGAAAGAAATGCTTCCTGAAGGAAACGACCTGCCAATCTCAACCGGGTAAAGAAAATGTTGTGCCCAATGGGAATGGAGGCCAAGAAGATACATGCATGCCCAAATGATTGTGTATTATTTCAAAAGGACTATGTAGATTTGAAAGATTGTCCAAAATGTGGTGCGTCACGGTATAAATTGACGACTTCGGGGGATTCCAAAACTGGTTCTCCTGCCAAGGTATTGTGGTATCTACCTATAATATCACAGTTTCAATGCTTATTTGCAAATCCGAAAGATGTGAAGAATTTGAGGTGGCATGCAGATGTTAAGAAAAATAATGATGGGATCCTACGACATGCGTCTGATTCCCCACAGTGGAAGAAGATTGATCTATTGTACCCCAAATTTGGTGAAGAAGATAGGAATCTAAGACTTGGGCTTTGTACAGATGGGATGAATCCGTACGGGACATTGAGCAGCCAACATAGCAAGTGCACTCACAGAACTCGACTGATGCAATCTTCAGAAAATCGACCAAGGATGATCGGTCGAGTTTCAATCCAGGAAAACTTGACCGACCAAGTGCCTGTAATCCATTTTCTAATTTGCATTTAAAGTGATTAGCACTTGGTGAAATTTGTCCCAATCATTTTTCTCTTCTAAGTTACAAGTCAATTCATCATTACAAGTGATTACATAGATGTTCTACGGTCGTTTACATAGAAAACCCAAAACGCACACTTGTAGCCATTTTGACTTGAACTTGACCCATTCTAGGGCTTTGGATTTTAGATCATTTTCAGATTTGATGTTTCATTATCTTCTAGTTAATACAAATGCTAAATGTTTGCCTTTTTAATGACATTTTCAGATGGCTGACCATGATGAGCATGATGTCCATGATGAGCATGAAGTCCATGATGAGCATGCTGTCCATGACGAGCATGGCGAGGATACCAATGTAAGTTCTAAAAACATATACTGTATTTCTATAAAATTCATTATCTTCTAGTTATGTCATATATCCCATATTTCTATATTGTGCTAATTCAGTGTGTTTATTTTTGTCAAATTTTAGGTTGATGATGCACATGTACCCACTAAAGCACTGGAGCAACTTGATGTGCATCACCAAACACTTAACAAGAAAAGGGGCATCACTCTATTGAAGAAGTTAATAGCGCTAAGTGGTAGTGGATCCAAATTGGTTGTGGAGTTTGATAATGGAGGAAATGCAATTGGAGTGAACCGTAATAATTTTGTAAACTATCTTGGGTGTGTCACTCGAACCGCAATAATTTTGTAAACTATCCTGAACAATGGAACTTCTTGGACAAAGAAGATTGGGACAATTTTGTTGCTTCATGAAAATCTAAAGAATTCAAGGTATTAGGCGTCACTCCCAATTTAATTAATATACATTGTATTCACCTATTCAAGATTAACATTTAGTGCTACTAACCAAATCATTAATGTGCATACTAACTAGGCCCTCAGTGACGCGCAAAAAGCAAGGCGTGCACTGAATGTGCATGACCACACTATGGGTCCAAAGGGCTATGCAAGCGTTCACCAAAGACTACAGGCGGAGTCTGCGGCTACTCAGGAGTTTGCTCCTACTCAGGAGGCTGCCACACCCATGCCTCGCCATGATATCTGGATAGTTGGGAGGCAAAACAAGAAGGGTGAAATAAATAAGCCCATAACTACTGAGGCGGCTGCGAAAATGGTAAAATAGAACTCTTAGAGTAATCGTTTGAATATTGATTATTTGTGGTGTTAACTTACCAATTTCTGTTGATGGTGATTAGCGGGAGCTGCATGAGCAGAGGAAACAAGGCACGTTCATACCTCAAGGCACAAGGGATGAATTGACAGTTGCTCTGGGTAACCCATAGCATCCTGGACGTGTTAGGGGTGCAGACGCTAGTGTGCGCATCAAAGCATTCTTTGGGCCATCCCAGCGCAAACCCAGAGCGGGACTTTCACAAGAAGAGGTAACCTATTCTTTTTTTAGAATGTTACTGCAAAAGGGAATTCAATAATAAGAAGCTAATGTTTCTTTTATCCATGTATAGGAGAATAAGAGAGTCGAGGATATAGTTGCCAAGAAGGTCAATGATATAGTTGCTGAGAAGGTCAAGGAAGAAATAGTGCAGTGGCAGGCATCTCAGGCTTCCAATCAGCCTATGGCGACCCACTCTTCTCCTGATGCACAGACTGTGAGTAATCCTGGAGACCCATCGCCTAACACGTCTACTGTAAGTATTGTTTATGACATTGTAGCTAGTCTTTTCAAGATGATATGTATATATGTATAATATTCTTTATGTAAATTTGTAGGTATTGAAGTCATGCCACTTAAGAATGCAAGACTATGTTGTTGTAGAGGCGCAGGCTTACCTGTCCCTTCCTGGGGCAATGTTTCATGGGACTCCAATGCCACAGGGCTACGTTCATGTGAGCCTGATACGTGTGTTACCCGATTGGAGGGAAGCTACATTGCCATATCCCCACCCGGATATTGATACACTTGCTGAGGCAGAAGGCGGGGTGATATTGTGGCCCAAAGCAGATGTCGTCTACACTACTGAAATTGTAAGACAAATTTACATTACTTTAGATTGTTAATGTGTATATATGAGGTCAACTAATCTAAAATTATATATATAGGTTAAAAAGAAGACACCCGGAGCACCTAGGCCTCCACCTCCACTTCCTGCATTACCAAGTTGGGTTCCAACTGACCTAAAATACATGTTAGGTCCTGCTTGTAGGGGAATGACATGTTGGCTATGGGCACATAATATACATTGCCCTATAATTGTTTCTTTAGAAGCAGATTATGCAGGTCAATCATACGATAGCTCTTTATTTATACAAGATATTATTTGAGTTGTTTATGTATGATTGGCTGAATACATCAATGATAGAGACATGGATAAGGTGAGATGTTGTTTATACATCCATATACCTTGTGTAAGATCCGGTGATCTGGTTTCTTATATATTAATGCATACGTAATACATGTTTTGCAGCTACTTAGTCGAAGATCCATGCAAACAATTTGCATTTGATCATGTGGGTTTTTTGTTTCCATCATTGATTAGTATGGTAGGTAAAGACCCTGATAGTGTTCAACAATACTGTATAGATGCTTTTAGAATTTTCGGTCAGCAAAAGAAGACGATAATAATAGCTCCATTCAATGTCAAGTAAGTTTACTTTATTTATAATTTGGACTTAAGAAAATTCCATTTTTATTGTGCATTTTGAGTTATTAATTTTTAACTTTTTTACCTTTAGCGGTAGACGTTGGGAGTTACTAGTTATTGTCCCCGGGACGTTCACTGTTTATTATCTAGATCCTTCGGGAAGTACATTGAACACTAAAATTGGACACATATTGAGAATGTCATTATTCTAGTGAGAAATATTTCATTTTTATATCTGTTAACATATGTTATTACATTACTATTTAATTATGCAATTTACTGTGTTACATTAACATGTAGGGGTTTAGATGCATTCAAAAATTCTGGAGGAAATGTCCCAAAGAGAAAGAACCAACCAATAATTTGGGAGAACGTAAAAGTAAGTTCCGGACTCCAATGTATATATTATTTATGTGAACTGTGCTTAGTTGTATTTTTTAATATTTTGTATGTTTCAATTTATAGTGCACTACACAAGACAACGGCTGGGCATGCACATACTATGTGATGCAATTTATACAGATGATTATCCGACATGCCGCATTGGATATTAGTACCTTACATGAGGTATTATATATAGTCTCATTAGTTAGTATGAAATATATCAATCTTATTTTTATATTATTACTTATATATATACATCATTCTCTTTGCAGGTGTTTAAAACTGACCACACTATAGGTAAACGCTTAAAAAATGTACATGCTCCATATACGATGGAAGCATTAAATGAAATAAGAGAAGAATGGGAAAAAGCCATTCAAGCAGTGGCGATTGTAAGATATAATTGGGATGCTGATAGCGATGCTGAATGATATTTTGTAAATGAATATTTATGAATGTTTATACATGTCTGAATGTTTCTACATGTATTTGAATGTTTCTACATGTGTGAATGTGAGAATTGAATTGATGTCTGAATGTATCTACTTGTGTGAAAAAATATTTCTTGATTTTACAGGTTTGTGGCCTGTTTGTAGGCTGATATCAATGTATCTACAGTTCAGGCCACAACAGGCCTGCAAACTGATAAGAAAAAAAATTAAAGTATAGGCGTCGGTTATTTATAAAACACCGTCATCAAAGGCCTACATCGTCGGTTATTAGATAAAAACCGACGCCTAATATGACAAACAACCCGACCGTGTAGGAAACCACGGCCGTGGTGGAAAAGGTGTTGCTTATTCGTATAAAATCGATGCCTATAGTACTAAACACGACCGTGCAGCGAAGCACGGCCGTGTCGTCTGGGAGTATGGCGTCGGTTGTTCAGTTGTTAACCGACGCAGAAAGTGTCCTAGGTGGTGCCCTTTTTTATGGTGCGAACCCTATAGATGTCGGCCAACTATATATAACCGACGCCTATAGATCATATAGGCGTCGGTTAGAAAATCGACGCCGAAGAGTTCGACCTTTAGCGGCGCCCACATAGGCGTCACTTGAAAACCGTCGCCAAAGGGGGTTAAACAACCGACGCCAAAGGCGTATTCTGTAGTAGTGAGCCCGCCTCTACAACTCAAATTTCTTGATCTCTAAAAAGTCGATCAACTAGATCTTCATCAATAGCAAAGAAGATCAGAAGACACTTGATGAAGGGGTCAGGATGGGCGAACAAGAATTTTGACCAAGTCCAACTATGGAAGACCCTGACAGGTGAACCCACTTATAAACGGGATCTTCCTCAATGTCTCGGCTATTCACGGAACATGAGAAGCAAATGAATAATCATCCTCTTCTGGGAGAAACCGAAGAATTTCTTGGGAATCCTACAAGATCAATTCATTCTTTTTTCTCTGATAAATGAGGGTGTAAAGTCACAGTTATACACTCCTGCTTCTGGAGAATAATCCACAAGATAGTCGCCAGCATACTTTTCACCAAGTACAAAAGTGGAAACATCTATACTGAAGAGATGCAAGTCATGTGGAGCATCATGATTGGGAAGCCAATCAACCTGGGATGGTTCCTAATAAATAGATCGCATCCGATCAGGGAGGCCACCAAAGAGTATTTCATGAGAGGCATCATCAACTTAATCACTGTAGGCCTTGGGTACCCAATAGAACCACAAAATCTTTCACGTACCCAAGGAGAAGAAAGGATTGACATCAGATTTCTGACATGGGGAGACATCACAAAGAAGAACAAGCAACAACTGTTCTTTAGATTCACTAAAATAGATATACTCCTTCCTCTTCCAGCATGTGCCTCCTACGATGAAGACAAATTGGGTTTCACAATAGCCAAACTGCAGTCATTGACAAGTCAAAGCACCACTCTGCCACCTCCTGCTACTAAGAAAACTATTGCTAAAAGGTAAGCGATAGCCGCTACCATACAACGCCACAAGACATCTCTGCCTAGCATTGAGGAGATCCCCGACATAGAGATTGCACACGTTAGGCAAGTCATACCAGTGGATTAACCCATAGCGAACAGAGAAACTCCCCAAGAAAGTGATGCGAGTTTCATCCAATTACTAAACCAAGCACTAGATGCCAATGAACAGACATCTGTCCCGCCAATCCCTCCAGCAGCTATCGAGATAGATGCCAACACAGTGGAGTTCCAACCTACTGTGTCTTCCTCCTCATGTATAAATATAGAGGTGGGTGCCATGATTGATAACACACTGCTACCTCGAGAGGAAGCTGCCGATGAGCCAACTGTTATTCTGGAACCCCTCCCCCATCAAAGCGGAGGGTCAGCAAGCCGCACTCCTGTAACACAAGCATGAAGCAAGACAACCAGCCACAGTTGCTCACCAGCTTGCCTCCCCCTTTGGGGCATGCCTTCAGCCTCAAATTCGAGTATCTCAGTGAGGAAACCTATGAACACTATGATACCCTTGACTCCCTAACTCGACAATTTTAGGCTTTTCAAAGGTAACTGGGGATGCATGAGCATGAAATCCTGAGTCTGATCAGCCTTCCTAACCAACTGGAGACACTAAACAACACGATGCAAATAGTGCTCTAGCACCTGGATACAATCGAGCAAAGACATGAAGTAAGTAGCAAGCATCATAAAGCATGCCGTTCGAGACATTCACCTTCATCTTCCTCTAGCTTGAGAAGCCCTTCCCATGTCTCGACCACTCCCCCTGAAGCAGCTGCTCCAACAAGACATCCCACATCAGACTATGGGATGAATGGATCGTCCCCCACCTTTCCAGACTCCGAAATCTTACAGATGGCAGAAAATTACAATGCTATAGAACAAGAGAGGATCTTGCCTCGCTCTCATAAGCCAACCTACCTGAAGGGGGTCTGAGTGACATTCCTGAAATCCCCCCAAATCTCCATATGACTAGTGGACCCCTCCTAGACTTATTAGATTGGGAAAGTCTGATAGGTAGTCAACCAACAACCGCCAAAGCTGCAACAACAATCTCTCTACTTATGAACAATGAAAAGTTAAATGAACTCTTTGACAACATTGTAGAAAATTCATCTAATCAAGAAGATGACAACCTATATGCCCTAATATCCACACAACTCCCACGGCTAAAGAGAGAAGAGGTAGAACAATTTACTGCATTGTCAGTAATCTCCAGATTCAACATGCCAGACTATGGCCTCTTTGTTCTGTACATGATATACTCCACCACTACTTTGAACAAGCACCCCGAATACTACCATGACGTTAATTATCACAGCCTGCATAGACAATATGTCATGGAGCTACTCTCTTTTGATGGAGCAAAGACAAACAACCCTCACTGATCTATACTGACCCTTCTCTCATATCTCCACACCACTCTAAGACAGAGCTTGGAGTAAGTTTGGGGGTGGTCCCTATAACATAAGTGAGGGAGGTATTCCTACAACTTTCTTTTTTCTCTTCTACATATCTAAAACTCTATACAAAAACTTCAATAGTCATTGAAAAGAAATGTTTATCCCATTCGCTGCTCATAAATTGTTAAAATTACACATTTATTTGAAATCCATAGTATAGCCTTTGCTTTGTCTCTTTGTGCTTGAAAGTTGTGAATATTTTGATTTTCTCTCTTGAGAATGAAATGTTAAACTACAAGAACTATAACTTTGCCTTTATTGTACAAGAAAATTAATCTAATAGTTTGAGACGTGCATCTATGAAGAAAAGAGCTACCTAAACAATGATTATCTCACCTTTTGTTTAAAAAAAATTGTTCTTGCAACAAAAATCATTTTTAGGTATGGAAAATCCAAGGCATTGATACGTAGGATGTTAAATTACTACTCTAAAGCCTTTTGGCTTGGACTGCAGGGACCATTTTCCTGTTAATGGACCCATACTTGAATGACCCAATGAAAAAAAGAAAGAAAAACCCAGAAAATCCTTCACAAACTTGTTCACTCAACGGAAATCATTTTTAGGTATGGAAAATCCAAGGCAATGGTATGTAGGATGTTAAGTTACTGCTCTAAAGCCTTCTGGCTTGGACTACATGGACCATTTGCTTTTTAATAGACCCATACTTGAATGACCCAATGAAGAATAAGAAAAATCCAGAAAGCCTTAAGCCTTCCCAAAATTCCCACCTTTTTCTTCTTACCCATGATATAAAGTTTAGTGTGAAAGCTAGCTTCATATGACATGCACAAAAGTTTCACAGAAAGATTAATTTTACTCTGTCAAAAGAAAAAGAAATGTCAATACACTCGTGGCATGACTTAGTTCTTTTTAGATATTTCAAAATTGACACCAACCTTTCACACCAGTTTGTGTAGAAAATTTTGAAAATTATTATATAACTTGAGGAAAAGAAAATCTTTAAGTTTGGGGCCCATTTTATGGATGTTAGAACCTATACTTTTTATCAAAAAACTATCTCACAACTTCACTTCCTCCTCCTTTTTGTTCAAATATTAGACAAAATATGCTTTATGTACCTTCTAATCACTTTTCTTATCTTTTGAAGGACTTTTCGACACTTTATGAGAGAAAGAGCGCCCATCTAACTAATGATTTTATATATAGACAAATATATCAGGTTCATCACCAGCAACCCGATTCACCCTCCTAAGTGAGACCGGCATACAACAGGCCTGCACCAGTATGAGAGCCCCAATTCCCAAGCAAGGGACGACTACATCGACTATTATATGCAACCTGGGATGAACTGAACCCGACACACAACAACCCGTCATGACTATGTCGTGAAATGATCAAGGACACAACAACGAGTGAAGACCAGCATAAATTACAACTCGAACCAACAAATGACCGTGGCAGTTATTAAAGTAGAAAGCTGAGACCAACATATCAGGCATCAACTACATCAACAACCTGCCACCGACACCAGAATTTAGTGGCGGGACATGTGGGCCAATGAGATGGGGCCTCTAAAGATTTGTGTGGCCTATAAATTGCTCGAATAGTGCATGGAGACTGGGAGGTGGATTACAGAGGACTTTGACCTAAAAGTGGAGACATTGTCAAGTAAGGTTCTGAGGGTCCACCTAGTGATCATTTAGGTGAGCATGCTCTTATTCTGAGAAGGTGGGAGGGCTCATTTAGAGATCACTTCCATAGTAATAGAAGGAAATTGAATTTTACTTGACAGAGATGTCAGTTATG
Source organism: Alisma plantago-aquatica (assembly GCA_963693085.1). Lineage (NCBI taxonomy): Eukaryota > Viridiplantae > Streptophyta > Magnoliopsida > Alismatales > Alismataceae > Alisma > Alisma plantago-aquatica. The sequence continues at coordinate 587,917,533 of OY856415.1, forward strand.
TTCCTCAAAACTCCCCCGAGCATGTAATGTTTCCTTTTAACATCTAAACCTGAGTGGGTGGCCCGTATAGAATAGCCCAACACAGGGATGACAAGAACTGGGACAATGTTAGTCTGGTACGATCATTACCCGACATGGTCACGGCCCGATACGGTCATTGCCCGATATAGTCATGACCCAACACAGTCTGGACCATTACCAATCCCCATTACCGGTCTAGCTCAATCCCGGATGTCAGCTACTATGCGTATTGGTTTCCTCAATCATGGAGATCGATACCTATCTTCCCTTTTTATCTTTTATCTTTATTCAGCAACACATTGTGATTAAACCATTACATTTCATATTAGTGCAATTTAGTGATTATTTCTTACCATGTTCATTTTTATGAGTTTATTCAGTTGATTGATTTCTCTTGCATCTGAGTTCTATAATCTCATTTTCATTTCACGTGTTTGACTAGATACCAAAAATGAGATCCCAAACCAAACCGCCTTTGAGAAAAGAAGGTCACATACAAATAGAATTTGGTAAAACTATGGAGTATGAGAATACCTAGATCTAGACCTTTCTTCATTTTTCTTCTTGCGTGAAATATTCATTTATGTTTCCTCAAGAGAGAATTCTAATATTTGGGTTTTCCCTAACACCATTTTCAAGAGAGAAAGGTGTGAGAATTAAATAGTTGTAGGTTGCAAGATCGATTTCTTTCTTCAGGTTATACTCGAAATGTGAGGATTAATCCTTTAGTTCTGTTTACCAAATATATAAAACTCTCTTCAAAATCATCAAAACCTCAAAATCATCCTAAAACCTTTTACTAGTAAACTCCTTTTTTGGAGATAATTTTCTTATTCTTTTCATTATTCTTTTAGTGACTTGCGCATGCTTTGTGACCTGCCTTTTCTCCCTATCAAGCTTTCGACAAATTTGACAATGTAAACTTAGTTTTCAAAACATTTACTATCCTCATCCTTGTGTTCGACCCCGAACTGCTACTCTGACCTTGTACTAGTTGTGGGCGTCATTGAACATTCTGGTTTTATAAATTACAAAAGATTGATTACCTGGAATAGTTTCCTTTCTGGACCTACATTCGAGGATGATCAGGCACATTCATGAATGTGTAGCACCTATCAAATTCTTGATTACTTCATCTCATTAGTAAGTGTATAATGTGTGTTCAATTTCAATAAATTTTGGTAGAATTTCCCTGTAGTTCTCTAAGTACACCAATTTAGATGGGCAAATAACCACCTACATATGTACCTAGAGAACAAAATGGGAAATGTTGTTGAAATTTATTAAAATCGAACAGTCTTTATACACTTACATCCTAAGTGAGGTGAAGTGCTCAAGAACAGTCCCAAATTAGGGGCTATCCAAGGTTTATTCCTAATGAGTAAATCGCAGATGAGTTTCTAGGACAACGACAAAGTTTAGAAATTAGGGCTTTGAATATAGGGTTTAAAGACTAGAGTTTACAGATTAAGAATTTACAAATTAGGGTTTATTTACAAATTAGTATTTATTTACATATTTGAATTCACAAATTAGGGTTTTTTCACATATTAGTTTCAATATCTCAAACTAGGTCATGCATGTTCATTATCATGTTACATCCTACAACATTGATTCATCTGGACTTAGTGTGACACATCATAGTTGAATCATGGATCTAATTGTTAGGGTATCTACATATTAAATGGGGGAAATCATATGATTCAAGCAAGATAGTCAACATAAGAAACAACATTGCTAATTGAAGTTATCTAGAGTAATTTTCACGCAAGAGTAATTATTATAGAATAGATGAGATCCACTTGAAGTTAGGTGTCACAAACATCATTAATGAGTCCTAGAATTTTATTCTCTCCTCATCTAAGTTATACTTTCAATATGAGAATGTAATAATCCTAAAAAAGCCAAATAATATCTAATGAGCATGTAATAATTAATTACAATTGTCACTAATTCATCACAATTTATACGATTCAATACAAATTGAAAGCTCCATTAAATAAATTTCATCACAATTAATTTTTTTGACACTATTTATATTAATCTCCATCTCACTTCCCCCTCTCCTCCTTCCTCCTCTCTCCTCCTTCCCTTTCCCTTCACAATTTCTTGTCAATTTTGAGAAGAAATCATAGTGCAAGAGAAGGAGGAGAGGGGAAATAGAGGTGGAGAACTGAGGGCGGATAAAGGAGCAAGGAAGAGAGGAAGAAGGAGGTCACATGTGTCTAAGGAGGTTGGAGTTGGAGGAGGCTGGCCTGAAAAATAGTGGTAGTCGTAGAGGTGGAGGAGCATCGACTGGAGAAGGAGGAAGAAGCAGTGAAGGAAAAGCAACAACGATGTGGGAAAAGGCGAGAGGGTGGAGAAGTTGCATCGACATCATTGTCTAAAGGATGAGGAAGCAACAATTGAGGAAGAAATAGATGAAGTTCTAGTGGCGAGCGGCTACAGTGGCAGAGAGAATCGTAACTAAAATCACCAATCATCGGAGCACTTTTTCCAGAGAAATGCGGGTCGGGGAAAGAGGGGAAGAGGATTTCTTGTGAGGTTAAGTAATACCTACCTAGTGGGTTATTTTCATAACCAAGAGCTAGGGTGTAGGTTGTCAGTTGGAGACAAACAACCACTGACAAAAAGACAACTTTATTGTCGGTTGTTGACACCTAACCTCACAACCCAACAATACCTAAGTCATCAGTTATGGTTAAAACAACTGACAAGAAACATCAAGTGGTGTGGGAAAATTTCCACAGGACACATAGTGGGAACACCTTTCTCATTGGTCATTGTAGACACAACCGACGAGAAATGCCAATTGTTTTTCACGGGATGCATGGTGCGTTTACCTCTTTATCCTATCAGATATTTAAAAAAGAACCGACGATGTATGATTTTTGGAGGCGAATGAAATACTCAAAAAAAATTGCGCAAAATTACATTTTTGTAGGCGATATATAGCATCGGGTTGCTTTGAGAAGAGACCGCCGACAAAAGAAAGTGCATCCCACATTTTCTAAGTAGGTCTAACCATGATGGTTGTTTTTAAAGAACCAACACTAAAGATAAGACTGTCTGTTTGTCTCAAAGAAAACAACAACAAAAAATTACATCTCGTATTTTCTCAGCTGGTCAAACCGTGGTGGTTGTTTTTATAGAACTGACGCTAAAGATAACATCGTCGTTTTGTCTTGAAAAAATAACTGACACAATATGTCATATCTGTAGTAGTGTGTTTATAAAATAGCACACCTAGTCACTTATATTTCTCACCTAAGACTAGGGGATCGAGAGGCAAAGGTGAAGGAGAAGAAATTAGCTAAGGATCCATTAGGAAAGTTAGGAGTTTCTCTACCAAAAGGTCCAAAATCACCCATTTTGCATCTTTTTAGGTGGTTCCATAGTTCAAACAACCATAATTATAAATGAGTAAGGAGAACAAGAAAAAAAATGGCATTAGGCAACCAAATCATAGTTTGGTATACAATATTTCTCGTGGTGTCATAGTTACATATTATTGCCCCCAAACAACCCACTAAGGAGCTTAGCTACTCATAGTCAAAGAAATAACAAAAGAACGAGTCCTAGAGCTCAAGGAAAGTTTCTCCTTCTTCACCTTCAGCTATAAATAGCCAAAACCACCCTCCTCCAAGCTCCAAAAGTATCTGAAATTGTAAGAACCCGTTACACTAAATGAGATTACTCAAAACATAAAACCCAATCGATCATGAATTAATCACATAGCCAAAAATATGGGTAAATTAAAACCGATTTCAATATCAACACACTGCTCAAAAACATTTGCATAAGATCCTAGCACCTTTCTTGTATCCATACTATGCCACGAATTTGATACAAATTGTTCTATCACCTTAGCCACAACATATATACATAGGAGAAAAATATTCCTATATGCCACACAAACAAGCACTAACATGTTAACCGAAAAACCAATTTGTTTGAAACACCATATACAAAGTTTTCTTGGCTGGACCTAAGAGTACAAGTACGACTCTAGGACACAGTAGACATCTAATAAAATTTCTCAAAGATTCATTACTATAGTTCCACTTTTCGTCCACGATTCTATTGTCGTCACTGTCGATTACCTAAAAAGATGTAGTGAACCACAAGGGTGAGACCCATGTTCCAACAAGAGATATAACCTCAAACAACGCTTATTGATTACAACATTTTAAATAGTAGATAACTGAGTAGTTAGAGTATTTAATAATCAATTGAACAGATTGAACATTTCAAGTATGCTAAAAAGATTAATAAAATAATCTTAGCAACAAGTATGATTATCAACATATACATAGGTAACAAATAAATCCATTTCTCAGGATAGAAATCAACTTAAATTTCATCAAATTGCATCTAATACAATCATCATCATTAATATGACTATCATCATATTCCTTCCTAACAACATAAGCAATCTAGTAGCATAAGCATCCCTGACATCATGAATATGTCTAGTAACAAAACATGGCTATCAATATTGGCATCTCAAATAAAGGGAACAAATCTATATCATAAGTAGAACTAACATCATAGCACAATTAACTACATAGGCATGATAAGCAGTTTAAGCATTTCTAGTTCCATAGACGTAGCTAGCAATATTAAACATAGCTAGAAGCATCATCTTAACCATCAATGTCAGTAATTTTACAACATAAGCATGTTTACAATATGAGCATAAATACAACATAAGAATATCTATTATCTCTTATTGTACTATACATGATCTCAGTGAAAAGTAAGAAAACAAGAGTTATCATCCAATATGAAGCATTGTGTATAACCCTAAGTAGATATGTTACACGACTATCTTACATATTTTATTATGCCCTAAGGAATTTGAGGATACCACTCAAAATCCAACTGACCACTGCTAAGTCAAAATCAGTTCCATACAAGATCTAAGAAGAGCTGGACTCCTAAGATCATCTCCGACCCCGGTCAGTATGGGTCTGCCAAAACGACGCATAAGGTCAAGCTACTAACAGCTTAGTCCATCCTTGGTACAGGTCACGACACTAGTGAAAGGAGGTGGGTATGCATTCCCTACCATCTAAGGTACAACCACAATTTTCCTCCAATCTTATCACATATATAATCACTAAGACATGACTGCAACCATTCTCAAACTAACGGCTAGGTATGACTGTAGTCATCCTCCCTAAATACTTGATTTCATGAGGATAAGCACCCCACATACTCAATAGTATGCACTCCGAGTTTCCCTTAGGAATACTCATTTCACCGTCTTACAAGTTCTAACACTCAGATGGATCTATAGCACATGGCACTACATGATTAGAGTTTCACTTGATTAGTTTTTCCAATTGGGTGAATTAAGGCTGCATCAAACAAGTGGACATACAAACCCTAATTCACTTCTAGTAAGAATATAAGTATCACAACTTCAAAAGATATAAAATGTGTGAAATATAATTTCTCATCCCATCATCACATGGTACTATTCACTTGCCATTCATGAGACTACACTAATCATCATACTATAAAAAAATATAAATCCTTTTCACAATATTATAGTGTATTAATTCTTATCAACACAAGAGGATTACACCTCAGTCAGGGCTCAACCATGCCCAAAGGTCATTAAAACCATCATATTATTCCCTGCAAGATCATCATTATCTTTCCATGCCTTAAAAATAAGGCTCAACAACATCTCTTACATATAATACACCAGACAACACAATATTGCATTTATGAGCTGGAAGATATTCATAAACAATCATACTAGGGTTATATTAACATTAAGAACATTCCTTTATTACATCAACATGCAAGGAATTTAGATATGATTAACCCTCATCATATTCATAATGCACATGTTTAACACAAGAAAGTATCAACCATGTGGCTATGATAACCACCAATTAACACATTAAGATTATGATCATATTACAGAGATTACTCCACCATCATGCCATCATATAAGAAGGTTAAACATGAATACGCATATTTATCTAGTTTCATTAGATTTGGGTTCAACAAGATCAATTATATTAATATTACTAATCAACACTCATACCCAAACCCTAACTCATGGAATCCCCCTTGGATCATGGATGCATAAGGTGAAGCATCACCATCACATTCCATACCATTCTCATGTATGAACCCACACATAACTTAAGGTGTAACCATCAAGTCATAGCATACTAGGGTTCAACCACAAAAGAGAGTACTCCATGATTCTATTCATCATTGAAGGGGTTGTTGATATTCAATTACCATCACTTGGTTATATTAGGGCTAAGTATAATGAAATATACTTCATCAGGGTTTCCCATTAACTCATTATATTTATTATCAATTTTAATCATATAAGGGAAAAGGTAAGACTATATTATTAAGACAAACCTCCATTAGGTTTCAACATCACTCAAACCTTACAAACTTACCACAAGCATCATCCCAAAACATTGGATTGTTGAGAAGTTAAGACTATTGGTTGTTTACATAAGTAAACACCTTGGATAAACCACCTATGAAGTCATTTAGTTGTGCTCTAGAAAGAGTCATCATTTAACCCTAGACATCCCTTGATTAACAACATAAAAAGTTCAATTGAGAGTAGGGTAAAACCCACAAGAGATTGTTTATTTAAAACAAGCCATCAATGAATGAGCTTCTTAAGTTGATGTCATAAAGGAAACCATCTAAATCACTTTATTAGAACCAAAAAATTACATTAGGATTCATTCCAATATATTGGATGAAGAATCATTAGATCTTAACCATTGGGTCAAGTTCATATATTAAAACCATCAATTGGAGTATAGGTCCAACCATGGCATCAAATGACCCAAGAAACCGTTGGTTTAAGGCTTTATTGATACTACAACTACATGATTAACTCACCATAGGTTTTGGAGACCTGATCCACCATCAATAGTGACCATTAAGTCACCATAGGTTGTTAGATGAGCACTATATTCATTAATCATCATCGGATATCAAGCTAATGTCACCATTGATTGATAGCATCATTAGGGTACTTAGTTTTTTATCATTAAAATTCTAATTAAGACAAAACCTGAACTAAGGGGTGAACATCAGTTGACACCCTTGGTAACCATCACCAGTTGTCATGAAGACAACACCATCGGTTGTTGCAATGGTACCACCATTGGGTCATGTGTTTATAGAAGAAATCAGCTTTAAACACTAAATTTTAACCATTTGTTGATGGGTGCTTAGCACCACCGATTGTCAAACCAACCTGATCGTAAGTCATATTATATCTTAGGAGGAAATTACACATGATTACAAGTTCATATAGAACTGAATCAGAACAAGGAACATCATAAAAATCGAAATCCAAGTCAAGCATATCTTTTTAGTGCATCGATCCTCATTTTAAAGCAAGAATATGAGCTAGCAAGCTTGTGGTAAGTAATAAATGTGGAGAAAGTTATTAAACTTGTCTCTAGTGAGAAGATAAAATCCCAAACAGAAGAAAACTTGAGTAGGTAGGGTACAAAATCCAAGCATAAGCTCTGAACTCATCCATCTAACACCTTTCTCCATCAAAGAAGCAAACCCTAAGCATAAGGAGCAAGAAAGGTAGGGTTTTAGAGCTTTAGAGCAACTTCTACCATGGAATAATAAGGTTCCGACCTGGAGAAATATAAGAGGAAGAAGAATAGTAGAAGAAACATGAATGTGAAGGTGTAACTTACTAAGTTAGGTTAAGATCACCAAGAAGGAACTTTAGAAACCCTTAAGGAAGCAAAATAAAACCCTACACGCTCCCACCAAGAAATTCACCTTCTTCTTCTACATTGGATAGGTCTTCTATAGATAAACAGAGAGGGAACAAGGTTCTTAGCATGAGGGAAGTGGTAGAGAACAAAAATTTCGCTTGGGAGCTTAAAAGTAGATATATATAGATCTTGAAGGATAAGGAAAGAGAAGAAGCATGAGGTGTCTAAAAGCACTCCATGCATCCATGGCCTTGAACTATTAAGGATATACAATAAGCCACACAAACAGCTGAACCACCATCCATGGAGACGTTCTTAGCCCTAATTTATGGATTTTTCAAGCAAAGCAAATAAACCATTTGCTTGAGAGCTCCTAAAGGTAGCTCATCCATAAAAGGGTAAACCCTAAAATACCCTTGAAGAAAACACCTCCAAACCAAGGTTCAACTAGGCAACCCATGGCTCAAAAAGCTCAAGAATGATGAGAGAACATCCAAAGAACATAATGAAAGTGATTAAATTGTAAGAAAAACCTCCCAATTGGGTAAATTGTAGAAAAGTCCAAAATGTACACATAATTGCATAACTTGCACAAACGTTGTTCAAATTGGACCAAATTTGAAATATAAGCTTGTCTTATAATTCCAAATAATATCACAAGGTTAGATTATAGTTCTAAAAATTCAATTATGATAATTAAGTATGTTCAACACTTTAAGCAAGGTCTGGGGTATCTCAACCATAAACCCCTAATAGGGATTTTGCCTCCGAAATCCAAGGTAGACAACGATGGATACTTATCATGCACCTCATACCCAATCTTCTTCATGGTAACTTTCATTTCATGAGTATGTCACATTATTGTCATAGAAGTCATAGTCTTCTCCCTCAACTTCTGCATGTGTCACCTTGGTTCAACATAGCAACTATTGTACCACCTATACAGGTCCGGTAGTACCTTTCAACTTTGGGACTCTACTATCATCCTAAACTATTCTATTGTTGTATCACACATAACTCAAAGGACATACTCGTTGACTCTCACCAAACATAGAACATCATGTATATCTAATTATATGTAACTTTACAAGGTTTCATCTCTATGCTCCTTTAATGGTTGTTGTAATTAACAACTCAATCAACCAGGTAGGCATCTCCTAATTTTCAAAAACTATGAGGAATATGTTTTTAGAGGATTCTCCAATCATCTCAATGGTGGACTGACCATATATTTGGTTGAAGAATCATACACTTGTCTATAACTATTAACAAATATAACTTCCTGATTGACATTTTTAGGGGTAGAGCAATGACATTGTCTTCATCTTATCAGGATTTACATAACATACTTAACAGAGGTATCATAAATCCAAGAGGATACTTTAGTCAACCCCCAACTCATTCTTGCTAGACTTGTCACACATAAGTACAGTTACTTCAACATTCTTAAGGTTTAGCAAAGATGTTGACCATGTTACTGACCATCTCTGAAATACCTTGAGATGTCATCATTCAAAGCTTGCTACAACTTGTAAGACATGACCTAAACACTTTGTCCCTCATATTCATAAATTCTATTGGTACATTGGTTAGTCTAAAGGAAATAACCCTAAACTCACCATCGTCATGTAACTTATGCCATCCATTCTAATTGTTATGTCTAAAGGATATTTTATCTTAAAGGAACACAATAGAACATGTCTACTGATCAACAAACCATCTATCCTTGATAGTGGTCTTGCCCAGCTATCACTGAACCATACACAACATTATAGAATCACTTTTGTTTTTCCTTCCACACAACATTTAGAGGGTCATCATCAATTCTCTCTCTCTATCTCTAAGGAAGAGGAATACTTAGAATGTTCATTTAATAAACATCTCCAACCTTCACATACTTCCCATACTATTGATACATCTTGGATACTAGGATTCATTACCTTGGTATCCACCTCATGTGCTATAAGGAACTCACATCCTTATCTCATCTACTGTTACCAACATACAAATATTAATACATATAAGAGGAGACTTCCTAATTATTTGAAGGCTCAGAATCAAACTCATCACAAACTTTATTATCTTGGAACCATAGTCCAAGCAACCTTATGCTATAATAAGCTATCCACCCTCATGTTTACAATGAATCCACACATACCAAGTGGCAATGATCCACTTGAAATTTGTGCCCCATAAAGGAAAGACACAAAAGGAAACACACTTCCCACATCATAGCAGCATTGTTCAAGGGTCACTAGCAAAAAGGTAACCAATTCTATTTTCATTATGTAGGTTACAACTTCTTATGTATCATTTTACCTTTTTCATTTCGGGTTCCTTGTCGTTAGCATAGGAATCATCATGATTAACATATATCATTACTCCTTCCTTGATGACTATTTATCACACTTGGGTATGTTCTATTATGTTTTTCAACCACTTATCAACAAGTAAATCATCATATTCCACATTTTCTTCATTAAACATGGATCATTTCCCTTAATTTCTTTCACATTCCATGTTGATTTTACATTAACACTTTCTTACACACATAGGTTGGTCTGAGATTAACTCAGTTTCAACCTTATTCCTTTGTCATTGTTACCATTCATCTTCTCATTTTATACTTATTATAGGAATTCTCTCCATCTTATGTGGATTTCATACCTTAATTCACTTTATAAGAATAGACTTATTTGTCTTTTACTTTATTATCTTCTTAAAAAACATCTTCAAGAACTCCTATTTTTCTTATTTGTATTCAGATTTAGATTTCATGGTGTTGTATCTTTATCTTATAGTTACCAAACATTTAAGTTTTGACAGATAATGATGTGATTCTCATCTTCTCTTGAGGTAATATTGAGTTATGTGCACCATGATTTCTGATTCATTATGCTCTTTAGATTGTCTCAAAATGACTACTTGATTAGAGTAATCAGAAAGATAACACTCTAAGAGTTCCATACTTACCTTTTCTTCAATAATTGAATACCTGGCCAGGGCATCCAAGTGCTGAGATTAGGTAGTATGCACTATATTTTCATGTAATGTTCCTTACTTAAACATCATCATAGTCCTAAGTCCTAGTATCCCTAAAGACTCAATGAACCAAAAGCTCCGATACCAACTTATAAGAAATTGTTACACTAAATGAGATTACTCAAAACATAAAACACAATTGATCATGAATTAATCACATACCCAAAAATATGGGTCAATTAAAAACGATTTCAACATCAACACCCACTCAGAAATGTTTGCATAAGAGCCCAACAACTTTCTTGTATCCATACTATGCCAAGAATTTGATACAAATTGTTCTATCACCTTAGCCACAACATATATACATAGGAAAACAATATTTGTATATTCCACACAAACAAGCATTAACATGCTAACAAAAGTCTGATTTGTTTGAAACACCATATACAAACTTTTCCTGCCCGGACTGGGAGTACAGGGATGACTCTAGGACACACTAGGCATCTAATCGACTTTCTCAAAGATTCATTACTGTAGTTCCTCTTTGCTTCCACGGTTCTATTGTCGTCACTGTCGATTACCTAAAAAAATGTGGCGAACCACAAGGGTGAGACCCATGTCCCATCAAGAGATATAACCTCCAATAACGCTTATTGATTACAACATTTTAAATAGTAGATAACTGAGCAGTTGGAGATTTTTAATAATCAATTGAACAGATTGAACAGTTCAAGTATGCTATGCAGATTAAGAAAATAATCTTAGCAACAAGTACGATTATCAATGTATATATAGGTAACAAATCAATCCATTTCTTAAGATATATATCTACTAAAATTTCATCAAATTGCATCTAATAACAATCATCATCATTAATCTGACTATCATCATATTTCTTGCTAAAAACACAAGCAAACTAGTAGCATAAGCATCCCTTACATCATGTATATGTCTAGTAACATAACATGGCTATCAATATTGGCATCTCAAATAAAGGGAACAAATCTATATCATAAGTAGAACTAACATCATAGCACAATAAACTGCATAGGCATTAGTAGTTTAAGCATTTCTAATTACATAGGCATGGCTAGCATACTAAACATAGCTAGCAACATCATCTTAACCATCAGTGTCATTATATTTGACAACATAAGCATGTTTACAAAATGAGCATAACTACAACATAAGAATATCTATTATCTCTTATTGTACTATACATGATCTCAGTGAAAAGTAAGAAAACAAGGGTTATCATCCAATATGAATCATTATGTATAACCCTAAACAGATATGTTGCACGGCTGTCTTACATCTTTTATTATGCCCTAACGAATCTGAAGATACCACTTAAAATCTAACTGACCACTGCTAAGTCAAAATTAGTGCCATACAAGATCTATAGATAGTTGAACTCCTAAGATCTTCTCCTCCCTTGGTCAGTAGGGGTCTACCACATCGACGCATAAGGTCAAGTTTCTAACAACCTAGTCCATCCATGGTATAGGTCATAGCACTAGTCAAAAGGAGGTGGGTACACATACCCTACCATCCGAGGTACAACCACAGTTGTCCTCCAATCTTATCACATATATAATCATTAAGACACGACCGCAGCCATTCTCAAACTAAGGGCTAGGTATGACCATAGTCATCCTACCTAAATACTTGATTTTAGGATGACAAGCACCCTACATAGTCAATAGTATGCGTTCCAAGTTTCCCTTAGGAATACTCATTTCACCATCTGGAAAGTTCTGACACTCAGATGGATCTATGGCACAAGGCATTACATGATTAGATTTTCACTTGATTAGTTATGCCAATTGGGTGAATTAAGGCTGGATCAAACAAGTGGACATACAAACCCTAATTCACTTCTAGTAAGCATATAAGTATCACAACTTCAAAAGATATAAAACATGTGAAACATAATTTCTCATATCATCATTACATGGCACTATTCACTTTCCATTCATGAGACTACACTAGTCATCATACTATCACAAAATATAAATTTTGTTCACAATATCACAACGTATCAATTCTTATCAACACAAGAGGATTACACCTCAGTTAGGAATCAATCATGCCCAAAGGTCATTAAACCCATCATATTATTCCCTACAAGATCATCATTACCTTCCCATGCCTTAAAATAAGGCTCAACAACATCTCTTACATATAATACACCAGACAACACAATATTGCATTAATGAGCCGGGAGATATTCATAAATAATAGGGTTATATTAACATTAAGAACATTCCTTTATTACATCAACATGCAAGGAATCTAGATATGATTAACCCTCATCATATTCATAACGCACAGGTTTAGCACAAGAAAGTATCAACCACGTAGCTATGATAACCACCAATTAACACGCTAAGATTATGATCATATTAAGGAGATTACTCCAACATTATGCCATCATATAAGAAGGTTAAACATGAATACTCATATTTATCTATTTTCACTAGATTTAGGTTCAACAAGATAAATTATATTAACATTACTAATCAACACTCATATCCAAACCCTAACTCATGGAATCCCCATTGGATCATGGATGCATAAGGTGAAGCATCACCATCACATTCCATAAAATTCTCATGTATGGATCCACACATAACTTAAGGTGTAACCATCATGTCATAACATACTAGGGTTCAACCACAAACGAGAGTACTCCATGATTCTATTCATCATTGAAGGGGTTGTTCATAATCAATTACCATCACTTGGTTATATTAGGGTTAAGTATAATGAAATATAATTCATCAGGGTTTCCCATTAACTCATTATATTTATTATCAATTCTAATCATATGAGGGAAAAGGTAAGTGTATATTGTTAAGATACACCTCCATTGGGTTTCAATATCACTCAAACCATACAAACTTACCATAAGCATCATCCCAAAACATTGGATTGTTGAGAAGGTAAGACTATTGCTTGTTTACATAAGTAAACACCTTCGATAAACCACCTATGAAGTCATTGAGTTGTGCTCTAGAAAGAGTCACTATTTAACCCTAGACATCCCTTGATTCACAACATAAAAAGTTCAATTGAGAGTAGGGTAAAACCCATAAGCTATTGTTTATTTAAAACAAGTTGTCAATAAATGAGCTTCTTAAGTTGATCTCATATAGGAAACCATCTAAATCACTTTATTAGAACAAAAATATTACATTAGGAATCATTCCACTATATTGGATGAAGAATCATTAGATCTTAACCATTGGGTCAAGTTCATATACTAAAACCATCAATTGGAGTATAGGTTCGACCATTGCATCAAATGACCCAAGAAACCATTGGTTTAGGTATTAATTTATGATACAACTACATGTGTAACTCACCATAGGTTTTGGATACCTGATCCACCATCAGTAGTGACCATTAAGTCACCATAGGTTGTTAGATCAGCACTATATACATTAATCATCATCAATATCAAGCTTATGTCACCATTGATTGATAGCATCATTAGGGTGCTTAGTTGTTGATCGTTAAGATTCTAATTAAGCCAAAACCTAACCTAAGGGGTGAACGTAAGTTGACACCCTTGGTCACCATCATCAGTTGTCATGAAGACAACACCATCGGTTGTTGCAATGGTACCACCATTGCGTCATGTGTTTATAGAAGAAATCAACTTTAAACCCTAAAATTGGCCATTGGTTGATGGGTGCTTAGCACCCCCGGTTGTCAAACCAACATGATCCAAGTCATATTATATTATAGGAGGAAATTACACATGATTACAAGTTCATCTAGAACTGAAATATGAATAGGGAACATAATGAAAATCAAAATCCAAGTCAAGCATAGCTTTTTAGTGCATGGATCGTCATTTTAAAGCAAGAACATGAGCTAGCAAGCTTATGGTAAGAAATAAACGTGGAGGAAGTTATAAAAATTGTCTCTAATGAGAAGATAAAATCCCAAACAGAAGAAAACTTGAGTAGGTAGGGTAGAAAATCCAAGAATAAGCTCTGAACTCATCCATCTAACACCTTTCTCCATCAAAGAAGCAAACCCTAAGCATAAGGAGCAAGAAAGGTAGGGTTTTAGAGCTTTAGAGCAACTTATACCATGGAATAGCAAGGTTCCGACCAGGAGTAATATAAGAGGCAGAGGCAAAGCAAAAGAAACAAGAAATATAAGGTGTAACTTACTAAGTTAGGTCAAGATCACCAAGAAGGAACTTTAGAAACCCTTAAGGAAGCAAAAACAAAACCCTACATGCTTCCACCAAGAAATTTGCCTTCTTCTTCTACCTTGGATAGGTCATCCATAGATAAATAGAGAGGGAATGAGGTTCTTAGAAGGAGGGAAGTGGTATATGGAAAAACTTTCTTTTGGGAGCTTAACAGTAGATATATAAAGCTTGAAGGATAAAGAAAGAGAAGAAGCATGAGGTGTCTAAAAGCTCTCCATGCATCCATGACCTTAAAATATTAAGGATACACAAGCAGCAACACAAGAATCTGACCCACCGTCCATGGAGACCTTATTAGCCCTAGTTTATTGATTTTGCAAGCAAAGCAAATAAACCATTTGCTTGATAGCTCCTAAAGGTAGCTCATCCATAAAGGGGTAAACGCTAAAATATCCTTGAGGAAAACACCTCCAAAACAAGGTTCAACTAGGTGACATGGATCAACAAGCTCAATAATGATGATATAACATCCAAAGAACATAATGAAAGTGATAAATTGCAAGAAAAACCTCCCAATTGGGTAAATTGTAGAAAAGTCCAAAATGTACATAAAATTGCATAACTTGCACATGTATTGTTCAAATTGGACCAAACTTGAAACTTAAGATTGTATTATGATTCCAAATGATATCACAATTTTATATTATAGTTCTAAGAATTCAATTATGATAATTAAGTATGTTGAACACTTTAAGCAAGGTCAGGGGTCTCTCAGAACTTTAAAGAGAATGGCCAGAATGCTAAAACATTAGGGTTTTGAGGTGGATGGAAGTGAAATAGAATGGGGGGAAGGTAGATGGTGGATAGGAAGTGGTAACAAGAGGTAACTTCTACCTCTTGGCTGCCATGATAGTATATTTAGGGGGATATGGTGGTTAGGGTTAAGTGGGGGGTAGTTTAGAAAATAGACAATAGAAAGCAGTAGGTTCCTACTCAAAAACATTCATTTTGGGTGCAAAAGGAGTGTGCCGGCCTAGGAGAGTGGATAAATAGGGTAGGTGGAATGGCCATTCTAGGATAGAATGGCCAATTTCATTTTGCGGAATGACCATTCTGGATAGAGCAGTCATTCTGTATGTGAAGTGGCACCGCCATTTTGGTGATACAAATGTTACAAATGTAAATGGAATTATTTGTGGAATTAGTTGTAGTGGATAGAGGATTGGCAAAAGTGGCCATTCTAGCATGTTATTCCTTTTACTAGTGGTTGGTATAGGACCTACATGAGGGACATATATTATTTAATATATTTTGTGGGATTTACAGTGAGATGGAAGTGGAAGTGGATGTTGGCCATTTTCACACGACTGTTCTAGGGATATAATGACCATTATATGCCCTCGATGTGGTATACTTATGACCTGAAGGGATTTTGAGTTGTCTTGGTCCTTACTTTTCTTTATTCTTGTTGTTGTTGCCGTAGCTTGATCATTTTCAAGGGATGGGTGCAATTTGATTTTCTCAATGTTCATCAATGGTGCTTCTTGCTTCAATTCCTTCTGTAGTTACTTAGGGTAGGTTGGGATAGATTTATGGGCCACTTTGGGCTCTTCCATGGTTGTTAAGGTCCTAGGATCATCATTCTTCTCTCCCATCCATCAATAAGTGGCAAAGTACCCATAAATACATGCAAGAATAGCTATAAGCACATTCGTCACAAAACAATATTAATTAAGAAATATCATGCATTCTACATATCTTGTTGGTAACAAGGAACAAAATGACACAATATGAAGACTCAAATTAGGGCTCCGTCACCACCCAAGGTCAAAAAAATACTTGTCCTCAATTATGCTTCAATTTTAATTATTTCAATTTAATTCAAAATGAAAAATGACAATTTCACTCAAGTAGATGATTAGTGACTTGATAGGGTTAAGCATGAATTCATATATCCAATTCTTTTCCCACCTCTCTTCTAGCACATTCCAAATCCAAAATGATGCACAAAGTTCAAAAAAATTTCATATAGAGGTCTAAGACTTATGCAAGTGAATTAAAATTCACAAGGCTCCGATAGAACATTTCATTTTTGCAATTTGTTACAACAATTAGGAATGTTTTGTTCACTTGAATGCATTCAACCTTATATGAAAATTCACTCCACCTTACCCACATGGCTATGTATAAGGGGAAGGTGGGATTTATTTGATGTTTCCTAGCCCCATGTGTATGCAATTTGAAGAAGGGAGCTTTAGAAGGAGATTGAAGCGCTATGACATAGGAGAAACCATCTTTTCTTTATTTAGATACTATTACATATGAGGATTCTTATGTGTCCATGCACCCCTAGACAACTTGACATGGATAGGCACACCTTGGTCAAGCCTGGATGTTTTGATATTTATAATATGGTTCAGACACCCTCTATCTGCAAGTGTACAAGCTCAGTTGTAGTATAGGAATGTCAAGTCAGGGTCAAACGCAAGTGTGGGGGGGCACTAGAGATTTATTCATTTAGCCTATATTCCTAATGTGGAGACTAGGGTTTTCATGGTTTGATTTTTGATTTGGGTTATGCTCAAGTGATCAAGAAATTAAGAAAGACAAGAAATAAAGCAATGTAACCCTAGATATTTAACTAGATATGTAAGGAAAAATAATTACACCTAGACAAGAAAGACAAAGAAAACACTAAGCATTATTCTAAGAAGAACAATCCTACTTGGCAACCTATAATTCAACTAACTAAGAAAGGAAAGAAGAAACTCTAAACTAGCAATGCAAAAATGGCAACCAGAGAACTACATTGAAATTGACTAACAAAGACTAACACAAGGATATATGAACAAGTGCTAACAAATATAGCAAAGTTTAACTAACATAAATAAGTAAATTAACTAAGTAAACAAACAAAGAGGCTAAATAAGATATCACTAGGTATGAAAGGATGTAATTAGGGTTTCATACAAGTAATGAGGAATGTGGGATGTTAGTGAATCAACTATGTTGAGGCTTCATAACATACAAACATCATTTATTCATTCATTCACCCATTCAACTTACCAAACCAAATAATCAACTTAAGTAATAATGAAATGCCCTAAAATACTAGTTTATCATGGATGGAATGGGGTATGTATAAGGGAACTATTCCCTGTCACCCCTTATCCAACCTTTGTGAGGAACAATTCACTTGGGTTTAGGAGGAATTCAATCATGACCTAATGATATAGGCTTCTAGGAAGGAAGATCTTAGGGAAATTGGGGATATATATATTAATGGAGGGTGGAAATGAGGGTTTGGCACCTCATGTCACCTCCCATCTAGCCTTTGAGTAGCTCCAAGCCATTTGTACTAAGAGTCTCCAAAGTACTACTTATATATCTCACCTAGGGGTAAGAGAGTGGATTGATATGAATAGGGGGTAGTTATCTAGAATTTATTGTTGAATCTAGTAGCAAACTCCCAATTTAGCCACATATCACCCATTTCCTCCACTATCTACGTGTTATAAAGCACAAATAGTGTAGAAAAAGATGGTAAATAATGTATAAGTAGAAGGTTCCATTCAAAAACCAAATCACAATGTTTACAAAATTATTTCTCCAACATAGTATCAAAGTCACATTTTTACAGCCCAAATAACCCATAAAGGGGGCTTAATTTGACATGAACAAATAGAGAGCAAAAGAAAGGGGAGAATAAGGAAGAAACTTCATAGATGTTGATTTAGAAGCTTCAATCTTCACCTAAAACTGCTCCAAGCTCAAGCACCTTCTTCAAGCTTAAGAAATGACATGGAAAGTGGAATGGAAATGGTCAAAACCCTACAAAACTAGGGTTTTAGGCTAAGGGAAGGTGGAAATGAATGGAAAGTAGGTTGGAATGAGTAGGTAGTGATATGAACTCTTGGGAGAGATAAAATTTTGCTCCTAGAAAACACCAATGCTTATATAGGGTCTTGGGAATCATAGGGTCAAGTGGATGCATTTAGTTAAAGTGACACTAGGGGAGTAGTAGGGTTTTCTAGGAAACATGATCATTATGGATAGAAGTTGTGGATGAGTAGAATGTTTGTGGTGTCTGAGAATAGATGTTTTGGGAAAGAAAAATGATCAGTTTAAATTTGGATTTTTGGGTTCTGTTAGTACGGTCGTGATAGGCAACTTAGACATGGTGGCAACTAGGTGGAAAGGCTATCCTAGGTAGCATAATCATTTTGGGTTATGGTCAAGCCATTTTCCTTGAAAAGGGTGTTATGATAGCTTGGCAGAATTAATGCTCTATATGGAATGAACATGCTTAGATCTTCTTAGCATGACCGTTCTAGATGGACCAACCATGCTGGTGGATCTTCTTGGACTCACTTCATTCATGTGATTTTGATGAAATTGATACAATTACTTTGTGTCACACGACCGTGATGGTTTTTTCACCTATAGCATTTGATATTCACTTTGCTCATCCATGGTGTTCTTTGCCTTGGCTTGATCTTTGGCCACTTGGGGTAGGTTGAGGTATCTCTAGGGCTCACTTTTGACTCCTCCATTGATGAAGGAATCGTAGGATCCTTTCTTATGTCCCTTCCATCCATAATGTTGTCAAAGTACTTAGAAATAATTCAAAGAATATCCATGAGTGCATTTGACAATAAAAAAAAATTGGAGGAAAACATGCATAATGAAAGATCTTGGTGTTAATTATGGGAAAATTAATACAAAATGAAGTCCCAATTAAGGGCTTCACCATCACCCAAATACTAAAATATACTAGTCATCAAGTATACTTCAACTCAATCTCTTTTTGACTTAGTTCAAGTAGAAATGAATAAAGCACTCACCGACCATGTAACATGATAAGTTGACTAGATAGACTTCAACCTTGACTATATCCATGCATTTCATCTCTCTCTTCTCTTCATTCAAGTCTGAGCTATTGATCATCCTTAAATATGGATCAACAGTATTAACACAATTTCATGGTTCAAGGGTATGACACTTTAAAATTGTACCCAACTTCAATAAATGTCTGCAACTCAATACAAAGTCTATTGTAATAATACCGCAAACACATGGATAAGTGAAGGAAACTTTGTAAGAAAATACAAGCCTTAGCTTATCTTAGTTGAACAAAAGTTTGAATTTGGTGTTCCAATTAAGGAATAAATTAATCTACTCAACAACAAAAAGTCTAGGTTATAAAACTTAACTAAAACAAAGATAATGATGATTATGATAAAGGGAAACTTGGATCTAGTTTCACCAATGAAACAAGCCTCGGCCATACAAAACCTTCTCTTCAATTTTATATATTATCTATGTGTTTTTCAAGTAGACATAAATATATATAACACCTTCCTTTTCTATATATTTGGGTGGATTTCTATCTAAAGGAACCTCCCTCTTAAGATGGCAACCAAAAGATCTAGAGAATACATATGAATTTTTATGTAATGATTCCTATTTTCATTACTCATCACTAACCCAAAATCTAGATCTTCTTGAACTCATTCTTCCAAAATTGTTCAAATCAAACATGGATGGAAGGCAAATAATCAAACAAGCAAAGAATTTGAACATGAATATAAAAATAAAATTGCAAGGATATATGTATTTAATAGAGAAAGAAAAGATAACATGGTTGGGAAGGCATGATGGCTGCTCCCAACCCAAGTTTATGGATCTAACCACTCATGGTGCAAGATAGAACCAAATAAAAATTTAACACATTATTTCCTTAAAAGAACAATGAAACAACAAGATGTTGGGTTTTAGGGGAGGCAGATAAAGAAGCGGAAACAAAAAATTTCCTCCCTAAACCCAGAACAAGGAAACGCGTCAACGTCTATACAATAGGAAAGGATGGTTTGTGGAATCATACCTTATCCCGAGGCTTGCTCGGCGACAATACCTCGCGGCTTGCGCGGACTTCACCTCCGGTCTTGGACGGTGTCTGTGCGGCTCCTGGTCGCACCGGGACTGACGACTCCTGATCTCATCGGGACTGTTGGGATTGACAGCTGTCCTCCGAGCGGCAGAAACCTCCCACCTCTGAAGTATTCCACACGGACCACCTGGAACTCCAATCTCCTTGTTCCACAAGGAATTGGAAGGTGTCGCACCCTCCTGTCAACGTACTAGTCGCCAACACACTCTCCTGCCACCAGTCGCAACTGCAGTTGTCTTTCCCTTGTTGTGTCTCCCTTATCGGGTAGCACTTGCTCGGGCTCTCTCTCGGTTACCAAAACCAGAGAGAACGACAACTTCACAGAGTAACTGGTTGCAATGAGTTGTACTTTGAGAAGCCCCCAATACCCCTATATATATAGGAGGGTCATGAGACAGGGTTCTCCATCTCGGGCAATTCGGGACTAAAAGAAGGAGTAGAAGGGTTCAAGATTTTCCACAAAACAACCAACTCGCAACCTGAACTGATCATTTCATTTATGAAATGGTCGGTTGGGGATCTGAGCCGGTCGGTTGACACCTCAACCGATCGGTTGGGACCCATGAAACGGTCGGTTCACTTCTGAACCGGTCGGTTCGTGGTCCTGATCAGTTCCCGATTGACTTTCCTTCTTTTGTTTCTAATTGGTATCAAATACCAATCCTTGTTCCAATCAAATTGGGTAAGTGAAACAAAAGGAAAATTCTCACCAATCCTACTTTCCCAATTTGCTCGGTTGCAACAGTTGAACCGATCATTTCAACACTTGAAGCAATCATTTCACCCTAACCATGAGCCGACCGACTAACAACTTGAGCCGATCGGTTCACCAAGTTGAGCCGATCGGTTCATCTCATGAGTCGATCGATTGGGACTGCATATTGTGTAGAATCAGTCAATTGTGGTTTCAATCAATCCGATACTCTAATCAATATGTCCAACACCTTGAACACTATGATTTTGAGCTATCAATCAATTGAGTGTTTAATTGAACTACTAAACTCCTTTAGTAATCAATCTAAACATTGTTTGTGGACAAAACTCCTCTTCCAGGTTAAATCCTATGTGTGTGACCCTCCAGGTCCATTTCACGTTGGCAGTGAAAGTCCATAACACTTATGACTTCACAAGCAAAGAGCGGTGCCTAGTCACACATCAGTGCTACCCAAGTGAAAGTAGAAAGTTGGAGAACAACTTTCAATCCTACAATCCGTGAATGGTGTTACAGTGAATGTATAATTCCTTTTTCACTGATATCCTGAATGAACTCGAGGCATGGAACAGTCATCCTGTCAACGTTCATTCACTTTCTTGATCTCAGAGCAGATTGGAAGAGATATGTATGACATCAATATCACATACTGATTCACAAATGCATGCGCACGCCTATTTCAATCCTAATCATCAAGTGGCCTTGGATATCAAACTCCCTTAGGAGAGACAAATCCCATATACATCACTCACCCCTCAAAAGCCCCATGTATCAAAGCCACCCAATCATCACCTTTATAACAACCCATGTTTCAGGACTGTGTTTGATGATGTCAAAGTGTATCCAAGGACATGTGTTGAGTGCAGTCATTTCAGGTCAAAGAATCACATTCACCACCATCACTGTGAGTACTGACTGTGACTACCATGTCATAGTTCCATGTGTCAAACTCACGGTGGGTCTGTCTGGTACACTTGTTCTCTAACAAGTACCTATGTGTTTGGTTTGATATCTCTATATCATGACTAATGAAATTCTGTCATCAACCAACACCACAATCTAGTCTTGTGTGTCATTGTTGTCTATCTACCTTCCACAATGACATCTGACTAGGGACATAATGAGAATGTACAAACTCTTAGCATCCGTATGATCTCATCGTTCATGTCCTGAACCTGAAGGCATACGTCGTTGAGTACTGTCATTCTCTAGACAAACAATCTGTTCTATCACTATCTCATATGATTGAACCAGAAAGAATGGGAAGCTTGCCTTTGATGTTTATCAAATCAATCTTAATGTATCCTACCAATCATCCCATGATTGGCTCTCAGGGCATACATACCAACAGACTCCCACTTGCACTGCGAGCCAATCACCCTTGAATCATATTCATAGTGATCTTCAAACATGTCCCACATGTTACTGTGCTCTTGTGCCAACATAGTGAGTTATGGCAACACCTTGCCAAAGTCAGTATAAATTGCATGTCTCACATCTCCTCACTGTACGTCACACGTATGAGATGGACTTGCTGTAATATGCGATCTAGTATTCCTTTGCTAACCTTTAGCCACATTGCACGATCAAGGATTCTATACTTGTCATCAATGAACGGAATATCTATAAGTTCATCTCATGAACCTCCAGATCCATATAGTATTCACTGATGTTCTCTAACGCATAGATACTCGTCATTTCCTTTTAAATGGTTTTATTGGAACACTTCCAATTAACAACAAACTTTCACTTTTATATATCCTATATATATTTTGCGATTAATTTTATGTCCTTTCGGAAGTTTGCATCAATGTAACTCTTTACATTGAACTCTTCCTTATCTCCATAGAACTAGTACTTCTCAAGTACTTATCAAGTTCTCATGGTATTCCAGTAACCCTTACTGGAAGCAGACAGACATCCACTCGTCATGTCTCACATATGAGTTATCAGGATGAGCACATCATATTTCCATGTCCTACATACAAGATGATGAATGCATTTTGTTCTTGCCATGCAAGATAATGGGATTATTACATACATGATAGATCCATATCTATTCTTAGTGTTCCCATTCTTCATAAGAATTGGACACTTGGCCTTGGAATACTAACTCCATGTAACATGGACAAGTTTTCTCCCACTGAATCTGTGCATATTGAACCCTTCAGTACAAATTGCCAATGTATGCTTTCTCTTTTCAGGTCAAGAGGTTTTAGAGAACTATCTCTATAGATCTCTATTCCTATCACATAGGAAACATCTCTATCTTCCTTAAAATAATTTCCACTTTTGGATTTCCATTCTAGAACATTTCCATTTCACATCAACATGTGGAATATGAACACGCTCCCACTAAATCACAGATCCCTTCTTTATCTTTGACATATCAGTCAAACCCTTTGACTATATCATCAAAGTAAAGATCCAATTCTAAGTTGCTTGTACTCAATCAATCACATTGATTAGTCCATTGTAACTTATAGACTCATTTGCATTAGTGGATTCATAAACCTTATAGGTTGTGTCATGTACACATCCTTGTTTTATTCCTCATAGGAATGCGGTTTTAGTATCCATATGCCAAATGTCTTAGTCATTAAGTTGCAATCAACAAGCACCATCCTTCTCAAAATGTTATCCATGTGCCTTAACACTTAAGACTTATTCACACTTATGGATTTTATTCCAATGGGTGCTACCATCAAGATCATACCTTATGGTTCACATGGATGTCATTTAGGATGTAATGGTCATAAACCATAACTCAAAATTCGGTTCCTCATATTCATCTAGATACTTGACTCATCACATGAACAACTCATCACATAGATAATTGAGGTGTATCTGTCAAGGATATAAAAACTCACAACTCCTTGTGATTCTCAATGTCCTTTATTAGTGTGGGGTATTCTTTTATTAAGAAGAATTCAGTTATTTGATAATCATTCTCTAACTCCTTAGAGTATGATTCCTTCTTGATTTATACATTACCATGCCTTAATCATGAGTTCACTATGATACACTATCATAATCACTCAAAAGGATCTCAAACATTTGGTTCAAGTATTTCATTCATTGATCTCATCAAGAATTAACACTTTACCAAATTTGTACTTCATCTATGATAATCTTGAACACTTCAAGATATTCATATTGGTATTTCTCTAAACACCATTCGAAGTATTAGCATTTTCTCCAATAGGTACGTAAATACATCACATGTATTATACCTAATAGAACAATCATTCTTCCACTACCATTAGTGAAGATTGATTAATCATGTCCAAGATATTCATGTCTCTTACTGGTTCTCTAACCAAAAGAGTCTAGATTTATCCATCACATGGAAACTAGAAATGAATTTCTCATGATTGATGCTAATTTGATTGTTTGAGTTATCTATAACTCTTAGGTATCATTTTATCTTATGCATATCAAATACCACAAGATAAACAAGGCATTGCCACAAAGATCATATCTTTAGAAATTGAAACATCTCTTTATTGATTGCCATCATTGTCATACAATATGCAAAAATAAAGTGTTTCTATCTATTGGAAAATATGAAATAGCAGTTCTCAACTCTATTTCGTGCCCTTTAGGCTGAAATAAACTAAAAGGTACTCCTATCTATGGTAGCAACACTTGCTCCAATGATGGGTACTCCTTTCTTGGTCCTTTCACAAAGGCCATCACTTCTTTGTGGATATTGCATATCATATATGACATATCCATATCTTGGTATCATATACCCCAGATAAAGAAGCGGTTCATTTCATGATACCTTAGGTGGAGATCTCCATCTCCTCCTTCATCTTCTTTTGTTCTTCCAGATATAGAGGGCAATTCCCTCATACACCCTTTCCCCATGTGCCTTGAGGTTGAAGATGGCTTGGGCTGTTGGCTAGCATTAGAACACTTATTTGCTTTGCCCTTACCCTTGCCCTTACCCTTGCCCTTTAGACTTACCTTTCATTGATCTCATCAAAGATTAGGGTTAGTCTTTCTTCATATTTGCCTCTATTGTCCTCAACATGTCCAACAACTTTGTCAATGCTTGTCAAAATTGTTCATGTTGTAGTTTATCATGAACTGTATGATTCTCGCAACATTTGCAGTATCATACCAATAGCCAACTCTTGGCTCATAGGGAATCCTTCTTAGTCAGGTCTTTCCACATACCCAATCATATTGAGTGTGTGAATACCTCACTGGATCTCCTTCTGTCATGACATACTAGGACAATGTCTTGGAGACATAATATGTCTCATGTTGTCTCTACAACTCATAGTTCAGAGAACACAACATCAAGCACTCCTCATCAATGTCTTCCTCGGTATGCTTCCATAAGCATACTTTCAGCCATTGATATGGTGGGATCGAGTTCATTTGGTTCTGGTATAACTAGGACTTAGAGCTTTCGCTCTTTGAGAACACTTCTCATCATCCTAACCATTTGTGGAATTATTCCCATTTAATTTGTTGGTCTCAAAGACCGATCGCAAATAAAGTGATTTGTTGATTAACCATTTATTTTAACAAAAGGAAATATATGCAATTTTAGTCCAAAACTCTTTTTGACTTGTTTGATTGATTTGAAAAGTTGATGATAAAATTAGGCCTTTAATTAATTATCACTCCCACTATTTTACTTCAAATTGATAGCCCTCACCATCAATTTGGAAGATTATAGCGTACAACCTTCTAGTGGGCAAGATCCTGAAATCCTCTAAGTCATGGACCAGCTAGGGTTGTCACCCACAACTTAGATCTCTCAGGTAGGCAACTCTTGCCAATTGCATCATATGCAACTCTTGATAAGATGTCATATGCAACTCCTTGCCATGATCACCTCCATGCCTCAAGGTACTAGATCCCATCTAGATCACCTTGTTAAGTCCGACCCAAAGCAAACACGATGAATATGCACCCTGCTAGGACAGACCCACACATTCATCCATCACGCTTCCACAAGATAGACGGTGCACCACGCTAGGGAGTGCCCACACTTGGTCGATCAAGCTTTTCACGTGTGTCACATTTGGAAGGCATCTAAAACTTAATATTTAATGAGGGATTTGGTTTTTATATACATATACATATCCAATCACCACAATATATAGTACGTATCATATACATGCTATATCCCACAGAAAATATGTGAAATGATAAAAGCGATGATTATGGCCATCCTAATGTGATTCCTCGAGCCAAGAGTAATCACGGTCATCTAGGTCTACATCACATGCAACATGTACAAGATGAACTCTGTGCATTGCCTTTCTGGGTTTGATCAACTCATCACATGAATGATCGGCTCACCATCAGACTGGTCGGCTGTGTGCCACCAACCGATCGGTTGGCTCCTCCAACCGATCGGTTCACATGGTCGTCGTGCAACTCTTCATGACCACCACCCGCTCATTTTGCTCCTCGAACTGGTCATCAACCGATCGGCTCACTCCTTGAACCGATCGTCTAGAACGTCAACCGATCGGTTCACGCCTTGAACCAATCGTCTCAGTTGTCGTCAGGATGTCCTCCGTTCTTTGACATAATAGGAAATAAAATTCTATCCTATTTTACATTGTAAAAAGAGAAACCTCGAGTTACATTCGAGGGGACTAAAGGTCAGAAAGAAAATCTCGAATTATTTTGAGTTACATCAGGAATAGGAGAAGGAAGATCGGTGCACAGACCGAGATGCAAGCAACCACATACAACCATACACAGATAGGGTTTATTGGCCATAACCACGCTATAAATCCACCACAAAACTCGTTTAAGGGCGACACGTATCGAGTGCATTCATAATACATATCATATATGTAAATTGGGATTTGTGGATTTAGGATTGGACATGTATAAACCCAATTTTATTCGCATCATATGCAATAAATAAAGGTGACAAACCAAAATTGATCATATCGATAATCCTAAAGTATAGAGCAGTTGACGTGGCTTTGATACCACTGTTGGGTTTTAGGGGAGGCAGATAAGGCAGTGGAAACAAAAATTTTCCTCCACAAACCCAGAACAAGGAAACGCGTCAATGTCTATACAATAGGAAAGGATGTTTTGTGGAATCATACCTTGTCCCGAGGCTTGCTCGACGACAATACCTCGTGGCTTGCGCGGTCTTCACCTCCGATCTTGGACGGTGTCTGTGCAGCTCCTGGTTGCACCGGGACTGACGACTCCTGATCTCACCGGGACTGTCGGGGTTGACAACTATCCTCTGAGCAGCAGAAACCTCTCGCCTCTAAAGTAGTCCATACGGACCACCTGGAACTCCAATCTCCTTGTCCCACAAGGAATTGGAAGGAGTCACACCCTCCTGTCAGCGTACTAGTCTCCAACACACTCTCCAGCCACCAGTCGCAACTACAGTTGTCTTTCCCTTGCTGTGCCTCCCTTATCGGGTAGCACTTGCTCGGGCTCTCTCTCGGTTACCAAAATCAGAGAGAACGACAACTTCATAGAGCAACTGGTTGCACTGAGTTGTACTTTGAGAAGCCCCCAATACCCCTATATATAGGAGGGTCATGGGACAGGGTTCTCCATCCCGAGCAATGCGGGACTAAAAGCAGGAGTAGAAGGGTTTGAGATTTTCCACAAAACAACCAACTCGCAACCTGAACCAATCGTTTCATTTCTGAAATGGTCGGTTGGGGACCTGAGCCGGTCGGTTGACACCTCAACCGATCGGTTGGGACCCATGAAACGGTCGGTTCACTTCTGAAACGGTCGGTTCGTGGTCCTGATCAGTTCCTGATTGACTTTCCTTCTTTTGTTTATAATTGGTATCAAATACCAATCCTTATTCCAATCAAATTGGGCAAGTGAAATGAAAAGAAAATTCTCACCAATCCTACTTTCCCAACTTGCTCGGTTGCAACTGTTGAACTAATCGTTTCAACACTTGAAGTAATCATTTCACCCTGA
Source organism: Alisma plantago-aquatica (assembly GCA_963693085.1). Classification (NCBI taxonomy): domain Eukaryota; kingdom Viridiplantae; phylum Streptophyta; class Magnoliopsida; order Alismatales; family Alismataceae; genus Alisma; species Alisma plantago-aquatica. Next base: position 587,946,062 of record OY856415.1, read on the forward strand.
CCATGAGCCGATCAACTCACAACTTGAGCCGATCGGTTCACCAAGCTGAGCCGATCGGTTCATCTCACGAGCTGATCGATTGGGAGTGCAGATTGTGTAGAATCAGTCAATTGTGGTTTCAATCAATCCGATACTCTAATCAATCTGTCCAACACCTTGAACACTATGATTTTGAGCTATCAATCAATTGAGTGTTTAATTGAACTACTAAACTCCTTTAGTAATCAATCTTAACATTGTTTGTGGACAAAACTCCTCTTCCAGGTTAAATCCTATGTGTGTGACCCTACAGGTCCATTTCACATTGGTAGTGAAAGTCCATAACACTTATGACTTCACAAGCAAAGAGCGGTGCCTAGTCACACATCAGTGCTACCCAAGTGAAAGTAGAAAGTTGGAGAACAACTTTCAATCCTACAATCCGTGAATGGTGTTACAGTGAATGTATAATTCCTTTGTCACTGATATCCCAAATGAACTCGAGGCATGGAACAGTCATCCTGTCAACGTTCATTCACTTTCTTGATCTCAGAGCAGATTGGAAGAGATATGTATGACATCAATATCACATACTGATTCACACATGCGTGCGCATGCCTATTTCAATCCTACTCATCAAGTGGCCTTGGATATCAAACTCCCTTAGGAGGGACAAATCCCATATCTATCACTCACCCCTAAAAAGCCCCATGTGTCAAAGCCACCCAATCATCACCTTTATAACAACCCATGTTTCAGGACTGCGTTTGATGATGTCAAAGTGTACCCAACGACATGTGTTGAGTGTAGTCATTTCAGGTTAAAGAATCACATTCCCCACCATCACTGTGAGTACTGACTGTGACTACCATGTCATGATTCCATGTGTTTGGTTTGATATATGTTCGGTACACTTGTTCTCTAACAAGTACCTATGTGTTTGGTTTGATATCTCTATATCATGACTAATGAAATTCTCTCATCAACCAACACCACAATCTAGTCTTGTGTGTCATTGATGTCTATCTACCTTCCACAATGACATCTGACTAGGGACATAATGAGAATGTACAAACTCTTAGCATCCGTATGATCTCATCGTTCAGGTCCTGAACCTGAAGGCATACATCGTTGAGTACTGTCATTCTCTAGACATTCAATCTGTTCTATCACTATCTCATATGATTGAACCAGAAAGAATTGGAAGCTTGCCTTTGATGTTTATCAAATCAATCTTAATGTATCCCACCAATCATCCCATGATTGGCTCTCAGGTCATACATACCAACACAAGAGGAAAGAGATAGGTCGGGTACATGGGTAGATCAAGTTGGAGGTCGATCTACCTACCTTTGATTGGAATTGGGATCTTGAGTTCTATCACTTTGAGAGGTTGATAGAACTGGTCGATCTAGATGAAGTTTGATCAATATAGTGCATAACACTAGAGGTTGATCGTATTCAGGGTTGATGATGGGATTTTTGATAAATGGTAGAGACAATTGAGCTTGATGAGAGTGGCTAGCGGAAATGTCAAGGAGGTCAATCACTTTGACTTTTGTTTGTGAGTTTAGCAATAATGTTTTGGCCTTTTGTGGAAGACAAGATGTCTTGTAAGTAATGGCATGGGGTCCTATTTATAGGGTATGATGAGACTCATGTCGACCTCTAATCGGTTCACATGGCATCGACCCCAAGGATCTAGGAAATTGAGCTAGGGATCTTGATTGGTTTTCTGCTTGTTAGAATTTGTGTTGTTAGTTCTAGTATATGATCGAGCTCTTGGTTGATTGTTGAACTTGATAGGAAAGATTGATTGTTGGATCCGATCTTTAATGGAAATGCTTTAAGCTAGATTGGATTTCTTTGTGGTTGATCATCATAAATTTTGTTTGACAGTCTTGGCACAACAACTAGATATGTCATTCTAGATCATCTTTAGCTATGAAGCTTCAAAGAGTGATTGCTTTTCTTCACTTAGCTAAACTTTGGAAATGCTCGAGCTTCTACATCTATCAAGCTTGTTGTGTGATTGATATCGTGATTGTATAGTGTTTGCTTGAGCCCTTATCAATGAAGATGGGAGCTCAATTGCCTTGATAGATTTCTCATTGATCGAGATTAGAGCTTGATTACTTTCAACAATTGGTGTTTAATTGTCTCATTGATTGCCTCCTTGTTGCTCAAGCTTGAAGCTTGATCAATTGAATTAGTAATAGAACAATTTCTTCAAATTCTAAAGATTTATTGCAAGGTGATATGACTTGATTTAAGTTTTTCATTTGAAGTTCATTCTTATATTTTTAAAGATTTATTTATTTGGATCAATTTGCAACTGTGCTAAAAAAATAAATAGATTTTAGAATATTATATGGTAAACTTGATTAAATTCTTGCAAAAGAAGGTATAAAATATTTATGCAAGTTGATGTTATCAAATTCCCATAAACATAGCATCTATCTTGTCTAAAAAAATGAAAAATTAGAATCTTAGGATGAACGAGTAGGATATTAAGATTGATAATCCATAAAGATTTTATGCCAACCTATTATCAAAATCGTTACTAGTTATTGATATGATCTTGTCTCCTAAAGATTTTTGTTTGAAAGAATCTTCCGTACCTATTTGGGTCAACAATTATGACTCATGCACTATGTCTAACACACATCTCTCTTAAAGAAGCTTTCACTATCATCTTTATTGTACGGGAGGTGGAGAATGAATAGGTAGGGAAAAGGCTTTTGGATATCCCCTTGCATTATTTGGGTCATTCATCTATCGATCTCTTTAATGAGAAAGTTGTCCCTACATTATAAACCAGTTGATTTTAGAGTAGTGTTGTACATCCTACGTATAATTGCCTCAGATATCTTTACCTTTTAATGAGCATTGTTGAAAATAGGTGTGTGAATCATTATATTTTATAAGTTACCAAAAGAAACATATTTTCATTAATGAGCACAAATATATAGTGTTCAAGTAACTTCCTTTCCTATAAGAAGGGAAAAAAATCTCTTATTTTAGTCACACTCTGCCTTTTATTCCTCACTTTTTAGGATTTTTCTACGAGTGTGATTGTGGAATAGGAGTGGAGGTAGCTCTTTCTCTTTCCATGAGTCTGCAACTTAAAATGAACATGAGTCTACCTTTCAATTTTGTACGAACTAAGAAAGAATACTTTGATGATGTTCTAGGGTTAGAAATAGGTTCGTAGAATCTACAATATTTTTCTAAGAGAATGACATAAAAGAAATGTCATTGTAGAATGTAAGGAAAGGTCCTGAATCATCTTCTCTTTGCACTAGATTTGTATAAAATTAGCTTTGCCAAATGGAATAAGCATGTGTTTGACAAGATAAGACAATCAATCCTATTAGGTACATGAGAATATTTTGAAAATTTTGGTGGTAAAAAGAAATTAAAATAATTGAACTAAAAGCTATGAAAATTTGGTGATATCTATTTCACCTAATTACACCTCCCCAATGTTACTACTCACTCTAAGAAAGAAATGGAATTAGGTTTGATTTCCTTTATGCAAGTCAGAAGTGATCTTTATTTTCCCATTCAGAGTGCATAATTTTTATTGCATAGTTTCCGCACAAGAGGTGGTATTTCTCTACATGGCATTCTTCTACATCAACATGAAGAATAGAAAGAGAATACATCCACTATAAAACATAGAAGCTATAGTAATTTGATAGAGATCATTTTGAGGAATTTGGTGGTAGAATTAAGAGTTGACTCCATTTCTTCTTCCCTTGGGAGTTATAGCCCTTGTCATGTTTGCGGATAAGATAAACAAGCTCCTTGGGGGAAACTTCAACATAGTGCCCAATATCACTGCTAATTTTGAATGGAATTCTTGAGACCCACTTGGTAGAAAAGATATATGATCTGCTATAGAGGACATATTTGCGGTCTCCAGTAAAAATTTTAACCAAATCCAATTGTTGTCATGTAGGAGAGGTAGGGATATATATATTCAAATAGATGATTGTAGATGCTGAATAAGAAGCTCTCTCTCTCTCTCCTGAATTCTCTTTGGCATATAAACTAGTTATCAAATTAAGACTAGCCATATACACATCATCTATATCTTATCCCATAAGAGACTGATACACCACAATAAGACTGATCGACAGATAGCCTCAATTATTTTCAGGAAGATCATCCTTCAAAACAATAATGTTGCCACAAGAGAATATAATAGAATTGTAGTCATCATGTTTGAGACTTTGCATTAAGAAATTTATATCATCTTTAGAAAGATTGATATAGGTACTTCTATCAAAGTTTTCAAAGTTGGGAACTACCATTGCAGCTGGCCCTTGGATTGCAGGTGTTGTTTGAGTACTCCCTTCCACTAGAATAGCTTAAATATTTGCTACTTCACAAGCAATTCCCTTGAGAGGCTGAGATTCCATCATTTCAAAAATTTGTCATATGAAATGACTTTTCTTTGGTTGATTCTACTCAATAGGAAGGCCAGTGTTAACTCTTGAGATTTTTCTAATTCACAAAGAACCTACATGAATTGTAACATGGGAGGCCCCGAAATAGGAGGATGAAGATCCCCCAAGATTTTAAGAATTTTTGGTCCTGGAAGAAATGATGACAGTGAATCACCTCCATTGCATATATACTCCTTAGTTTGGGAAAATCATCCAGGTTTAGAGTATCAACCTGCATGCTTTGGTTAATGGCCTCCATGAATCAGATGATTGTAAACGCACTGTCACCTTTCTTATGCATTTGTTGGTGTATTAGTGGCTTGATGGCATAATTAGTCCAATTTGTCCTATAATTGTCACAACCCCCCCTGATTATACATTGTAACTAGATGGGGATGAGTGGAGTTTCCTTTTCTTCTTCATCTTGAAAATTGCATTCTTGAATAAGGATATTCTATATAGAAGGTGTTATAGAGAACTTATTTGTCGTGTGATAATATCTATTATGCACAGAAAGCATTATTATTTATAAGAAAATGGAGGAGGACAATCTTTGTCTTGCACTCTTTTAGTTGTTAATCATCGCTTTTACATTAAGTGTGTCCAATCATCTTGTGAATATGAAATTGACAAGGGTTGGTGTAGAATTATACCAAGGCCATGTCTTATAGCTAGGCATGATTTCTTCTAATATGGTGGAGGCAAACACCATGAAGAGACTTTTTTTTTACTTTTATAGGACTTCCAAATTTATTTCGTAGAGAATTTTCAGTGAGAAAATGAAGCCCATCAGTGTAGACAATCTGGGTTCCATCTAACTTGTCATCCAGAATGTCGTGCATAATAAAAATGTTTGTTACTAGCATCCACTATATGAAATCAAGATCCACTTCATGCACCATATGTAGTATGCATAGAGGAAGATGGAGTGGGGGCTCAAGAAATACATGACTTTTGAGCCTTCAGATAGCATTTGACATAAGAGAGGTCAAATCTCCATTATTCTCATTAGAAGAAATAATTGTATTATCAACATTGATGGGGTTGTTAGATTTGAAGTGTAAAGAAGTGTCTTCTTCATTGTTATCTATATGAATTCCATATTCCATGTGCACATTAAAGAAAGAATCAATTAATTCTGGTTGTCTAAGCTAGTTTTTTAGCGACAGGTTTTGTAATGACCATGTCCCTACTTAGTAGGTAACTAAGGGTTATAAGATTCTAAATTCAGTTTTAGTTTTTTTAAAATGAATTTGATGTCTAATATAGATGTGATGCTATATTTCATCCTTCTCCTTAATTTTGGGGTGAAATCCTTAAAGGAGGGTTGATTTTTCAAACCCTAAATCCTTATTAACCTTAATCTACATTTTTCTATTTAATAGTGTTGTTTTGCCAAATTAATGTAAAAAACATTTTATTTTTTTCATTTTTTGTATTAACATGTCATATACCAATTTGGTTGACTATATAGGATTTGGTAGATGGAACTCTAGATAGGATAAGATTAGGGTTTCTATCTTGAATTTTCCCTAGAATAGGTCAAAATGATGGAATTATGGTAAATAAATTCCAAAAATTAATTTTAGCTACTTATAAGTGCTATCAGGTTACTAATGGACTCTATAACAAAGTTGGAACTTATATAATCTTACAACTATTTATTTGGAGGTCAAATGTTAAAGATACATGTCAAATTATTGTTATGAAATCAAAATTTAGAGGAAAACCTCATATATGGACCTCTTTGTGATACCTAAGCACATCAAATAACCTTATTAGCCTAATTCAACTTGAACAAACTCAAAACCCATCTCCCTTCTCTAGAATTTTGTTGTTGAGTGTAGAGAGGTTATTTGGGTGGATGTTGACATAGAATTGATCTAGCTCGAGTTCATCTCCAAATTCAAGTTGAATCTTGTAAGTTCTTTACTTTCTTTTCCTTTCTTTCAAGTTTACTTAGTGCTCATAGTCTAGCTAAAATCTTTCTGAATGTGGAGCAAAAACCCTAATCTATCTATCTTCTCTCTATTTTCTCATTTTATCATCTAGGAAGGATCACAAGCTAGGGATTTTGTGGTGATTTTCAACTTTAGAGAAGATTGTTGGAACTTTTTGTAGAAATCGAAGATCCACCTTCTTGGAACAAGGGAGGCTATATTTAACCTATTTATTATAGTAAGGGTGAGTGCATTAACACCCATTTAGATATTTAAGTATGCAATAAACTCAACCTAAGCTTTATGATGCCAATTTTGCCCTATTTAGAGAATTTGGTTGATTTTGTTGTAGAATGAGGACTTTATTATGAAATTCAGAATTCATGCTGATTTTACATAATTCTACTTATATAAAACTTTTTTGAAGACCGACTTTGTTTCATGGAATACTTTTTGATGAAATCCCATGCTTTCATCACCTTTTGCCCTAATTTGGTGGTTTTTGGCCATTTAGGGTGAAAATGTCTCAAAACTTCACATTCTGATGTGAAATTTGGTAAACTAGTGCAAACTGAATTATATGATAGGAAATCATTTTTATTTATTATAATTTATATAAAGAAGATTTGAAATTCCTTCCTCTATTATAAATCAATAGTTTTAGGTTTTTTTGCTACAATTTTGGTGAAATGAACTCAAAGTGAGTGGAAATTATCCTTTAGGCATAATCTTCACTAATCTAATCCAAGACATGAAGAACATGATTGTATATTCTTCTATTAAATTTATTTTTAGCTCAGTGGACCCCTATTGAGATTTAAGGCATATATGATCTGAATAGCTAGAAAAATTCGATTGAGAGTGAATGATTTCAATTCTATAATGCATGTACATGATTTGTATGAGTGTCAAACATAATATATTATAGAGGCAAGGGTGTAACCAGGTTTTTCCTAACCCTTAAATAGTGAAATAGATGATAGAGTGTACTATTAAATAGCTTGATCCTTTCAATTATAAATTTGGGATGATAACATGCATAGCCCTTCCAATGTTATTTACTTGATGACTAGTTCAACTAGTTCAAGCTATTCACAATTATAAATACAAGCAATTTAGTGAAATTCAATTTGGTCAAATCATTCATTATTAGTATGAAAGTTTAATGGTATACTTATAACACATATTTCAATATATTCATATATGTTCATAATATTAATTTTAGGTTAAATACAATGTTGACTTCTACATCACTCGTATTCCTTATTCATATTACCAGAAATAAATGGAATTGTTTGTTATCATTTTTACTGGTAAAATATAGTGTATAATACAAAGAGAAAAAAGAATGAGTGAATAACAAAGTAAAGCTAAGAAATAGGCTTAGTAGATCACTGTTTAGTGAAACTAAAGGATCAGTTAGACTTTTATGTCCCCAGAACACTATAAATTTTCTAAAGAGGTCGCGATCCCGTTGAGGAAATGACTTACCCACTGACAGTGTCCAGGATATGAAGCCAAAGTGTGCCACTGGGATGGAAGGGGTTAAGCCCTATATGGATGACCTCTTGACTAATAGTAGGGGTATCCAACATTAACTAGAGATCTCGGTGGTACCTAGTCCAGTTACTACTCAGTGAGTCACCCCTTGTGTAACCAATGGAGTAGATAGTTTAATATGGAGTGTTTCTCACTCTTTGCCCGAGTACCTAGGTACAGAGGAGGAGATCAATTTTTGTGGCCAACATTTTAGTCGAGGCCCGTCGCAGACTGGGTTTCTAGTTTGAAAATTAGAATCTCGAGTCCACTCTAAGTCTTGTACAGTGAGATTGTAGCTTGTTGAGATGCTTCCACATGCTAAGGTAAACCATGTTGGACCATGTCACTAATAAATCAACTAAATAGATTGAGACGTCAGAATTCAAGAATTTGTTGTTCAATATACAACTTCAAAAATTTATTGTTCAACTACTTTTAATATTTTGTATGTTTATGAATTTTATTTACTAATTGTTTAGTTCAATATTTAATAGGATGCTTATGTATGCTTAAGTTTCTATCCACTTAATAAAAAGTATGCATATTATTTGTTCTATATGGGCGAATTTATATTCATTGGGCCAGTAGCTCACACAATCCCAAAACCAAATTTGTAAGTAACAATGTCGATATGGAGATAGCAACACATTTTAGAAGAGTCATGCCATAAAAGTATCTTAGTAGAGTCTTAAGGTATATGTCTATCTTGATCCCTATACACTATAGGTCCTTGTATAGAAATAGTTGTAATGATATTGCATAATTTTGTGTCTTTACTGCTAGAATATTTTTTAGTTATCAAGATTTATGTACTTGCATATAACAAAGATTAGTATGAATGTTTTTATGTGTATCATTAAGATTGAATTTAGTTTAGAGGAAATTAGGTTGTGTACCTATGCTAAATCAGTTTATGTGATTGAATGTGTCATATATGAGAATTTTTAAACCAAAATAAATAAATTAAGAGTGATGTTGGGCTTTTGAATAGTCATTATATTATGTTCTAATCTCATGATTAGTAGTTAATGTGAGATGCAAGTATAAAAATTTGGTATCCAAACTTACTATGAGTTGTCAGGGACCATTAAGTTAGATAATCATATTTCATAAGTGTGGTAGTTAGGAGGTGACATGATTATAACTCTAGGAAGTCTGAGCATTTAGATACCCTAACCCTGAATCTGAATACTTAGGTTGACCAGTGTCAAGCTACTCTATCCATACTTCGATGTATACCATGTTCAAGTATTCATAGGGAGGATGGGCTAGAGAGAAAACCTAGAAGTATTAGGGTTGAAAGATAGATGGTAAAAGAGAAATAAATCATAAACATAAATAATGACATGACTTTTGTTTTATACCATTGATTATATTTTAAATGAACAAAAATTCACTATCAATGTGAATAATAGATGTTTAATTTTAGATGTATACAACTCAATTAATATTTTTGTACATTTCAATTTTACTTCAAATATTTTTGTTATTCTTGACATAAAGTAGGCCTGAAGTTATTCTTATATGAGTTCTCCTAAGTGAAAATCTTATTTGTATATATGAAAAGATAGGACTTTGTAAACCCTGAGAAGCTCTTGGCTTCAAGACTGCAAGTTCGGCGTAGTGTGGCTAGTAGGATGTGTTACTGGGATCTAATGACTGCAATATTTAAATAAGAACAAGATATGACAATGCAATGTCAGGATATAGAAGGGCATGGGAATATTAAGATACTAGAATTGAAAATAATGTTATAAACACTAATAAGAGTTAGTTTTAGTTAGTAACAAAAATAATTATTTGGAATATGGAAGAATACTCTAAGTTCAAGCACAAAGAAAAAAAGAGAAAATCAAAGATACATTTGTATGTAAGGAAATAACTAATAATACACAAAGCATATTATAAGAGCTTGTGGTAGTGATTGTATTATATACAATGTAAAAGTAAAAAAATGCCCTAATATTACAGTGAAGTCTTCCAACTATTATATAAGTTGATTGAGCAGTCAGCATGTCGACTAACTAGTGAAGGAATTTGATTGAATTGCTTAAATACATGTATAATTATTGATATAAACTTTGCTAAGGAAGAAGTAATCATAAAAAGAAAAGAAAAATGGTTGAAATATGTGTTAGGCGATGGAATGATCAATTTATTTTAAAATAACTTATACATAATTTAGTGGATAAGTTATACAACAATTACACAAAACAAATTAAAGGAAGGAATTCGTTTAGGAAGAATGAGTTACATAACCAAGCTTCATAGTTATGCATTTTTTAATTGAGAAAATAGAAGATGAAAAGAAAAAAGGGACAAATTAAAACTTTGTTAAAGAGGAATAATTCTTATAAGGATAGAAGTAAAGAGAATTTTACCTAAAGAGATGAATCGACATCATATGGGGTTAAATAAATAAATTAAGAATAAATAACAACACAAAGTAAAACAATATTGATCATGGTTTAAGGAGAAAGGGTTGTATGATAAGAGGAGTATATGAAAACATACATCCCAAGTGAAATTTAATGTATCCATCCTTGTTTCATTTTAAATAGATATTTTTATCAAGAAGTTGGATGATTTTACTCTACTAAATTAGCTTCTTGTACGTATCAATACTAAAAATGATGAGGATGATTTTTGAGTAAGTGAATGATGTAACATGGATATAAATTGAGATCAATATTAAAACGAATATTTTGTCCTTACATGAGCTATATGATCTAAAATTAAGTCAATATAATTTAATAACTTTAGAAAGTTGAAATTTAGAAAGGAAAAATATTTATCTAGACTTTAATTTATGGGACAAACAAGAGATAATGAGATCCAAACAAGTCATATAATTCTAAGTTTCCATAGATATATCAATATGAATTGAATAATAGAAAATTAGTGAGGGTCAATGTTGCTTTATGTTAAGAATATTGTACCAAAAGGAAATAGTGATGAGAATTACATTGGTAATGTATGGATGATAAACTAATTTTTAGATCAGAATAACAAAAATATGAGGAGATAGACCAACAAGTATATACGTTTGTTGGGGATAACAACCTAATAGAAGAAAATAGAATGATTTGGAATTTTAAATTTCATCAAAGGATTAATGGTCAACAAATGTTTGTTGTATATTTTTGATATGCTTGCATTGTTTGGCATATGAATGTATTCTTATACTTTGGATCTTAGTAAAGAACTTTATAATATTGATTATTGCCACAATATGGAAACAAATCTAAGTAATAATATACTAAGGTAATGTTTATTTTGAAGTTTAAACATCATGAGAGACATCTCACATAATAGTGGGTATGATACATTGCAAATCATAATACTCTAGTGGAATAACTAGAGAAAGTCAATTACAAGTTAAACAAAATAAGAGTATAAGTGAAAAGTAAGATACATGTGAATGTTAAAGAGGAATGTACTTTTAGTCTAGGAAATAAAGAATAAGCCAAAGATGACAAGTTGTATACGTATGATATATGTAAGGATGTTATGGGATTTGGCAACCCAAGGTAGATAGATACATATTTGACCTTAGATGCTAACAATTTATTTGAGGAAACCTAAAAGTAATTACAAAGAAGGTAAGGTATTTATTAGAAAGTAGTTTAAAGCATGAGAGATGAAATTTAGAAATGTGAGTGGATAATATGGTGAGGATTAGAAAAAGAGAATGATAAGTGAATTTGAAATATAAGAGATGCAAGTTAAATAAAATTCAGGAATCACAAAAAGTCAATGCTATGTTTCCATTATTATAACATGCATACCCAACCACCTCTTCACAATGTGGTGAGAGGAATAATGATTAATAATAAGACACACATATTGATGGATAAGAAACAGATCAATGACAAGTTTTAAAGTTTTATTTTTAGTGATGTTCATTTTTTTTACTAAAAGTGTAGCTTATGAAAGGTATTCTAAGAAAAGTTAAAATTTGTTTATATTTTTTTATTTGTGCATGAATGTATGCTAGTTAAATGGAAGGAATAGTCAATTATGATTCGTGTTACTCAGTAACCAAAATTTCAGTCAGTAGTAGAATTATAGTTATTCTGATCTTGTAGTTTATGGTTGCTTCAAGATTATACTTATTCTAATCTTGCAGTTTATGTGCAAACAAACTATAATAGAGAAATAACTATATAAGTTGATATAGAAGAAAACAAGATACATGCAAAGGATAAAATTCAGCAACAAGTGCCAAGTTGGAAGAAAGTGTATTATTAGAAATTGATCATGAAACATATGTTTTGTTGTTGATGAAATGCTTTATTACAAGATAATAACATAATTTAGTTTAGAACTCATTCCTCAAATTAGAGACATAGGAATATGTGATGCACTTGAAGTTAGAATGTTGAATGAACTTTAAATGCACATGTTTGATCATGTTTGTTAGTTTTGAGGACGAAACTTGTTAACAGGGATATAGTTTAATGACCCTACCCCTACTTAGTAGGTAATTGAGGGTTATAACACCCTAAGTTCAATTTTAGTTGTTTGATATGAGTTTTGTATATAATCTAGATGCGATCTTATCTTTCATCATTCTCTTACATTTTGGGGTGAAATGCTTAAAGCAGGGATGACTTATCAATTCCTAAATTCTTATTAACCTTTAATCCACAATTTTTTGCTTAACTTTCCAAATTGGTGTAAAAATAAATTGTATTTTGTACATTGATTTATTAACATATAATATACAATTTTTTAGTTGAATACATAAGATTTGGGTAGACAAATTCCTAGACAGGCTGAAATTAAGGTTTTTGTCTTGAATTTGCCATGAAACTATGTTAAAATGATGGAATTATGATAAATAAATTTCATAAATTAGCCTTCACTGATTGTAAGTGATATTAGGTTACCAATAGACACTATATTGAAATTGGAGTCTATAAAACTGTACGGATATTAATTTTAAGGTCAAACACTGAGAAAAACAAAATGTAAGGGAGAACTTCATATATGGATCTCTTTACAACATACCCAAGCACCTAAAATATCCTTATCAACCTAATTAGACCTGAAACAACTCAAAATGTACCTTTTTCTCTGAAATTTCATGGTTGAGTGTAAAGAGGTTTTGTTGAGGAGATTTAAGTGGATGTTGACCTAGAATTCATCTAGCAATTTATTCCCCAAATTCAAGTTGAATCTAGTAAATTCTTTGCTTCTCTTCTCCTTTCTTCCAAGTTTTACTTACTTATCTTGGTGTGGATTAAATATTTTTGAGTGTGGAGCAAAAACACTGATCTATCAATCTTCTCTCTCTTTTCACATGATATCATGTAAGAAGGATCCCAAGATACAAATTTTATGGTGATTTTTCAATTTTAGAGAATATTGGCGGAATTGTTTTATAGAATTCTAAAATCCACCTTCTTGGGGCAAGGTAGGATGTATTTTACTTTCTTATTACAACAAGGGTGGTTATATTTACACCCATTTAGAAATTCCAGACAACAAACTCAATTTGATATTTATGATACTTATGTAGCCCTATGTTAGAGAATTTGGTTGATTTTGAGGTAAAATGAGAATTATATTATGAAATTCAGAACTCTTACTTATTTCAAAGACTTATATTGATATAAAACTTTGTTTGAACACTAATTTTCTGTCTTGGAATCATTTTAATTGAAATCCCATTTTCATTAGCTTTTGCCCTAATTTGACAGGTTTTGGCCATTTAGGGTGAAAATGACTCAAAACTTCATATTTTGGGATGAAATTTGGTGCACAAGTCTGAAATGACTTATAGGATAGGAAATAACTATTTTTTGTTATAATTAAGATCTAATAAAAATTCCTTTATTTGTTGGAAATCTATTTTTAGGCTATTTTTTCCACAATTTTGGTGGAATGAACTCCAAGTGAGTGAATATTATCCTTTAGCATAATTTTCATAGATCTATTTCAAAACATGAAGAACATGCTTGTATATTCTTATAGTTCATCTATTTTTAGCATAGTGATCCTTGATTAAGATATTTAAGGCATATATGATCCAAACACCTAGAAAAAGTTGACTAAGGGTAAATGACTTCAGTTTTATAATGCATGTACATGATTTGTATGAGTTTCAAATATAGTATATTATAGAGGCACTGGTGTACCCATTTTTATCCAATCCTTCAATAGTGAGATACATAATAGATTGTGCAATTAGATATCCTAATTCCTTTTAGTTATGAATCTGGGATGATAATAATCATAGCCCTTCTAATGTTATTTACTTGATGATCAATTCAGCTAGTTCAAGTTGTTCAAAATTCTAAATAATAGTAGTTTAGTGCAATTTAATTAGATTAGACCATAAAAATTAGGTATGAAAGTTTAGTAGTATCTTTTTGGTACAAATCAATTCACTACATTCATATACACTATTATTATTAAGTTCAAGTGAGATACAATGTTGAAAATCGACATCAGTTGTATTCTTTTTCATCGTACTAGATTTACATAGAATTGTTCTGTAATATTTCCAACAGCAAAATATAGTGTAGAATACAGAAAGAAAAAGGTATGATTGAATGGTAGAATAAAGCTAAGAGAAAGGTTTCGTAGAACATAATTTAGTGAAACTAAAGGATTAATTGGGATTTTAGAGGTTCTGAACATTGTAGTATCCCTACGGAGGTCTACACCACAGTGAAGGAAATAGTTTACCCACTGGCAGTATCTAAGAGAGAAAGACAAAGTGTTTTGATGGGGAACAAGGGAATAGTCCCATCATGGACAACCTATTGATTAATAATAGGCGTATCCAACATTAACTGGAGGTCCCAATGGTACCCAGATTAGTTACTACTCAGTGAGTCAACCCTTATGGAACCTCTAGAGTAGAAAGTTTTATCAATGTGCTATTGACCCTCCACCATAGTACCTAGGTTTAATGGAAAGTCTAGATTTTATGTCCAGTTGTTTAGCATCTGAGGCACACATGGTGAGACCCATTAAAGACGAGGTATCTAGTTAGCAGATTTAGTGTCTCGAGTCTACTCTAAGTCTTGTACCATAAGATCTTAGCTTGATGTAATGCTTCCACATGTTGAGGTACACCTCATGTGGGTCCAAGGCACTAATAAATCGATTAAAAGATTAAAAAGTTGGATCCAAGAATTTATTGTTCAATATACAACTTTTGGTATATTATTCAATTATTCTCTATATATAGTATGTTAATGAATTTTACATTGATTTTCACTCAGTTCAATATTTAATATCTTTCTTATGTATGCTTAGGTTTCTATCCGCTTAATAAAGAATACGCATATTATATGGTCTATTTGGGTGAACTTCCATTCACTAACCTAGTAACTCATACAATCTACTTTAAAAAAATTAGATAACACCACTTCTATGGAGATCGCAACACATTTCATAAGAGTCTTTCTATAAAAGTATCTTAGTAGAATCATAAGGTGTAAGTCGATCTCAGTCCCTATCTACTCTAGGTCCTTGTGTGGAAAGAGTTGTAATGATATTACATAATATTGTGTCTTTACTTGTAGAACATGTATTTAGTTACCAAGAGTTGTGTATTTGTAAATAATAAGGATTAGTATGAATAGTTTAATGTGTATATTTAATATTGAATATAGTTTAAAGAAATCATGTTCTATAGTATGCTAAGTCAGTTCATGTGGTTGAATGTGTCATATATGAGAATTTTTAATATGAAAAAAAATTAAGAGTGATGTTTGGCTTTCATTTAGTCATCAATTTATACCCTAATCTCATGATTAGTAGTTAATGTGAGATACGGGTGTAACATGAGCGGGTAGTGTATTGGGTTAATATCCTTGAAGAATGGCCCTGAATTGGGCCTTTGACTTTTCTTCTAGTAGATAATCGTGCACGTGTAACTGAGATACTTGAACATCATTGAAAAAAAAATTCATTGAATTCTTCAGAAAGATTGATGCATGTGTTCCATGTATCACAGATATTTTCTTCCCCATGGGAACTGGATGGAGGATTTAGGGCTGGAGTAGTAGAAGTTGGATGCCTAGATATTATCTTGAACAATGGTGATGGTGTTGGCGACTTGTTGACCTGTGTTGATTATAGTCATATATGGTACTAAGGAGGATGATCTTAGCCTTTAAGATGAAGACATCAATTTTAATGTCATTTCTCATTTATCCCACCACTCAATGTATCTGGATCATAAGATGGCTAGAGGTGACAGTGAAGATAGATTAGTTTGTCCCTTCTATTTGAGGTGGGACAACCTCTCACACCTACACTGCTGCTTTGCTTTGTACTTGTCCTTCATGTCCCAATAGTCCACCTCATTCTCTTTCCAAAAGGCATGCATTTCTTTATGTAGTGCTAGGATTTCCACCCTCTATTGGGGAAGAGTCTCCAAGCTTCAACATGGCAAGGCAGATGTTGCAGCTTGTAGATGGTGTTAGAGAGTTTGATGATCTGTGTGTGCATGTCCTGCATCTATGTGGTAAGATCAGCAATAACAACATTGTTTTTAGTTTTTACCTAACATATTGGATCAAACTCTCTATAGAATACAATGTTAATATAATTAAATTAATAATCCTCATTAATCAAATGATGAGGAGTAGAAGATGATTACTCCTCAAGGGGAACCAATTTTGTACTAGAATGACTCACTTGATGTTGGTGTTGTCATGGTGGATTGTACTAGCCATATGCTCGACACAGGTAAGCGAAGATGACTGACAATGAAATTTTTATCCAATACAAGTTGAGCTACATAAGGGATAGTTATAGTTGGTGGAGGAGTAGTCTTCTTTAGACTATGACTCTTGTTGCATGATTCTTCTCGTATCTCATTCTATACAATATAGGTGGATTGTCTTGGGCTTAGAGGGAGGCTATTGACTCTCAGTAATGTGGCATTTAGGTTCATCATTCTTAGCATCAATAAATTCCTCAATAATTATGGGAAGAATTGATTTCAGTGTATTTGGGAGAGAAAAACGAGTTGAGGATGATCTGTAGTACCTAGAAGCATGCAGATACTATAGAAAAAAGTTGTGGATATGATCTATCCAAGAATTGCATAAGATGCAATTGGCAAATGTTGCCTACCTTAAGAATTTGTTATGGATGTTGGCATTGGCCAAGGTAATAATTCAATTATTTTGGGTCTTGGCTTACTAGAAGGTTGTGCGCTACAATCTTCAGAATTGGTAGTGAGGGCTATAAATTTTAAAAAATAGTGGGAGCGGTAATTAATTAAAGACCCAATTAATATCGACAATATTATCAAATCTAATAAAAAATGTTTTGACAAAGTTGCAAAATTCCTTTTGTAGAATCTAACAGTAAACACAAACACATTATCACTGTGATCATACTTTGAGTGGGACAAACTAAATGGGATTTACTTCCACATCTGGTTAAGGACTTTGAGAAACATTCTCAATCATGAGTGAAATCTCTATGTCCTTGAGCTAGAAGACCCCACTCTAAATGCACCTAAGGCTGAAATGGATGCTTACATCAAGCATGTCAATGATGTCACAAACATCAAAGACCTTATGTTGAGCTGTATGAAACATGAGTTGCATGAACAACATGAAAACATGGAAATTCTTGAGATGGTAATACATCTTAAGAAAATGTATAGCATGAAAGGTATAATGTCTTCAAAGTGCTATTTGAGTGCAAACTAACAAAGTGATATCTAGTAGATCCTTGTGTGCTCAATATGATTGAGCACGTGGAGAGACATGGGTTTTTTTAGGTCAAGAGTTGGCCATCAATATGATTCTACAATCGTTGCCTAAATCATGTAGCCACTTTATCGAGTGCTATAACTTAAGTAACTTGGCCAAACCACTATTTGAATTATTTGGTATGTTGATTAATACTGAAACAAAATGAAGATGGACAGACTCGTGATGATGATCAGCAGAACATCATCCAAGAAAAAGTCAAGACCAAGAAGATTTCTGAGGCTAAGTTGAAGTCCAAGTCTTCTGCACTCAAGATAAGCCATTGGGGTAAGTGCAAAAGGATTCTGTCCTTTTCACTTAAATGATTAAGGAAAGAAAGTGCCACCATTGTCACCTACCTAGAAACTAAAAAAGGGACTACCCTATTTATATAGAGGATCTTAAGAAGAAGTAGATAGAGATCTCCACTTTAGGACTGAATAAGAAGTAAGCTAGAAACTGTGTGGAGCAAGAGTTACTGCCACTATAGTTGGAAGTTGTCATTCATGGGCATGTAATCGAATTAGTGAATTGATATTGTGTACCTTCCATTAATGAAAACTTTATGTATCTTATATGCACAAGAATATTATGAATAAATTGATGATTCATTTTAAAAGATATGATCTTTAATGGCAATGCCCTATGTCTCATAATCTATGCTTGATAGTTATAAGACAAATGTGTATGAAACATATACTGACTAACTTCATAATTCAAACAATGAACACTTGTAGAGTTGTCATCTAGAGCACATAAATTAGAATGTCATTTCTAGAATCCATATGATGGTTATCTAGACTCCTTTGGTTGTTGAACCAATAGAGACATGCAAGTCTTATTTATTGAAAATTTTGAAAAATGCATCTTCACTAGATGTATTGGGAGAGAGACTATTTTATTAAGGTTCATACATACTGATGTATATAGACCATTTAGAATAAATGCTAGAGGTGGTTACTAGTAATTCATTATATTTGCTAATGATTTTAGTAGATATGATAGTTTGTATTAATGGAATACAAATTATGAATCTCTTGAAGTGTTCAAGGAGACCATGAATGAAGTACATGACCAACTTGGTAAGAGTATTAAAATACTTTGATATGATTGATGTGGAAATATTTTAAGCCAAGAGTTTGAGGACTTTCTTGGAGACGGTGATAATGTATCCCAATGAACACCACCTGAAACATGATGATAGTGTATCATGATAGTGTATGAGAAAGAAGGTATCACACCATGTAAGTCATAGTGCGATTATCAATAAATCTAGATAGTATTCCAATTTCCTTATGGGCACATGTTTTACATAAAAATAGTGTATCATCTAAAATGGTTCAAAAGACACCATATGAGATATGGCATGGGAAGTGTATTGATATGTCTTTCATAAAGCATTAGGGTTGAACACTTGTGTAAGAATACAGTTTCTTTAAAATATTTATCCACATATCACATAAATTTTATTATTTTAAATACTAATTTATATTCCAATTTGACAAAGAAAGCGTTTTATTGACAAGATAGTTGTATTCCAAAAAGGAATTATATTCCAAAGGAATTAGTGGGAGTAAAGTAGAACTGGAAAAGAGAAGGTATCACACCATGTTAGTCATAGTGCAATTATCAATAAATCTAGATAATATTCCAATTTCCTTATGGGCACATGCTTTACATAAAAATAGTGTATCATCTAAAATGGTTCAAAAGACACCATATGGGATATGGAATGGGAAGTGTCTCAATATGTCTTTTATAAAGCATTAGGATTGAACACTTGTGTAATAATATAGTTTCTTGAAAAGATTTATGCACAAATCACATAAATGTTATTATTTTAAATACTAATTTATATTCCAATTTGACAATGAAAGTGTTTTATTGACAAGATAGTTGTATTCCTAAAAGGAAATATATTCCAAAGGAATTAGTGGGAGTAAAGTAGAACTGGAAAAGCTCGATACCAAGAAGAAAACATTGAACCTAAAGGGGTATAGTAGGAACAAGGAGAATAACATATTATTCTAGAATCTCAAGTTCCTTATGTAACACAAAACCTCATAAATCTAGTAGAACATGCCTTGAGTTTGAAATATTATGATATCTTATAACTTAGAAGGCAGTGAGTGGGTGATAAGATGATGATTCAACAACCTAACTAGAATCTATTGAGGGAACAAAGTCTTAGAAATGGCTTGAGGCCATAAGATCTAAGATGGAGTCCATGTACACCAACAAGGTATGACCTTGGGGGATCCAGCTGGAGGGGTAAAACCCATGAGGTATAATTGGGTCTTTGAGAAGAAAATTGACATGGATGGTAGTGTACAAAACTATAAGAGCAGATTGGTTGCAAAGAGTTTTAAACAAGTTCAAGGTGTTGAACATTATGAAATATTTTCACTAGTTGTTGTGGTTACATCCATCAGGATAATGCTTGCTATTGAAACTTAATGTGACTATGAGATTTGGAAAAATGGAAGTTAAAACAACATTCCTTAACTAGAGTATTGTACATAATGTGCACATGACACATTATAAAGATATTTTAAATCCATATAATCCAAATAAAATCTATAAGCTATGAAGGTCAATCTTTGGATTGAAGCAAGCATCTCAAAGACAGAATCTTTGATTTGATAAGATAGTCAAAGAGTTTGACTTGAGTTAGAATAAATACAAAATTTGTGATTACAAAAGATTTCATGGGAGCATATTCATATTCCACATAATGATGGGGAATTACACCCTTATACAACATATATTAAAACTTGTTAAGAAAAGTACCTTCTCTATGAAGGGTTTAGGCAAAGCATCCTATGTGATAGGAATTGAGATCTATAGAGATAGATCTGGGAAGT
Organism: Alisma plantago-aquatica; assembly: GCA_963693085.1. Taxonomy (NCBI): domain Eukaryota; kingdom Viridiplantae; phylum Streptophyta; class Magnoliopsida; order Alismatales; family Alismataceae; genus Alisma; species Alisma plantago-aquatica. The sequence continues at coordinate 587,966,569 of OY856415.1, forward strand.
TTCTTGACCTAAGAAAGAGTGCATACATTGGCAAGATCTTGAAAGGTTCAACATGCAAGACTCAATTAGAGAGAACCTGTCCATGTTCCATGGAGTTAGTCTCTTAAGAGCCCAGTACCCCAGTTCTTATGAAGAATGGGAAGACATGAGTAAGATGTCATATGCATTCACAATTGGATCTATCATGCATGAGTTGTTATGTACTCATTCCATTATCTTGTATGTATTGGACATGACAAGTGGATATATGTCAGATCCTAGTGAAAGTCATTGGAATGCCATAAAGAATATCTTTAAGTACTTGGGAAGCACTAAAAGGATCCATTCCTTGGTAACAAGGAAGATTTTGGTGTAAAGGGTTACACCGATGAAAGCTTCCAAATGACAAATAAAACTAATGATCACAATCTAAATTTGTGCTTTACTTTAAAATGAGAGCGGTAAGCTTAAAAGTTCTATGCTAGAGAAAGTTGTTTAATTCTACAATAGAAGTTGAGTACCTTGTGATTTTTGAGAATAATAGAGGATACTATATGGATCTAGAAGTTCATATAGATGAACTTGTGGGAGGTTCCAACCATTAATGATATAGTAGACATATTGTGACAACAATGGAGCTACTATATAGGTGAGGAATCTTAAATAGCATACTAGAATACTTCCATCTCATAGGAGAAGTAGTACAATGAGGAGATGTGAAACTTGCAAAATACCAACTGGAATTTTTTTTTGCTAACCCTCTACATAAGCACTTGCATAGTAGAAACATGATGGACATGTTTAGATCACTTGGAATAAGATTCATGGGTGATTGGCTCTAAGTGAAAGTGGGAGTCTGTTAGTATGTATGCCCAGAAGAGCCAATTATATGATGATTGGAATGTGGCATTAGATACTTGATTTGATAATAATAAAGGTAAGTATGTCCAGTGTGTTTATATTAATCATGAGATGATGACACATACATATTAGATGTCTCAATAATGATGTTACTCGATGACATATGTCTTCAGGTTGATGACCTGAATAGTGAGATCATATGTATTATAAGAGTACATATATTCTTGTTATGTCCCAAGTCAGATAAAACTATGGAAGCAAAATAGACAAAAATAATACATAGGACTGGAGTTTTTGTTGACTAATGATAGAGACTCATTAGTCATGGTGTGTGATATCAAGTCAAGCACACAGGTGCATGTTAGAGAACAGTGCATCAGACAAACTCACCTTGAAAGTGATACATGGAGACCATGGAATGGTACGCAGAATCAACTGTCATAGTGATAGTGGTGACTATGGTTCTTAGACCTGAGCCATTGCACTCATCACATGGCTTTTGATATATTTTGACATCATCCAATGTGACCTTGAATAAGGTTTTCCATAAAGGTGATGCTTGGATGCACTGTAACACATGGGGAAAGAGTGTCAGTGATGTAGATGGGATTTGTCCCTCCTAAAAGAGATTGATATCTAGGCCACTTGATAAGCAAGACTGAGAAATGTGTGGCCATACTCATGTGATTCAATATGTGATATGTGACCTCACATGCATCTTAAATAGTCTGCTCTAGTTCAAGGAACATGGATTGAACATTGAAGAGGATGATGATTCCATGCCTCGAGTTCAATCAGGATATCAAAGATAAAGGAACTGTATGATCACAGTAACATTGATCATGGATTGTAGGTTGAAGTTGTTCTCCAACTTTTCGAATTATTTAGGCAGCAATGAAGTGTTGCTAAATACCTCTCATTGCTTGTCATGTGATATGTTGGTTATGGACATTCACTGACAACATAATTTGGGACCTATTGGTCACATGAATAGGAAGCACTTGGAATAAGATTTTATTCATGAATGATGTTTAACTTGATTACTAAAAATCTTTAGGTATTCAATTAAACAACTGAGGTTTAAAATTGATTGATTGGACTTTGAACGAACCGGTTCAAGTGTAGAACTGATCGGGAAGTTCTGATCAATTGGAAACATCATTGGTTGAACAATGTCGAACCAGGGCTTGAGCCAACCGGTTCACTAAGTGAATAGACAGTTCATAGTCCCAAATGACCGATTCAGGTGATGAACTACCTGATTCAATGGTCAATTCGATTGGATCAATTATTGATGTTGATGCCATGTTTTACATTAATCATGCATTGAATACCACTATGATTTGAAATAGGAAAACTACTCAAGTGACCAGTTCAATGAATGAGGCGGCTAGTTCACCCTATCAACGGACCGATTGGATAGTGATTGATCGGTTCACCATGTTTAGTTTCTAGAAAATTTCTAAATTTTATCTCTTTGACTCCCAGACAGACTGGAAGCCTTGACCCTGGCCCTTCTATAGATAAGGGGGTATTGGGGGCTTTCCATACACAACAATAAAATCTCACAATTATTGTCCTCTCTAGTTGTGGTAACCAATAGAGAACTCGAGCAAGTCCTACCCATAAAAGGGAGGGATAGCAAGGGAAAGACCATTATGGGAGAGAGAATCAACCCCAATAGGTTGATGTTTGAAGGGACAACTCCTTCCTATTGGCTATGGTAGCACAACATGGAGATCCCAGTGGTCCACATGGACTAATCTAGAGGTGATGAGGTCTTTTCCTATCGCTAGGAGGACGTCATCAATCTTCACCCATGGTGTTGCTCCAGGAGGCCACCACTAACGAATGTCAAAGTGCCACTTAAAGAAGAATGTTGCTACTTGAATAATGTTGCATGCTACTGTAAGGGTATTGTCGCTAGACTTGCTCTAGGACCAGGTATAACCTTGCAAACCTTCCTTTTCTAGATGCATTGTTGTTGATGCGGTCTTGTTGATTAGAAAATTGGGCATTAAATTTTTTTTCTACTTCCTTATCTGTCATCCCAATTTGCCAACAATCTACCTATATCCTCAGCTGGTGATATCTTGACCACAGATCTATCTTGGAAAATACTTTAGCACCTTTCAAGTGGTCAAATAGATCATCTATCATCGACAATGGGTACTTGTTCTTTATTATAACCTTATTCAATTGCTTATAGTCTATGGAAAGCCTCATAGAACCATCCTTCTTCTCCACAAACATCACCAGAGCACCCCAAGGGAAAGTGGTCTGTCATATAAAACCTTTCTCCTATAACTCCTACAGCTGCCTCTTGAACTCCTTCATCTCAGTTGGAGCCATCTTGTAATATGGGTTGTGTGCCATGAACTAGATTGATTGCAAAATCAAACTTCCTCAGGGGTGGAACACCTAGAAACTCATTAGGGACAACATCTTCAAACTCCCTCACTACAGGTACATCCTAGATACTAGGACTCCTCACTGGGTATCCACCATGTGTGCCAAGAAAGCTTCACCCTTATCTTATTAACTTCTATAATATCAACGCTGACACCAGAAAGGTAGGAAGAATCTTCCTATCTCTTCAGAAAGTCCAAGAAACATCTCCCTCACAGAACATCACAACTTTGGAATCATAGTCCAAAACTACCTTGTACTTCTCCAAGGTATCATTACCTAGGATTACATCAAATCCATGCATATCAAGTGGCATGAGATCTACTTGAATGTTGTGTCCTAAGAAAGAAAGAATGCAAGATTGACACACCTCCCTCAACACAATAGAACCAACTAAAGGGGTTTCTAAAAGAAGGATATAATCTGTACAACTAACATGTAGGCTACAACTATTAATCATCTCTTTACTGATAAAAGAGTGTGTTGCACCTAGGTCAAATAAAACATATACATATGTAGATATTGATAAGTTAGAATGAAAAAGTTCCATCTGACTTATTACTGCACGTGGTTTGACCGCTCCTTCTGCATGGATCATTGCATAAAACATGTTTTTCGCATTTTTCATCCTTAGACTCTACTAGTTGGTCCTGAAGACCTTACATGTGATGTCTATCCACGACCATTTCTAACAGAATGGCCCTATCATAGACATTGATCTAAAATTGTTTGCCCCATCTAGCTAGAAACTATGTCCACTCCCTTTGCATGGAGACCATTGCCACTACAACTATGTCCTTGTTTTAGAAAAGGTTGTCCTCAGCTGAGACTGTTGGTACTGTGACAAAGGACAATCTTGGCTTCATGAAGATACCAGATGGTGATCCCTCGGACTGACCAGACCTCTTTCTAGCACTAGTCTCCCACCCCTCCACAGTTGTCCTCTCTTTCCTCCTCATAGATTCCACAAAGGTGGAAAAATTCTCACAGATCTCCAAAATAGAAGTCATCCTTTCCAACTCATTGTTCAGACCTTTTTTGAACCTCTTAATCCTCTCCTTCTTTGTGGTTGCCATATGAGGAATAGAACCTCAACAACTCCATGAACTTTGCCTCATAGTCATTAACAAACCATGATCCCTGGCACAACCATTCAAATTGAGTTATCTTCTCTTCCACATACGTCTTTGGGATGTAATGGTTGACAAACTCCCACCAGAACTCCTCCCAACTGATTGTCTCTCCAGGTCTCTTATCCTCCTCAATGGCCAACACTACCCCTTCAATAGGTACACCGCATGCTTCATCTTGTCCTAACGGTGATGTTTAGAATTCTGAATGCCTTCTCCAACTTTGTCATCCACATGTCAACATCTTTTGAGTTTTCTATACCTGCATACTCTATGGATCCCACACGCTTTAGCCTTTTAAAGGTCTTTCCTAGACCTTGATAATCAACATTGGCAGTTGGTTCCCTTGGTTGAGGTGAAGGCACCCTATCTGTTAGATGTGTGATCATTTCTATAAGCTATCCAAAAACCAATTGGGAGGTTAGATCAGCTATGGTTGAAGGATCAAACGGATTTGGGACAGGCTACTCTGGCCCCATCTCAGGCATTCCTCCATTTGGTACCCATCTCCTACCACCACCTCCAAGCACCACAAATCTACTCTTAACATGTTCTTCATGTTCTCTAGACATATCTGCATAACAATAAACCATTGGTTAGATATGTTTGATAGGTAAGAATAGATACAACAACCTAAGTCCTAGCACTACAACAAACATTCACATTAGTGGCCTTTTAGAAATGCCACTAAACATGTTTAGTGGCATTTGTTGACACTTAAAAAAATTCCTCTAGTACCAATGCCACTAGAAAGATAGTAGCGTAAGTTGTAAATGCCACTAAACGTTTGTCTTTAGTGGAATCCAATAAATGCCAAATAAAGGCCACTAAAACATCATTTGGCATTTATAAAAAAGCCACTATCCATCAATTGGATTTTATACAAATGCCACTATTTTGTATTATGTTGGTGTACGAAAATGTTCTTTTTGAGTTTAATGGCATATAAAAAAAGCCACTAATGACTACTAGTTTTGTATTACTACATTTTCATGGCTTTTAGTCATTCAGTTTTCAATTTATTAACATGATTTCTAAATGAATGTCAATTGTAGATGAACTCACTTGTTTGAAAGTATGAATATTTTTTATTTATAAACAATTGAGAATTTCATGGGGAGGACATTTTATCTTGCCCCTAATATTGAATACAACACCAATGATATACTTTCATACAACATTTTACCCTGCCCCTTATATTGAATTACATGGGGAGGACATTTTACCTTGCCCCTTATATTGAATACAACACCAATGTTTACTGCTGCATTTTATGGTTTGCAAAATCTTCTTGCTGAACGTGGCATAAATGTCTTCAACATTGCTGGAGCTGGCTCAACAACTGCTAATGTATTTGGTCTCATATTGTCTGGTTCCTTAAGATGGTGAGTGCGGAATATGCTCCTTGGTTCTGCACTTGGAGCTGTGTTTTGTTTTCCACTCGGTTGGGCCCATCTAAAACTTGTAGAGAAGGTAGCTGAGCGGAGTGTAGTTCCGTTGGCGTCTGATTCTGGTGAAAGTGATGCAGGAAGCAGGGTGGGTGCGGCAATTGAAAGGCTTGAAAGTATCCTAAGAAAATATTTCTTGCACGTCATTGGCATCAAATCTAGAAACAGTTAAAAAGTGACTTATATTTTATTTGTATCATGCCAGCAAAACACAAGTTGAATTCAACTTTCTTTTTTCTCATTTACTTCCACTTGCTGCAAGGGTTTTGATTGGTTATGTGCTTGTAGTTACCAGTTTCATGTATCTAGCAATGCATAAGGTAGCATCTCAGCCATGAAAAGTGTGTGAATTATAGCGTGCAATGGATAGACGCTGGAGATCTTTGTGAATAATAAGATGATCCTTTTTCCATTATAAAAAAACATTATCAAGTTGAATAATTAAGGCAAAACAAAATCCAAAGTACCAATGATTGTCCCTTATTAATTAAGAATAAGAGGGAAATATGATCATGATAAAATACAGAAGAAAAAAAAACAAGTAAGAAGGCATTGTACCTTCCAGTTGTTGGCTCCATATTCAAATCACTATCACTATAGTGCGGTTGAGCTCCAGATCTCCATTTTGGTCTTCCTAGCTCTTGATCTCCATCATTGTAGGTTCCAAATCTTTGCATCAATCATTCTATGTCTGCTGTGCGGTGCATTACAATGCATAACAATCTTGACCCAATCAAGGTATAAGGAAGGGTGTTCACTTGGTTCCCTACAAACAACATGATTTATAATCAAAGAAGCAACTCTTTAATACTGAGAGAACAATTTTAGAATCATATAAAATATATACTCACAAACTTTGATAGTCCCAATAGTTTTCACACCTAACAGATTTCATGAAGTAACTAATGCCAAGATCATATCAAAATTATTGGTAATGAATTAATAAGCTTGTATTTAAACAAAACTCTTTTTCAAATTCAAAAAGACAAATGCTACCCAGAAAAAATATGTATAAAACTATTCATTGATATCCAGAACAAAACTGTTCATTGACAGCCGGAACACTAAGGAACCTTATACTATAAATCAAATATTCATACACCGTATATGGACAATCAAATCTACAAAAAGATAGCTCACAAGCATGGGAACAAGATGAAGAGACAATAAATCAGTCCACCATATTCAAATAGATCAGTAGTTTAAACCCAGATAAGACGCTCTATGAGATTCTGAAGAGAAGGCTAGAAGAACCTTAACCAAACCACATGGGTTGCATACCTTCCTGGGATTGGTTTAGTATGATAATACTTTGTAGTAACCAGAGTGTAAGACCCACACAAGTAATGTGCCATATCTAGAACATGAGTGATCTTTCCAAGCAATATATTGACAGGTATTTCTGCTAAGTGTCCTATTTCCATCAAGAATATCATTCCAACTGTCAAATTTCAGGTTGCCCTTTGTGATGGTGTCTATATAGAGTTGTTTACCATTTTCCGTCAATACTGAAATTGATCGTGTAACATGATTATGTGTTCTGCATACAAACAAAGTTTCAGTTACAAGACTAATATGTGAGAGGCATGTGTCAATTGTGTGAGAAATGTGTTCATCGCTAACAAGACTAATAGTATCAAAACTTTATATTTAGATGGGATACAAACTTGAATGTGAGCCTATAATAGAGTTAAGAATTTGTGATCTTCATATTCAGGGGGTGACTGGTTCCTTAGATCTGTAAGATTGCTCAGGAGGAGGATAGTTGGCATGTTAATTTCTATTAATTAAGAAGGTCGTGTCTTTTTGGAATTCAGAGTAATCATATTACTAATGGTTCTTGGTTGACAAGGAAGAACTCCTATGCTAACAACTTCCTTCCAGATCTCAGAGGCTAACAAACATTCAAAGGATAGATGCCGAATGAATTCACTGTTAGCCCTGCAGAGAAAGTAGTAAAAGGTGATCATCATGCCCCTTTTACGAAGGTACTCTGTTGTAGTAAGTCATTCGGTACAGTTTGGTCTAAGAAATAATTCTAAATCTCTTAGGCATTTGATGAGTCCAAAGCCACCAACCCCACTTGATCTGCAACAGAAATTAAGAAAGGCCTTCTACTTCACATGTACATGAGTTGTACGGTCATTACTTATAATAAGGAAATTTAGGAAATTGATTATCATCTTGTAGGGTTTTCTATACAAAGGTGAGTAGGGCTACAACAAATAGGAAGCACCTGGTGATAGATCACTAACACTATGATAAATAGACTACCTAATAATATGAGGCATATATATACCAAAACAGATAAGATAAAACAACCTCGTATAAAGATAGCCAATATGCCAATGCAAAGTATAGATGATAAAAAGGTAGACACAAGAAGGAAAAAGAGGCAACAAACCTGATAAGACCATCATCCCCATTATTATCGGTGGGTTTAAATAGAGAGTCTATCATTTCTACCTTGGGTGACTGAGTCCTAACAACAGCTCTGTACTTGGAGATTAAAGGCCATTCTCGACAACTAACAACCTAAGACACAAGAAGAGAAACATAGAACACCCCAGATAAGAAAAATGAACACAGTGACATATAGATTTGAGCCCAACAAAAATAATGGGATGAAAAACCTATATATATGCTAAGGAGTCAAAATTCAAAACTTACATCAGTTGTTGATGGCTTGTCTGACTGCCCAGGGCTCCCATGGGACACATCCATTCCTAGTATAATAGTTGGCACTTGGGAGATGTTTGGCATGGATGGAGGATGCTCAACTATGGTGAACTTCTCTGTGCACTATGACACCTGCAGACTTATTAGCAAAAACAATGAGGTAACTTCAAGCTTGAAAATTAGTTGAAACATAAGACAATATCACAAGCATAGGTCGTATCACATAGAATGCTTACATAGAACCTCAAATGACTTGGAATTCTTGACATTCAGAGATATATTGTCCAAGTCATGTTGCAAGCTAGTATCATAATAACTGGTACAACCACACCTTATACAACCAATCATGGTATACAACCTCAAATGACTTGGAATTCTTGACATTCAATCCTCTGCATTTGTACAACCACACCTTGTACCACACTCCAATAACTGGTGAATTATAGTTTTTATGCATTTGTACACCCACACTCCACACCTTGAACAACCACGCCTAAGACACAAGCAGAGCAACATAGAACACCCCAGATAAGAAAAATGAACACAACGACATATAGATTTGAGCCCAACAAAAATAATGGGACGAAAAACCCATATATATGCTAAGGAGTCAAAATTCAAAACTTACAGCAGCTATTGATGGCTTGTCCAACTGCCCAGGGCTCCCATGGGACACATCCATTCCTAGTATAATAGTTGTCTCTTGGGAGATATTTGGCATGGATGAAGGATTCTCAGTTGTGATGAACTTCTCTACACGCTGTGACACCCGCAGGCTTATTCAAGATCTCATTCGTTATAGAAACCTGAAGTGCGTTGTCAGGAAAATCTTTTTATGTATTTCGTTTAACTAATTTAAACGAAATACATTAAAAGATTTTACTTACAACGCCCTTCATGTTTCCACAGCGAATGAGATCCAAAATATGCCAATGGGTGTCACATTGTGCAGAGAAGTTCACCACATCCATGAGCATCCTCCATCCATGTCAAAGATCTCCCAAGTGCCAACTATTATACTAGGAATGGATGTATCCCATGGGATCCATGGGCAGTCAGACAAGCCATCAATAGCTGTTGTAAGTTTTGAATTTTGACTCCTTAGCATATTTTTCGTCCCATTATTTTTGTTGGGCTCAAATCTATATGTCGTTGTGTTCATTTTTCTTATCTGGGGTGTTCTTTGTTGCTCTGCTTGTGTCTTAGGTTGTCATCTCTCGAGATTGGCCTTTAATCTCCAAGTACAGAGCTGTAGTTAGCAGAGGATCATTACCATAGTTATTGGCTTTTAGGGCCTGCATCACAACCACATGTTATAGAAAGGGTATTATTTTAGATGGAGGGGGTAAAGGAAAAAAGACAAATATACAAATGTTATTTTAACAATTAAGGGAACAGGGAGGAACCCATATTACTAAGAACACTCATTCTTCCTTGAGGCTTCTGCCTAGACTTCTCAACCAGAGTAGACCTCTGAAATGTTGACAATGACTTAGTGTGCCTCTGCAAAAGGAAAAACACCAAGTTATGTTAGTTAGTGGCCAAAAACAAACAAATAATTTATTAACTAAACTAGCAAAACAAAACACTAGGCTATATTATACTTAGTACCAAAAATAAAACATTCAAAAACAACGCAGTGCGAAAATAGAACAACACTCGTAGAAGTAACGCACCTCAATAGGTACATAAGTGGGTCGCTTGGGCCTCCCTACATTAAGGCAAGGCAGAGGGTCTGAATACTTGAGCTCTATCTGATGATGTTTTCTGAAATAATCAGAGACAAGTAGTGTTAGGATATTACTTGTTTCATTCTAACAACTCATTTTCCTTTACATATATAAAGTCGTGTTTCATCCATATACAAGCACAACTCAAATGAATTACCCAGAAGGTAATATCTGAGACCTCAAGTGATGTGAGACCTCAAGATAAACATCGATGTCACCTATATCTATGTGAGGGCACATATCTAATAAGAAACTTAGAACAAATTTCCTTGGAAATACAAAAAATATTTATGCATGGAAGATATATGCTTTCAGACAATGGGTGGACGTATCACATTATTCCTAAAACCATGTACATATAAAAAATACCCTTGGCAACAAAGTAAATATTTCAAAAAAGTATTACTGCATAACAAATTGCCCTGAAAAGAACCAATAAATATATGAATAGTCTCATTTAAAATGTTACAACAACTAGTCTAGGATTCATCAAAATGTTGGGTGGAGCTTGAAGATTGTAGTGTGGTTGCTAGAATCTTGATCGCTATAGTGTTAAGATATCCTGCAGTATGTGATTAAGTAATGAAAGAAAAATTAATATGCCATAAGAAATATATCATGATCTGACATGATGCAAGTTGGATATGAAGCCCACAAATATGAAGCACCCACAATATGCATTCCTGCTTATATAAGCAATTGCATTCCAAGATATTATCAAACAGAATCAAACCTGCATAGGTAGGGAAACAGAAAATCATGGTATACGATGTGTGGCTACCATACAAAAGGGACAATTACCCTTTCACTGCAGTAGTTTTTACATTAAAAAAGAATTATTCAGTCCACATCACCCATCCACATTAGTTGTAAATTTTGAATATCCAAACCATAATAATCCATTTACTAGCTGAGTAATTACAAAATGGAAAGAAATGGATCAAATAATCGTAACTCATTTTCAACTAAATTTTTCATCCGTACCCACAAACACGAAGCTAAAACACTGCTCATAGCTAAAACCCACAAACCAATCATAATGCGTGTATCATCCATAATACTAAGATTCTCCATAATAAAATTAAAAGTAGGTCAAAACAAAATAGGATTGTTATTTGGCAACATTGTCTATGATAATGGATATGAAACACCATTACTTTGGATCGGCATGTACAAATAACAAATTGGATTAAATAAAAACAACTATAGCTCTCCTCTCTTTAGATAGTATCTAAGAATGCAATTAAATTTAAACTTCATGTCCTGCAACAAATGGAAACGACTTTAGATACTACTTTTGTTTCCAATTATGTAACAGTATAAACAATACTTTATGCTCACCTTGGCAATGTATGTGTTTTCGGCTATGCTATGACGTTGCCAACAACATCATCAACAGATTGATATTGATCATAAGGTCTAACTAGAGGATCGTTGCCCAACAAAGCAACCTCTACAAAAATAGAAACAAATGATGAGACTAAAATTGCACCTCCCACCCTTTTCATGGGGTCAACCTCAGAGACTCGACCGAATGCAATTCTAGCATATGGATCTGTAAAACTCAGCTTATACACATCCTAGAAACAAAATACAGTTTACATAACAAATTTATATAAACGTAAAATGAAGTGCAATTCACAGTAATACAAACATACTTGTCCCTTCTTAAATGATGAATGTCTTATATGGAGTGGAGTTTGCATTGATAAGTTTGTCTGCACAATTATTTTATTTTTGTCATAAGTCCATAAAAGTCAACATGGAAAATAATTGATACCACACATCTTGTATAAAATGTATTCATACTTGTCCAGTGCCAACATGTTGTGCTTGACTATTTCCTGCTCTAGTTAAGGCAAGTAACTCCTCTATTTTTTGGTTGAATTCATCCTTTTGTTCTTGAAGTTTTGCATCAAATTCCAACCGTTGTTCTTCAAGCTTATCCTGGAAATGCTTCCTTTGTACTTCTTCAGCTTCTCGGGATTTACGATTCTTGCCCCAGATATCAGAAGGTGATGGTCCAAGTCCATAACCACGAACATATCCTGGTCTCTCTTCTCCCATAACATGCCTATAAATTTCATCTGAAGTAACATCAAGTTGTTTTCTTCACAGCTCTTCTCCTACCTCAAAATTTTTTTCCTACATACAACAAATCATACGAGATGCAATTTATACCAAATATATACCTCTATGAAATTAGTATATGTAACATAATACTATAGGATATTATGTGTTGTACCAACATTTTGGCAGATTCAACATCAACTATGCTCCCATCTTTTTTACGATGAGTTTTCTCAAAAAACATTATGAGATCCACTTCTCCGCCTATTTCCTTCTCCATCTTTATCATTCAAACAAGGTTATTGTAAACATCAAATTAACGGATGCCATCAAATTGTCTAAATGGATCACAAAAATTACTAACTTACATCATATTTCAGACATGCAAACGACTTGGTTCCTGTTGTGTGGCTAACCTTTTGAAATTTTCTGCTTGTCTTGTTAGTTATAGACTTCCTCTGTGGAAAATATTGCAGTATTGTGCATAGTAATTATCTATGCGGTACTGTAAGTATCAACGAATAGAAAAAATAATATTACCTTTCCTTTATTACTCCTCCAATAATCGACAAGAAATTTCCAATGCGGCTTGTCCACACGGGGAACAACTTGTTCAAGCTATTGTTCGTATGGACTATCTTCTAGGAAGTATAGTCTCCTTAACTCCCACTTGTGGTCCTTCCATTTCTTTCCTAGTCTCTTCATTGTCCACTCCTTCAGATCTGAATCCATTGTGAATTTACTCTACCGACATAAAGGATATCAATTAGAAGCTTCATTTAACCATTTAAAAATAAAATTTAATAATATACCTTCACAAAATTCCATATAGAATCTTTTTTATTTGTTGGAAATTGTCTCCAGTCCTCATAGTTTAGTGGACAAAGATTGGGATCTCTTGCAATGGTTGTCAGAAAACTTGATAAGTGACATTGGTTTTCACTTGCTGGTTGTCCAAATTGATTTTTCTCAATGGGAATTGGATCATCGAGCTTTCTTTTCCAAACTTTCAAACATTGTGTTCAGCCACGTGCTCGATGTTTTTGACCTAAGAATTCATTCATAAAGGATAAAATATATATATGCAAAATTATATATGATTAAATGCAGCACTATAAATACAATGATATGAATGAATTGATTACCTAGCCCATCAGAAGGTGTTGTTGTAACATTCAATGACTCAACATGGTGATCAGAGATGTCTGTTTGGTCCATGTTATCAGGAAATACATTGCTATTTTGGTTACTGGCAGCTCTATTCTCTACAATTCTTAAATGAATAGACACGGAAGCATTGACATTAGGCACACAGGGTAGCTGTGAATTTCTTGATCTTGTAACTTTATCGCCACTTTCTTTGTTGTGCTGATTTTGGAACCTTGTTCCCATCTCCTTTTCAGTTGTGCATGTTTGAGAGGATTTTGAACCACCAACCATATTAGAGTCTTGGGGAGACATGGCTGATTGGGCATTTTTTGCAGAGCTAGCAGCAGTTTTATTGAATTTGTTTGCTCGATGTTTTTGTCCTAAGCATTCATTCATAAAGGATAAAATATATATATATATGCAAAATTATATATCATTAAATGTAGCACTATAAATACAATGATATGAATGAAATGATTACCTAGCCCATCAGAAGGTGCTGTTGTAACATTCAATGACTCAAAATGGTGATCAGAGATGTCATTTTGGTCCATGTTATCAGGAAATACATTGCTATTTTGGTTACTAGCAGCTCTATTCTCTACAAGTCTTGAATGAATAGACACGGAAGCATTGACATTAGGCACACGACGTAGGTGTGAAATTCTTGATCTTGTAACTTTATCACCACTTTCTTTGTTGTGCTGATTTTGGAACCTTGTTCCCATCTCCTTTTCAGTTGTGCATGTTTGAGAGGATTTCAAACCACCAACCATATTAGAGTCTTGGGGAGACGTGGCTAATTGGGTATTTTTTGCAGATCTAGCAGCAATTTTATTAAATTTGTTTTCTCTATCATTACGAATTTCAGTTCGAAGGGAAGCTAAAAAAATTTTGGAGCGATTTGAGGATGACATGTTCAAAGATTGCCAACAACCATGTCGAGTAATGCTAGGTAAATGAGTCACCGTACAGGAGTCATTGTTGTTGTTCTTATCATTGCTTGTGGCTGTCATGTTATGGCAGTTGTCACTGTACTGTTCTCTCATCCTGAGTATATCAAGTCACATAAAAATGAAGACATTTAGAAAAATATTGAACAACATAATAACAATTTTATTAATAATATTTAAAAATGAAACACAAATATTTAATCAAATATAATTATAAACAACAGTAGAGGCAAGGATAAATATGAATAAGAATAATGTCATACATGCAAAATGCAGACACCTAGCTAGAGCACAATGTGAGACAGAAAATTAAAGAGATACATTTAGCCAAAAAAGGCTTATTTAAGTCAAATATTAATGACAAACAAAAAGAAACATTGGCTGCTATTTTGTAATCTTCTCATTCAAAACAGTCATCATCATCACTTTGAGATACACTTTCATCATCATGCTGAATTCGGGATTGGTCTTTTTCAGTTGTTGAACTAGCAACAGTAATTCCTTCCATATCCAATCTAACTATGTCACAATCAATATCTTCATCATCTAATGTCATGGATGGCCCATCTCGAGTTTCACCTTGCACATAAGCTTCGACAGTCTCAATACAAGATTGTTCTTCCATGTTGAACATATCCCGTGGGGCAATCTTTATAGCAAAATGCCACCCTTTTGCAGTGACATATTCTACATAAAATACTTGTCCAACATGAGATGCCACTACAAACGGTTCTCCTATAGTTTGAAGGTGTCTCAAATTAACAAGAGTCAACCCATGTTCATCATGCTTGATTCCCCTCATTGAGTAGATGTCCACCCAATCACACTTAAATAATGTCACCTTAAAGTGTTCATAATAATTGAGCACAATAACATCCTTCAAAACACCATAGTAGGTTACATCTCTAGTAATTGGATTGTGGTCAGTGGTTTTAGAATAACAATCAGTCTTAGATACCAGAAAGACTCCACTATTTTGTGTTGTTCGATTTGCATCTTTTTCCTTGGTATGAAATCTGTGACCGTTGACAACATAGCTCTTGTACTTAATGGCCAGTTGATGTGGACCTTGAGAAAGAAACTTGATTTTATCATCCACCATATCTGTTCTTAGGAGTGTCTCAATCTAACAAAAGAAAAGTTTGGTAGACTTTATTCATGAAGCATAACAAATTTAATTACCACAACTAAACTTACATGTTCCTTAAACCATCCATCAAATGAGTTACTATGTATTCTCTGAACCTCCTTTAAGGACTTCTGAGGATGTTTTTGCCTAATGATATCATAGTGCATTCTGAATACAAAATATGTGCAATATGTTATTGGAATATGTTATAGCATTTTATTAATAGAAGACAGTTGACACTAACTGACTAGCCTAAACCGCGCGTCCAAAAATTGGAGGTGGATTTGAGGTAGTCAGGCTTTTACATTTATAACCCGAAACCTTCTAGGCCCCTCCAACTTTGTTTATGGGGTCGAAGTAGATATACGGGGGAGAACACAGGGACAAGGGTTGTAGTGTTGTGAACTCAGAATCGACCCGCTACACTCCGGCAAGGGTAAAAGATGATAAAATTCCCAAAAGGGAACAACAAAAGGAGATCGATAAAACAAAAGAAAACCCTATCTCCAATTGGAGTTACAAGGAGAACTTAGGTTTCAAGCATTAATCAGTTTTTAGGGGTTTTCATGCAACAGAAACAGAGAGACAATACTAAAGCTAAAGCAAGGTACCAAGGAGAAACCTTCGGTAAAACAAGCGGCAGCAGAAACGTCCTGTACCCCTCCTCTCAGAGCGGGTACCTCTAATCAAGCATCAACACCCCTCTCGAGGTTGTTGGACTTAAATTAGAGTGGAAAGGTTACTAAAGCAACTCTGATTTCGGGCACTCTCATACTCCAGAATCGGGCCAAACACTAGAGCTACAACACCTCTCTCGAGGCTGTTGCAACGGGAAAACACGGTTCGGTAGCTAATCGAAACGTGATCCAAACATGCAAGCTAGAGTTCATATGTTAAACAGAGCGATCATCCAACCAAGGTACCAAACATAAAGCAGTAGGTAATTAAGCTCTTCTATTTCCATAAATAAATAAGGTTCTGATTACATTGCATAAGTAAAAGAAATAAATGACTGAAATAAAGATAGATGTCGCCTTCTTGATATAGAAGGGCGACAGACTATGGTGGACCCAGGCAGGAGCCTAGCCCGATACAATCGTGTCAGGCGACACACCCTCTCAGGCGACACGTCGTGACGGGCAGATTGCATCGTGCGAGGACCCTATCCCGATACGATCATGTCGGGTGGCACCCTCTCGGGTGACATGCCGTGACGGGCGATGCGTATCGGGGTTTGGTATCGTGCCGGGCTAGAGCGATGACCCTAGAATCAGTCTCTTATGTCGTGGATCCTTGTCGGCCGAAATCGGCCTGTAGTGTTGCCCGGGACGATTCTAAGTGAACCATTCCCTCCCTCTCGGGATGGGGAAGTGCTCACCTAGAATTGCCCGACACAAGCACTGAGGCACGATACACTAGCTCTTCGCAGCTTTCCTGAGGTGACTTGCGTAGGGTTCCGACCTATCTTTTTGACTTCCTGTAGCTGCTATTTATAGGCAGCGATTGGGGAAGTTATGGTGCTCAGGGCGCCAGGTGTCCTTCTTTAGCTCTTATTATTATGGAGTCGGTGGACGGCCGATATCAGTATCGCCCAGCACAAGGATGTCGGCTGTTGGTGGACGTGACGGGCGGCGCCTGCCGGTGGGTGGCCTGTGTCGCGCGACAAGCTTCGGTTGTCGTGGCGAGCCCGGCTCCCTATCGGGTAGATAGGCGTATCGTCCATTAGTCCCTCCTTACGCGGCATCCTTATGTCGCACGTCTGTGTATTGTGCTACCCTGCCGGGCAGTGTGCATATCGGCCGGCTGGAAGGCCGATGCAGGTGGAATCATGTTTGTGGGCTGGGACGGCTTATTGTTGACAAATGAGTCCAAAATGAAGGAAAACTCTACAAAAGGTGGAAACATTGAATTAAGAGCGTCGTTTGGCCAATTATTGCAAAATACATATAAAAAGAGAGGAAAACAGTTTAAAAGGGCAGTTTTGATAACAAAATAGAGGTCAAAATCATCACAAAATTTGGTGTTATCAACTCCCCCAAACTTAGCGTTTTGATTGTCCTCAATCAATATTTAAATTTAATTTTGTGATGCTCCTTCTTGCTCGGTGTAGTTTTCAGGACAAGAGGTAAGACAAGTATCGCGATGTCTTTAGAGATAATACTGCCCCACTACGAACAAAAGACCTTGTATTTTCTGCCTTATTATTTCAATAAAATTTTTCTCTACAGCTTCAGCGAGACTTTGGTGTATGATTCCGAAGTTAGATTTTACACCAAACAGCTTTAGGGGTAGAAAGTTGTGTGTTGGGTAGGCTAAGGCTTTTTTTTGGGGGGGGGGGGGTTTCTTGTTTCCCATCAGTCCATCCAGGTAAGGGTCTGTTAGCGGGCAAGTATTCCCTACAGTCCAAGCCAATTGGCTTTAGAGCAGTGATTTCACATCCTACGTACCATTGCCCCGGATCTACCATGTCTAAAGATGGGTACTTTTGGAAAACAAGTGTGTATATAGTTTTTTTCTTTTCTTTTATTTGGCACAACTCTCATTCTTTTATTCACTCTCATAAGGCTACTTTCTCTTTTTGGGATTTTTGTTGGGTAAGGGGGAGCAAGAGAGATTTTTTTGGCTGTTTGGGCAGCTTTTTCCTTCTCCATACACGCCTCTTAGCTGTTGCGAGATTATTCATATTTTTCGAAATTTTTGGCGTGGAAATTCGTATTATTTTGTCATTTGAGGCAGCATTATCAGAAAGATATAACAAAACTTGCATCTCGTGGGGCACATAGAAAACAAATTGGTAAGAAGTCACATCAGGTTTTTACTAATATAGAGACTTTGTGCATAGATATGGGAACAAAATAGACAAAATTTTCAATTTTTCAAAATTTTTATATGAGCATGGAATTTTATACGAGCATGGGTACATACACATGATATAGGAGAAGAACGAAATGACATAAAGGGTGGAGGTGAAGAAGAGAATTTTTATACCTCCCTCACTGGTACATGGGTACCCCCCCCAAACTTACTCCACTCTCTGTCCCAGAGTAGTGAAGAGGACAGGTTGAGGTCATGTTAGCCCAGTGAAGGTTAGCTGGTGGTTGCGCTTGTGCCCTGGAGAAGCTGTAATACATTCTCCTTGTTTGCAGTCTCCATTTTCTTTCCCAGCTGGATGCAACTGGAACAAGTGTGAAGCTCTTAAGAAGGAAATGCAAGGCCCGTGCAGATTATGACAATGATAATTGGCCTATTGTAGATAGAGAGCTTTTGAAAACACTTGTGGATACTATATAAGAAGATGATACCCTCCCCACGATGAATTTGGCTTCACGGTAGATAGAACCGAAATGCCCACATTCAATCCAGGGGCCACCGGAGAAAGGCTTCTGCTGTCTTTTGGGGATGGTCCTAAACCACCGCAGAAGACAGACTATGATAAGGAAATGGACTTCTTTTGACGGCCCGGCTGTCTCGGGATTCTGACGTTTCTGCCTGACTGTTGTTGCTTCAGCTGTGGCCGCAGTGTGTTTGTCAACTTGACCGGAGGTTTGTTTTGTGCGAGCCATACCTGTTATCAATTTCGTTGACCATTTAAATGTTAGGTGGGAAGAACTGATATCATGATAAAACTTGACTCGCTTCAAGGCCCGGGTATCGTCCATCAAAACAAAATCCAAGGCAATGTAAGACTGGTCGATACGGAGAAAAAGTTGTGCTTTAAAACACGATGCCCGACACGGGTGTGTCGGGCGATACGGTCGTATGAAGCAACTGCCTAATAGGCCCTCTTGACGGAAAAATGTGTCGCCTGATATGACGTATCGGGAAAGCGCGAACGGAAGTCGTGTCGTGATCCATGCGTGTCGGGCGATACGAAAAATCGACTAAGATTGTCAACCTGATACGTCGCGCACGATACGAAACCTGTGTCGGGCAAACAGACTGTCGGGCTATACCTTTTCTCTTTGAAGCTCTCGCCCGACACGAGGGCCAAGGCGAGCTGCCTGACATGCGAGCAAAAAATGGATTACTGCATGGTACAGGTGGCTGAAAGAGTAAGTGTAGTAGCCCGACACGTTGAACCCTCCTTACTATATATAGCAAACTTAGCTGGGGGTAAAACGGGTAGTTCTGGGGCACGCGTCGGCCGCTGAGACATGCCATTCCCGAGACGACGGTCCCATCAGTCTCATTAAGGGCAATTACTCGCATGCACGATACGGTGCACGTCGCCCAGAAATGCCATCCGTCACGGCCGTTGCGATGCCCGAGAGACTACAGCCCGATACAAGCAGTCCTACGCGCCAGCTGAGCTGTTGCCCGATACGGTTAATAACAGGCGGCCAAAAACTAAAATAAGGTGAGGAAAAAGCGATTAAAGGGTAAAACATCATCGGCATAGGGTTAAGTCCCCGACCTCAGAAGGTGTTACTCCTCAAAGCTTCGCAAAATACAGCGGTGGCCCATAAAATAGAAGAGAGTCGGTACGCTCGGTGCGTGCATGACTCGGGCCTTATTACAGTCCATAATGTTTGTTTTACAAGGAAGAAAAATGCATCCTACTCTAGGGAAGAAAGAAAACCCGGGTTGCCTCCCGAGGAGCGCTGGAGTTTGCATTGCCAGCTCGACCGGTGTAGGGTCTTCATTTTCACCCTTCGACAGTACCCATATCCTGCAAGTTGATCTCTGCTTTCCTGACAAAAGCTTCATCCTCATAGTACCTTTTTACTCTGTGCCCATTTACTTGAAAGACTTTGGTCGGATCGTCTTTGTCGTAAAGCTCCATCATTCCTGATGGGTATATCTTCGATACCGTAAACGGTCCCGACCATCTCGTTTGTAGCTTCCCAGGAAAAAGACGAATGGAGGACTTGAATAATAAAACTTTATCCCCTTCTCTTACATCTTTTCTCCTTAGGTGGGCGTCATGCCACACCTTCGTCCTTTGTTTGTAGATTTTTGCATTCTCATAGGTGTTCATCCTCAACTCTTCAAGCTCTTGAAGCTGCAAAAATCTCTTTTCTCCTGCTTTCTCAAGGTCCATGTTTAAGAATTTGATTGCCCAAAGGGCCTTGTGTTCCAGCTCCAGAGGTAGATGGCAGGATTTTCCGTAGATCAGCTTGTAGGGGGTGGTTCCAATGGGCATTTTGTAGGCAGTCCTGTAGCCCTAAAGTGCGTCGTCAATCTTCATAGACCAGTCCTTCCTCGTTCGGCTGACAGTTTTTTTCCAAGATCTGCTTAATTTGTCTGTTTGAAACCTCTACCTGCCCCGAAGTCTGTGGGTGGTAGGGTGTAGCGATCTTGTGCTTGACTCCATACTTTTGTAGGAGTGCTTCGAACTGTCTCTCTCTGAAATGTGACCCTCTGTCGCTTATTACAGTGCGTGGTACCCCGAACTGAGTAAAAATCATCTTCTCGAATAGCTTGATTACTGACTTGGTGTCGCATGTTTGGGTTGCTACAACTTCTACCCACTTCGATACATAGTCCACTGCCACTAGTATGTATTGATACCCCCTGGATGGAGGAAACGGCCCCATGTAATCAATCCCCCATATGTCGAAGATTTCTACTTCAATCCAACTTGCCATCGGCATTTCATTCCTCTGCCTTATATTGCCCGTTGATTGGCATTCTTTACAGACTTTTACAAATTGGGCAGCGTCCTTGAATAAAGAGGGCCAGTAGAAACCTGATTGTAGCACTTTTGCAGCAGTTCTTTTGCTACCCAGGTATCCACCATAGGGGGATGCGTGGCACTCTCTCAGAATGTTCGCGGTTTCTTCCTCTGGGATGCATCTCCTGTATAAATTGTCAACGCATCTTCTAAAAAGGAGAGGGTCATCCCAATAGTAATATTTAACATCCACGAACAGCTTCTTTTTCTAATTATAAGTGATGTCAGGAGGCAGTTCTCCACAAACAAGATAGTTACAGATATCTACAAACCAGGGTAAGTCTTCTTCTTTTACTTCATCCAACATAAGAGTCTCATCGGCATAGTCGTCATTGATGGGCAGTCCTCCCTGTCTTTCAGCTACGATCCTTGATAGGTGGTCAGCGACCACATTTTCTGCTCCCTTCTTATTGATAATTTCATGGTCGAACTCTTGAAGCAATAAGGCCCACCTCAACAGTCTGGGTTTTGTGTCTTTCTTTTGCATTAGATATTTTATGGCCCCATGATCTGTATATACCTTGACCTTTGCTCCAATGAGGTATGACCTGAACTTATCGAATGCGAAGACGATCGTGGGCATCTCCTTTTCTATGGTTGTATAATTTACCTGAGCTTCGTCCAACGTGCGACTAGCGTAGCAGATCACATGGTGCTTTTTATCTTTCTTCTGCCCCAGGACCGCTCCTACTGCATGGTCGCTAGCGTCGCACATCAGCTCGAACGGTAAATCCCAATCTGGGGCTTAGAGGATGGGTGGTGATACTAAAGTGTTCTTCAAAGCATGAAAAGCAATGAGACAGTCATCAGAGAAAACAAATTCAGCATCCTTTACCAGAAGATTGGACAATGGTTTTGAAATCTTCGAGAAGTCCTTTATGAATAATCTTCGGTAGTAGCCGGCGTGCCCGAGGAAGCTCCTCACTCCCGTCACGTACTTAGGTGGAGGAAGCTTAGATATTGCTTCAACTTTGCTTGTGTCCACCTCAATGCCACGCCTTGAGATCTTATGCCCTAGAACGATGCCCTCTTGTACCATAAAATGGCACTTTTCCCAGTTTAAAACCAGGCTGTTCTCCTCGCATCTTTGCAGAACCAAGGACAAATTCTTCAAGTAGGTATCGAAGTCCTTTCCATAGACCGAAAAATTGTCCATGAAAACTTCTACGATATCTTCTAGAAAATCTAAAAACATTGATATCATGCATCTTAGGAATGTGGCGGGAGCATTGCAGAGTCCGAAGGGCATCCTTCTGAAAGCATAAGTGTCATAGAGGCAGGTGAATGTTGTTTTCTCTTGGTCGTCGGGCAGGATGGGTACCTGATAAAATCCTGAAAAGCCATCAAGGAAACAGAAAAAGTCATGATGCGCTAATCTTTCAAGAACGTGGTCAATAAAAGGTAGCAGAAAATGATTTTTTTGGTAGCCTGGTTAAGATTTCTGTAATCTATGCACATCCGCCATTCGGTGACGGTTCTAACTGCCACCTCGTCTCCCTTTTCTCCCTTTACCACTGTCATCCCACCCTTTTTGGGTACTACGTGGATCGGACTCACCCAGTTGCTATCGCTAATTGGGTAAATGATCCCCGCATCCCTTAGCTTGATTACCTCTTTCTTGATGACTTCCTTGAGCATCTGATTCAGCTTCTTCTGGGGTTGAGCCAGAGGCTTGGCGGATTCTTCTAGGTTGAAGCAATGCATGCATAAGGCGGGGCTAAGGCCTTTGATGTCCTCTACTGAATATCCTATAGCCCCCTTGTGGAGTCTCAACTCCTCAAGAAGTCGGTCCAACTGGTTTCTCGAAAGATTGGCATTAACGATGACATGGTTTCTCTCTTCTTCATCTAAGAATTCATATTTCAGACCTTCGGGCAACGGTTTCAACTCAGGATTTGCTCTGGATGCCTTCTCTTGAGGCCCCTCCTCAAGAGAGGCATACTTCACAGACTCCACCACCTCATCCTCTTCATGCAGATCTTCGTCAGACAGGTCAAAAAGGTCGAGATACTTCGCAACTTCTGGATCTTTGAAGTCAGAATCCTGACAGCTTATAGCCCTCGCAAGGGGGTCCACTATCCGGATGTCCTCTTCTATCTCCTCGCAGAATTTATTGTAGCTGTCCGCAAAGCATGCAGATTGAGACAGGGAAGGACCTTTCATTGCATCCTTCAGCTTGAAGTCCAGGTGGTCATTTCCGACCCTTAGCGTGATAATCCCTTCAGAGACATCGACCAACGCCCTTCCTGTTGCCAGGAAAGGACGTCCAAAGATGATCGGGCAGCGGGGGTCTTCTACTGTGTCAATGACGACTATGTCGCAAGGAATGAAGAAATTACCGACCATGATCGGCACATCTTCAACAACGCCGACTGGTCTCTTAAAGGTATGGTCCTCCAGTTCAATCCTCATATTGGTACGAACCATGTCGGTTAAACCCAACCTTTGTGTGAAGCTCAGGGGCATGAGGTTGATGCTTGCCCCTAAGTCGGCAAGACCTTTTCATTCGACGTTGTCCCCGATGGCAAACGGGATCGTAAAAGCTCCAGGGTCTCTTCTTTTGTTTGGCAGGTCAGGCTTCACGAAAGCTGAGGAAGCAGATGCTAAGTGCACGGTCTCAACCCTTCCTCCCCTTCTTTTCTTCATGACAATATCCTTGAGGAACTTGGCATAGGTCGGCATCTCTTCCAAGGCGTCAAGAAAGGGAACTTCAAGATGCAATTTCCTGATCGATTCCATGAATCTTTCGTGATGCTTTTTTAGATTTTCCTTCATCAGTTTATACGGAAACGGTATCCTAGGAGCATAAGGATTCCTCTCACCAGATAGCTCATTAGAAGGTTTCTGTGCAGGCTCTCGAGCTTCTTCTTGTCTACCTTCATCCTCTACCGGAATTGCACCCTCAGACCTTGGCTCAGGCTCTGGTCTGGCTTCATCAGTGCGCTCCACCGTCTTCCCAGATCTTAGTACTGCCATTCTAGCAGTTTCAGGGTAGGAGAGTGTCTTTCCTGCAGGGTCCTTCATCAGAGCGGCCATCTGGGCCAATCGTTGATCGACCTCGCGTTGGCGCATCTGCAGACTTGCCATCTGGTGTTGCATGGAATTCAGAGCTCCAGGACTGGCGAGCGCTCCCTGTGCCAGCTGGTTGATGATAGTGTCTTGCCTTTTTATGAAAGTGAAAAGATGGCCTTGACGTTCGCCCTCAAAAAGAGGTTGTTCAATGCGAGGTGGCATGTTGTTAGTGCTCGATGGAACATATCATCGTTCTTCAGAGTTCCTAAAATAGCACGAAAAGATCAAGTCAGAAAATCGAATTATTTATTTCAAACAACGAATAATGATAATAAAAGAAAGTAAAGAGTGATGTCAAGCTCATTTCTAAGCTTGAGGCATGGGAGTGTAGTTAGTGGATTCGGATTCGGCAACAGTACCATTTTGCCTTGTCCCCGCAAACGGCGCCAAAAAGTTGACCGGCCTAAATCACGCGTCCAAAAATTGGAGGCGGATTTGAGGTAGTCGAGCTTTTACATTTATAACCCGAAACCTTCTAGACCCCGCAACTTTGTTTATAGGGTTGAAGTAGATATACGGGGTCAAACACAGGGACAAGGGTGGTAGTGTTAAGAACTCGGAATCGACCCGCTACACTCCGGCAAGGGTAAAAGATGATAAAATTCCCAAAAGGGAACAACAAAAGGAGATCGATAAAACAAAATAAAACCCTATCTCCAACTGGATTTACAAGGATAACTTAGGTTTTAAGCATTAATCAGTTTTTAGGGGTTTTCATGCAACAGAAATAGAGAGACAATACTAAAGCTAAAGCAAGGTACCAAGGAGAAACCTTCGGTAAAACAAGCGGCAGCAGAAACGTCCCATACCCCTCCTCTCAGAGCGGGTACCTCTAATCAAGCATTAACACCCCTCTCGAGGTTGTTGGACTTAAATTAGAGTGGAAAGGTTACTAAAGCAACTCTAATTCCAGGCACTCTCGTACTCCAGAATCGGGCCAAAAACTAGAGCTACAACACCTCTCTCGAGGCTGTTGCAACGAGAAAACACGGTTCGGTAGCTAATCGAAACGTGATCCAAACATGCAAGCTAGAGTTTAGATGTTAAACAGAGCAATCATCCAACCAAGGTACCAAACATAAAGCAGAAGGTAATTAAGCTCTTCTATTTCCATAAAAAATAAGGTTCTGATTACATTGCATAAGTAAAAGAAATAAATGACTGAAATAAAGATAGATGTCGCCTTCTTAATATAGAAGGGCGAAAGACTACGGTGGACCCTCCAGCCCGATACCGGGCAGGAACCTAGCCCGATACCGGGCAGGAGCCTAGCCCGATACAATTGTGTCGGGTGACACACCCTCTCAGGCGACACGCCATGACAGGCAGATTGCATCGCGCGAAGACCCTAGCCCGATACGATCATGTCGGGCGGCACCCTCTCGGGTGACATGACGTGAAGGGTGATGCGTATCGGGGTTCGGTATCGTGCCGGGCTAGAGTGATGCCCCTAGAATCGGTCTCTTATGTCGTGGATCCTTGTCGGCCGATATCGGCCTGTAGTGTTGCCCGGGACGATTCTAAGTGAACCATTCCCTCCCTCTCGGTATGGGGAAGTGCTCACCTAGAATCGCCCGACACAAGCACTGAGGCACGATACACTAGCTCTTCGCAGCTTTCCTGAGGTGACTTGCGCAGGGTTCCGACCCGTCTTTTTGACTTCCTGTAGCTGCTATTTATAGGTAGCGGTTGGGGAAGTTATGGTGCTCAGGGTGCTACATGTCCTTCTTTAGCTCTTATTATTGCAGAGTCGGTGGACGGCCGATATCATTATCGCCCGGCACAAGGATGTCGGTTGTTGGTGGATGTGACGGACGGCGCCTGTCGGTGGGTGGCATGTGTCACGCGACAAGCTTCGGTTGTCGTGGCGAGCTCGGCTCCCTGTCGGGTAGATAGGTGTATCATCCATTAGTCCCTCCTTGCACGACATCCTTATGTCGCGCGTCTGTGTATTGCGCTACCCTGCCGGGCAGTGTGCATATCAGCCGGCTGGAAGGCCGATGCAGGTGGAATCATGTTTGTGGGCCGGGACGGCTTATTGATGACAAATGAGTCCAAAATGAAGGAAAACTCTGCAAAAGATGGAAATATTGAATTAAGAGCGTCGTTTGGCCAATTATTGCAAAATACATATAAAAAGATAGGAAAATAGTTTAAAAGGGCAGTTTTGATAACAAAATAGAGGTCAAAATCATCACAAAATTTGGTGTTATCACTAACTTACTTAATGTAGGGTTCAATTTCTTCACAATTGAATAGTACATACTTATGGGCTTGTTTCAATGTATGTTCGTCCAAGACACATGTTACCATTTTACCAATACCATGACCTACTGTCGAGAAAATAGATCAATCATCACTGTCAAGTGTTGGCTTGTTTTCCAAATTTGCTTCACAGTATCGTTTCTATTTGGCCGATTTAATTTTGTTTCAACTCCATCCAAGTATCTTGAACAAAAAGTTAGACACTCTTCAGCTATATATCCTTCTGCTATTGATCCTTCTAGATATCTTTTATTACAAACATATCCTTTTAGGGTCATCAGACACCTGATAACAAAGTTGAGGAAAATATTATGACAAATTACATTCCAATAGGTAAAGTTATCATGACGTATGAAATGTTACCTTTGAATTGGATACATCCAACGATACCGAACAGGGACGGCTATCTTAGCTTCATAAGAGAGATGGACTGATAGATACACCATTATGTCCAAAACACATGGAGGGAATATCTTCTCCATCTCACAAAGTGTAACAGCTATTGCATTTTCCAATGTAGAAAAATCATTTGGATCTATGACTTTAGTGCACAACCTTTGAAAATAATGACAAAGGTTAATAATACATGACTTAGCATTCTTACTAGGCAAGGACACAGTGACATCTAATGGCAAAATTTGTTGCATCAGCACGTGATAATCGTGACTTTTCATTGGTAGCATCTTCTGATCCTTCGGCCGTGCACATCTAGATATATTAGACGCATACCCGTCTGGAACTTTGACAGATTTTAGGAGGTTGCAAAATGATATTTTTTCATCTTTTTTCATTGTATAAAAATCTGGAGGTAGGATGGTATATTTACCAACAGTTTTTGGATGAAGCAGAAATCTGATTCCCATATCCTCCAAATCCTTCCTTGCATTCAAGTTGTCCTTACTTTTATCCTTCAAACCTAGCAATGTTCCAACAATACTCTCACACATATTTTTCTCAATGTGTATGACATCGAGATTGTACCTTACAATGATAGTTTTCCAATATGGTAGCTCAAAAAATATGCTTTTCCTTTCCCAATTGTGTGTTGAATCCTTACCTCTTGGCCTTTTCTTACCAATTACAGTTCTTTCTTCCTCTAATTGTGACAAGATTTGAGCTCCAGAAGGAGGTTTAGTTGGACACCTAAATTCTTGCTCAACGTCAAATTCTTTTGCTTCTTTTCAAAATCTGTGGCTAGTTGGCAAAAACCTACAGTGTCCTCTGTAGCAAATTTACGGCTATATGGCAACCAATGTGAGATAGTATCTTTATTACAATAGGGACATGCTTTGTAGCCTTTAGTACTCCAACCAGATAGATGTGCATATCCTGGAAAATCACTAATAGTCCATAATAAAGAAGCATGCATCAGAAAGAATTCCTTGGTTCCAGCATCATATGTATGTACACCAGTATCCCATAGTTCTTTCAACTCATCAATCAATGGATGCAAGTACGCATCTATATTTTTGGGTGAAGTTGGTCTAGGAATGAGTAGGGACAACATAAAATATGGTTGCTTCATGCACAACCAAGGAGGTAAATTATATGGAATAATCACAACAGGCCATGTACTGTAAGAAGTACTCATTGTCCCAAAAGGATTAAATCTGTCATTTGCAAGTCCCAATCGAATGTTTCTAGCATCTGCAGTAAATTCTGGATGCATCACATCAAATGTTTTCCATGCAGGTGAATCAACCAGGTGTCTTAACTTGTCATCTTTTTCATATTCTTCTGCATGCGACCTCATTAAGGATGAGGTTTTTGATGACATGAATAACCGCATTAGGCAGGGTATAAGTGGAAAGTGTCTGAGCACTTTGATATGTATTCTCTTGGGTTTTTTTTGCAAGCTCATCATCATCATATGGGATTGTAATCGGTTTCCATCTTGATGCTCCACATGTATCACAGACATCTTTATCAGCAGAATCCTTCCAAAACAACATGCAACCATTTGGACAAACATGAATCTTCACATAATCTAAGCCCAACCCCGTAATCATCTTTTTTAGCTCATAAAATGAATTAGGTAATTGTTCTCCTTCTGGTAGCATCTTCTTAAAGAACGTAAGAAACATAGATGATGCTTTCTAACTCAAGTCATTAAGACAAACCAGGTGATTGAATTCTAGGATGCAAGCAAGTTTTCTATATTTCTTACACCCTGAATATAATTCTGTCTCAGAATCCTTTAACAAGATATAAAATTTTTTAGTATTGAAATGTTGATCACTAGATGGATCCACTCCTTCTGTATTTCCATCTTCACTGAAACTCGGAAGAGTATCATGCAACATATCTTGTAAATTTTCAGCATTAAGGAAATCTCCCTGATCAGTAAGAGCATCCATTTGAACATCGGCATCTTCACCATGAAAAGCCCAAGAAATATAGCTTGGTAAGAAGCCATGCCATAGTAGATGGCTCAGTGCAGTCTTTTTGGTGACCTGGTATACATTAGCACACTTTCTACATGGGCATACAATCTTGTCTCCAATCGATGAATGTTCAAAAGTGAAATCCAAAAATTTTGATACTCCACATAAGTATTTATTGCTCGTTCGGCCATCCTATGCTATCCAAGACTTATCCATTCTATAAAAATAGTAAAACATATAACATATGAGTAAGTATGTCATATTAAAAAAGACTATACAATATGAGAAAATACTAGTGTAATCATGCAAATGAAGTTCACGTGAGCCTATCCGACTAGGTGGGCGCCCAAGCATTTTTTGAAATACTTATAATAAGGATAAAAGAACATTTATAATGAAATTTATCAGTAATTTGTAACATAATAGGATATGCATATTTCTTTTTGTTATTTGGTTTCGAATGTGTCGTTGGATAGTATGGATTTGTGAATTTGGAACATTCATGGGAACACACACTTCAGTTATAAGAATTCATGTAGCAACTTTTAGTTCCATTCATTAATCTCTTTTTACATCCACACACAGGGGTGTACCCCTATATAGTAACTAAACAAAGGGGTTGGTGTACCCCTAAATATGCACATAATTAAAATAACTATTAATACAGACAAGTCTAGATAGATAGATAACTAAATACTACACCAACATGGTCCCACATCAGTAACTTCGAGGACTTATCATTGTGGTAATCTTCTCCTGAAGTTCAGAAAAGAAAGCAGCTATGAGTATTGATTGCTTTCAGACAAAAAGTGTAAACACAAATTTTTTGTCTTGACAATTATATTTGTTAATTGGACCTACCAAGGTCTTTTTTATGATTGTTCTTTGTCACGGAGCTCCTCACTATATTTAGACAAATCTGAACTGACAGGGGCCTCATCATCAGATTCGTCTGAGCTAATATCCTCCATCATGCGCTCATACTTCCATAGATGATCGGGGGTCTCGCATTTGATGTTGGTTATCCAAACTTTGATGGTATTATGGCCAACTGGACAGAGAAAAAGCTTGTCGCTATGGCCCACTAGCATCTTTCTAATCCAATCACGCCAACCGGATTTTGATACAAGATTTCCCGCCAAATCATACTCAACCTCGATAACATGTGAATAATTACCAAAATTTAGGGTCACTTCACCAGGCATGTAGTGTCTTCCTTTTAGAAAATGCCAATGTTTGGGTATGGCTAGTTGGTTTAAGGAACAATCATCTAGGATGATGTCCAATTCTTCTTCAATAAGGAACGTTAACATTGGCATAGAGGCCCAGTTTGTAGTGACTGTTGTGGGTGGACAGAGACTGCATAATATTAGTATTAACAAATTGTAAGTACATATAACGATGTTATATATTTTTAGAAAAAGTTGTATAACATCAATTAACCTTTTATTGCTTGTCATAACCAACTTTATTGTGGTAGACATGATAGCTTGAAAATAAATCTAATAGAGGAGATCATGTCCTATATAGAGGCTATATCTTTGCAATTGGTCCAATGCTCACTAATCCTTCTTTGAGAATTTCAATGAAGTAACTAGTATTTTCTATAATTTGATGTATCTTGGTATTTCATACAATGAGGTGACACTTATTATCTATTTGTTGAATCAACACTCATATTTTAGATTATCAAAGAGGTTAATGGTGTCTGGCTTATTTTGTACAGGTGTGAGACCTATTTAATTTGGAGTATCGATGCACTACTATAGAAGGTGTGAGACCTATTTAAAGAGGTTACTGGTGTCTTTCCAAAATTTTACTACAGTCTTGTACTTCTATGTTTATCAAAACACTACTACAAGATATCTTATCATCTTATTATTTTTATAGTACCACAAATTTTATGACAAGAAGGATTCATCTAAAAATTGTAAATTTTCTAAATGAGTTACAAGAAGGATTCATCTAAAAATTGTAAATTTTCTAAATGAGTTATGTGAGGTTATTATTCTCTAACCTATATGTAAATGGGATAGATTCCTACCACTTTAGTTTTATGAGTACATGACACTATGTTTGAAATACTTTTTAAAATGATAAAAGAGCATACTTATAATAAGGACCCAGGCACATTCTAATCATTTTGAACTGAATTAGAAAATGAACAGGAGCTTGGGTCCTATCTGCCAGTATCAAAGGAGAATTCGTAAACCTCAAAACCACCAACATGGTTTCCAAACCTACAATCTCAGCTTCTACAAGCTCACCTACTAGAAACCTTTAGAACATATACAGCCAGAAAGTATCAATGATTGCAAGTATCAATGACTGCAAAGTCTATCATGCGGCTTGCTTGGAACATTAAAGAGAGACATGTTCACTTGTATTGGCCCAAGTGGAAAGCAAACCCTATTAGGGATAGGTCTATATCTGACTCACAAACATTATTTGGCAAAGGAGAGAAGCCCATCAATGCCTAGTATGACTCTGTGCCCTACAACTTTGTGCACAGATAAATTGGTTGTACACTACAACTTTGTGCACATCTTAGACCAAATAGCTACCAAAATACATCTAATAGTAGCAAAGATCATCTCTTTAAGTTATTTATTCTTCTATATAGGTTACAAGTGTTATTACCCTAAAATAAACATATTTATGATTTGGCTAATGTTGCACTCCATTAGTCTGAAATGTACTTATCTCAACTTGAGCCATCAAATCCAGAATATAATGTTGTACAAAGAGATTTCCATGAACCCACAAAGTTCACTTTACCTACCTCATCTACAGAATGAGCCAAAGTATCCCACCAAAGATCATAGTGCCTCCTCCTCACAATGAAAAGTCTGGTTGAACTTATAACATATATGGTACATATTTGTGTCATTAAATATCATAATCTTGAATATTTGTCTTACTTATCAATCAATAATGCATTATCAAATGTGTGCCTTATATATGTTTTACAACTAAAGCTTAGCATAGCCTTAAGAAATCAATTTCTACTAAAATGTTTATGTTTCAACCATGAAAAAAACTAGCTTGATGGTTTTAAGTCTGTGGTCCTTCCAAAAGTGATGTATGTTGAGCATCTTTTCATCAAAATCCTGCTTGAACCTGAATGATCACATGTAATGCCCCTGGTATTACTACTTATTTTTTTCATTTTTGAGTCAAGTATTTTCTTACAAAGTACAAAAAAATATTTGAAGAAACATTTCTATTTTTACTATAAATATAATGGATTTTTCTGAGTTTGTGCTTTGCTATCGCCTAGCTTATTATATAATTCCAATTTCTACTAGAAGCATCTACTGGATGTAGCTTTACATATAAGAACTCTAATACAAAATGACATACTATTCCATTTTTTCATGTTTCAATTAACTGACATTGAATGTTCAACACTTAGAGAGAAAAAATCTAACTAATATGTATGTGTTGCTCTCCCTAAATGCATTTTTTGTAGGTCAAGACTTCATGGTTGATACTAACATGGGAATATTTGATCTTGGCCTTACATAGGCATCAACAACAACTATTTACAATTCCCACTGATTTCTCAAAAACCCAACCAACCAAAAAACTTCGAAAATACAGATATCATATGTTCATCTAGTCAAATGTCCTATTGGTGATGTCGAACCATTATTGACAACTTGATCAAACTTTCTCAAAAGAAATTCATCCACATCAAGCCTAATTATGCTTGATCCTGAAAAACCTTTTTCTTGAACCCAACTATAGATGGTTGAATTCTATTGAATTACGCAATCTTTATGTAGATATATTTCCCATGGAAGATTCAAAACTACAAAATTCTTAGAACTACCAAGACAGGCTGCAGGATCCTCAAGATTATTAGGTAGCACATACCTAGATTCCCAACAATACGTTGGCACAATTAATATCAGAATGTAATACAGAATCCATATATAAAGGTATAATAATTAATAATCACTGACTTTATACAAATGATAAGATACAAAACATTCTTGACTAGCTCTCACAATAACAAATGTAAAAGACAACTATTTTCCTCCCTACATAATCATTATGAGGAATATTTGAGGATCAGAAGCAGATTAAACACCTTTACATATAATTAAGCGACAATACTTTTGTAGATGTTGTTATAAATAGGGATGCTAACACTAACAAGGAACATGGATGATCCAGATATACTTAAGAATCCTAATTGACTAAAGCTTACATAGTTTCTATAATTAAAGGCTTTATAATCTTTTGATTCATGGCTTCAAACTGATGATTAACCTATAACTGAAGATGGTCATAGCAAAGTTGCAGGTCTATAAAAATCATTTTGACTGTGGCTGAGAAGCCTGGCCAGAAGTCTAGCTTCGTGGCATGAACCTAGTTTGTGTAGATATATGGGGTGGATCGAACACCCTAACGAGATAAGGGAGTTGTAGAATAGGGTGCGGCGATGGTTACCTGAAGAGGATTGATCGGAATACTCCCTCACACAAGCTCGCCGATGCTGGAGGGGAAGATTGAGTCTTGCTTTGACTGGGCTCGGTCCAAAATGGTGGAGGAGGAAGAACGAATGAGTATGCTTCGATCGGTTGGGACTCACCGGTGGGCGCCGGCAACTGGCACACAGCACACGCAAGACGTACACGATCCACCAAGAGCTAGGGCACAATCTCCTCCATGCGCTGGTCTAGCTGGAGAGCGAGGAAGTCGCGCAAGGAAAGAGCAGATAGATGGATCGTCGGGATGAATTAGGGAGAGAGTGGGTCTATCGTCGCGATCTGGAGCGCGAATGGTAAAATTTGGAGTGAGAAAGTCAATATTGCATTAGCAAATTACTTTCTAATTTGGTATGGCAATTTAAGATTGCCACTAATTAAAAATACAAATGCCTTTAATGTTAAGTCCTTTTTAGAAACTCTACAATAGGTGGTTTAGAAGCATTTTAATTAAAAATGCATGTATATTAGAAAGATAGTGGCTTTTTTTTATAAATGCCACTAGAATAAATGCCACTAATGGGCAATTTTGTTGTAGTTAGGTCTCTATAGACTCAGCGAACCTAGGGCTCTAATAGCTTCAAATGTGGCATCCCAACATGCTAAATGAGATTAGTCAAAAACTAGAACACATATCAAGCAATTATTAATCATATAACCAAAAAGGTACAAAATTAAAACTGAGTAAATTTCTATAACATGTTAAAGGAATCATTTGCATAGAGTCCAATATCTACATATTACCATACTATGTTTCTTTACAAAAGTTCAATGGCCTCATCCATAACATGTTTACAAAAGATATTGTCCATATAATTACTCCATTTACATAGTTGGAGCATATAACCAAAAACTTGAGTCAGTACACGTGATATACAAAGTCTTCGCCTGGACCTAAGAGTACAAGGACATCTCTAGGACTCTATAAGAACCCAACCAACCTTCTAGCACTACTAGTCTTCAAATGGTGCATCCTCATTACTCTGTGTCTGGTGGCAATCTCCATCACCTAAAAAGATGTGGTGACCCACGAGGTGAGACCTATGTACCAGTGAGAGATATAACTCTAAAAGCATCTATTTCTTACCAAAGATATGTATATTAATAAGCTAAAACAAATAATATTACATAGTTGGAAGATTAAATTAGTTCATTCATAATAGATGTAGGTAGAGGAAATTGTACAATTGATTTCTCTTACCACTTTATAAACCATCTATAAACTAAATAAAACATGGCAAGGGTTCTCATCCATTGTGATACATCAAGAGATCTTAACAATTATACTACATGGCTCAGTATTACTTTATTAAGGACTAGGTATTTTAAGGCACACCGCTCAAACTACTAGCTGACTACTACTAAATCAAAATCAACTCCGTATAAGATCTACTATAACCAAAATCCTAAGATATTTTCCCCTTGGTCATTATGGGTAACAACCCTAGCAGCTCATCGACTCAACTACCAAAGACAACTAGTCTTCCATGGGTACATAGGTCACAAGATTAGAAACCATGGTATACAAACCTCAAATCCCAGTTACAACCACAGTTGCTCAAAAATACTTTCATATTTGAGACACGGCCTCGACCCCTCTCCAGTAACCTTGGGATCAGGATGACAGAATATGCCCTCCCTATACCCACATATACTCAATAGTATACGACTCTGAGTTCCTTTTGGGATACATATTTCAGTATCCAGCAAATCCTGAAACTAGAATTGCTCTACAGACTCAAGGCACTACACAATTAAGGTTTCACTTTGTTAATTAATATAGTTAGGTGTTTTTGTACAACATCAATCAAGTTACAAAAAAACCTAAAAGATCTTATCGAACAAGTGGATGTCACCGCCACCTCAGATGATACAAAACATATGGAACTGGTTTTCAACGCTTTAACCCAACACCATACAACATCTTAGAGTATATTTAACATTCAATGTTATAGCCCGAATTGGTTATCACTAAAACTAGAGTTGTAAGGAGTGGGACCCGATAGTGGGCCCACTCTATGGTAAAAAATGAGACATGAAATAATTAAGTAGCGGAAAACATAACTATTACAAAGTTACAAAATATTTACATGTACATAATTTTTTCACCCTAAGGGTGGTTCGAAAATGAGAGGATTACATATATATACACATAGGCTTGTATGCAGAGGGTAACAAGGCTGTCTCAAGCTATCCTTACATTCACAAATGAGCTCACGATCATCCTGCATCACTGCTCTATAAATCACCTACACCTGGGTGGAGGGAACACCAAAAAAAGGAAATAAAAGAGGATAAGTCAGCAAAAGTTGAGTATGTACGTTAGAAGATTAACTAGGGCATTATTTATTTCAAAAGTAAAGTAAGACGTTCCCATCAAATAGGGGGCCATTAAAGCTAGGTAAGTTTCAATTAGAAGTAACAAGAGAATGAATTTCCAAAAGAATGAGGCAGTATAAGTAAAGCATTAAACAATGATTCTTGCCATAATCAATCATTAGTATCACAACAAATATTTACATGCAGATATATTGGAATAAAGTAAATATAGTAGGGCTATGACACCACTGAGTCATTGGCCTAAGTAAAATGGGTGGAAAAGCACACCCTAGGCAGAAAAGCACGCCTATGTATATATAAGGGTAGAAAAGCATACCCCGGTAGAAACGCATACCCTAATGGTTAATCATAAGCATCTACAATAGTTAAACTAGTCGAACTATCTAACATGCATAAATAGAGTGGAAAGATATACCCTTCACAAACATGTGGCATGATTTAAGCACAATAACAGATGGGGTCATTAACCCAATTCAACATGATAGTAATTTCAAAAGAATAATAATAAGTCCAACTGAAAGTATATGAATTGTCCAACAAAAGGAACAAGAGCAAGTATTGTAAAGTTGACTCATTATGGGAAAATTTAGTCATATAAATGCCCAGTTAATAATAGGGAGGAGTACATACCTAGCACTCACGACTAATGATTATCTGAATAGGTATAAATGGTCCACAAGCCAATTTGTCATCCTATGAACATATTATGTATGTTAGTCAAATTCAAGTGAACTTTATTATACGTCTTTATTTTAGATTTTTATCTTATTCTCATCTTATCCTCCAACACCTATTGACATATTAGGCTTTTAGTCTTTTGCCTCAGGATAACCTGAATATTTAGAGTTATTAGGTATTAATGTGTAGACCTTCATCCAATTATTTTTAATACACCATTATATATTAATATGATTACATTATGGGTTCTATCGACCCAATAATCCTTAGTGTTATGAATTGTAGGTATATTAGGAAAATCTCATATATCATATTTCATATCATTAGGATCTTATTTTCCAAAAATTGTATCCTATTCAAAATCTTAGATTACTATTGTATCATTACAAATATTAAATGGACTATATCTCTTAAACATTCTAGATGAGTTTTATGTGTCCGGAACTTGTCATTATCATCCACCGTCTTATGAAATATGTCGGTGTTGGTCCATTTTTGTAGCCACAACTTTACTGTGGAGAGGGTCTATTAATTTACTTCTCATGATCTATTTATCATTTTAGAAGTATATGTATATATACTATTATTTTAGCTCTAATTGATTAGTCTTCATTATTCATTTAACCAATGAATTAGATTTTGGAATCGTTTATTGAACCACAACCCTAATACAATTCAGCCCAATATTTACATGTGAACCGATTTGAATTCATATATACCTATATCATATGGCTAAAAGGTTAAGGATTCTAGATGGTTTCTAGACTCAGTTATAGCCTATTCTT